>VXBT01003842.1:0-377574 GCA_013400235.1 Oriolus oriolus
AGACCAGTTTCCAGGCAGCAATGCCTCACTGGTCTGCTTCAAGAACAGACTACATCTAAGATGCAGAATGAAAGCAGCAGGAAGGACTGCTTAATGTAAATTAAAAGGTTCAGCCCTCATGCCATGCCTGGCACTCATGTGGAGAGAACCAAAATGATAAAGAAAAAAATAAAATTAAGGCAGTTTACAAAGGGAAGCTGACTTCCAACACCTCAAAGTCAGGGAACTTCTCAAAACCACAAACACAAGGGAAGGCGGCTCTCCCTCCTGTGGGTTAAGACTCCGCTTGCTTTCTCAGGTGCAAGCATTCAAACCAGCAGTTTTAAAACACACAGCCAAAGAGAAGCAGATTTCTCAGCACTCCAGGTGACCCAAACAACATGTACATTGGTGTTTCAGATAGAAGGAGAAGCAGGCAAGGAACCAAAAAAAAAATATCCGTTCAGTATTAAAACTTGTGCAAAAATAGCAAGTGAAAAAAAATGAAACCACATGTAAGCAAACACTTAGGCAAGATCATCAGAGCAGCGGAACCCCCTGCTTCGTACTCAGTAGTATTTTTCTTTAAAGTAAGGCAATAATAAAATGAACATGCAGGCAATGACATGTTGGGTCTGCATGTTTGAGATGACAGATACAAAAACATGAGAGTTGTTTACAAAAGGTGTAAACGTCATCGGTAATTTCAGGAAGGTTTGTGATCCTATTAAGGAAAATGTTAAAGCTTCTAGGAAGGGGGCTGTAGTTCAATTCTTTGGCAGTAGTGGTTTTTTTTTTGTAGGGTAACAGAAGCATTACGAATATGCACATGTGGGTTCTCTGTTGGGAAACATCTCCTGGGACCAATGTTTAGCTGATGCTGAGCTGTGCAAATCCTATAAGTTTGCCATCATCCGGAATTTCTGAGCCGTCAACACCAGATGCCTGAAACAAGAACAGAGATCCAAATAGCAACACACATGCTCTACCTTCCAGCACAAACCACAAGCAGGTGTATCAGACAGGGTGCGGGGAGGAAGCAGACACAGGACAGCTTTGCACTGTGTTCAGCAGCTCACACTACCCAAAGTTAAAATTGAGTGCTTTTATATTTTTGCTTTTTTTTTTGACGCTTTGAAGGGCTGGGACTGAAGTTTTGCCTATGTCTGCTTCAACTAGACATTATATGTGCAATAACTGGGGTGAAACAGGTGAAAACTCCTTACAAAAAGAGTAAAAAATAAGAGCACTTACTGCTTCACTCCCAATAACCTGGTTACACCTTCGCTTTGCCTCTGTTACTCCCCCTGAATTTCACCACCTCCAAAAGATTCACCTGCTCTGCTCTCAGTTTTGGCTCTCTTTTTTGGCCCACCTCTCTTACTTTCCTTTTTTCTTCTTCATTTCCCCATTTCCTCCTCAGGGACAATGTATCTGGACCCTCCCTCATTCTCTTCCTCCAAGAAAGGAATCTGTGGCAATTCTTAGCCCATCCACCTACCCTGAAATATTTCTGCAAGTGCACATCCCAAGCCCCAGAATACCCCTTTGCAACATCTGTGTATGTTTATTAGCACATCGTCTCATGTTTATTTATCCCAGGTGCTGCTCAGAGGATACAAGCAGGGAGCCTGCAGTGCCTACAGTTATACAACCAGTAAGAAGCTTTGGGAAAGAAGGGAGGATTTAGAGTGCATACATCAGATGCCTGCAGTAGACATCTACATGCAATGCCTTCTCCTTGCAAGGGACAACTTGATCAGTTAGGGAACAGGAATAAATACCAGTCTGAAAGTGATGGATCTGTTTGCCTGGGGCTCTTCCACAATTTTCTGCAAATTAGCTGCAACTGAAATCACACAGACACAAAGAAAATGGGCAAATATTAGCACAGGCTGGAGAAAAGCATCCCAAACTCATTAGTCCTCTTTCTGTTACTTAACAAACTTTGATTTTTTACAGTGATAAGGAAAGATTTGGGTCTCAATTAGACTCAGTCTACTTAAATCTAAAGCTTTGAACTGTGAAAATGATGTTTTTGTTACTACACTACATTTTCAGAGGAAGTTATTTTTCCCAGGATGTGATGGGATCAATAGTAATAAATGCCCAACTGCACCTGGAAATCCAGTTAATTTTGCACTAGCCGCTGTCCTGTGTACAAGGAACAGCTTTGCTTGCTGCAGTTGGAATACACGGGCAGTGCTGACAGTTTAAAAGTCTCACCTGCTGCACAGGAGGACACATTTATTTATCCAAGTGTTATTTGAGGCAGTTGTTCCCCCCGTACAACTCATGCTGCTGCCCCAGGGAATGTGCACCTCACACTTCCTTCCCCAGCCCTAATTAAACTCCAAAAGCCTAGCTGATTCCAGTCCCAGAGATGAGTTGCACAGGACCTGTGAGCAGGACAGGCTTGTGCAGCAGTTTGATAATGAATCTCTGTCAGATGATAATGATTTGGCTAATGCATCAATTAGACTTCATTCTGCATTACAAGAAACATTTGCTTCACAGTGTCACCAACTAAATCACGTTCTTGTGAACTGGGGGTTGCCTACATGTTGGCACAGAACCGTCACCAGAGCTGACAGCAGTTGGGCAGAGCCACCAGAGTAGGGAACCAAGGCCACAGGAAATTTTCTTATCATTCACTAATCAGGTAATTTTTAACATGCGAAAAATGACTGAAATGGTTAGAACAGAAAAAAGAATATATAATTAATTACCTATTACCAGATCTCTGCCATCAACAAGACCTGCTGAAATGAGCTCCTGAGACACACCATCTGCAGTATCTGTTGGGGAGAAACCCAAGAGCCATCACCACAGAGCAGAAGTTGTCCAGCTGGTGAAGGGACCACACAGAAACCTGAAGGAGCTTGTACAAACCAAACAGCAGAAGTGTTCTTTACAAGAGACAGGTACCAGGGTGCACTCCAGGTGCTGTGAATTCACTGGAATTCACTGAAAGGCTGCACTTTGGCCATATCCATGAGTTCTACAGCAGTGCTCCAAGCCCAGCCACAACAAGCCCTTTAGGAAGGCACTGTGGACAGACACTCACACGACTGCACAACACCAAACTCAAAACTTCCCCTTCACGCACTGGGATTTCCCACCAGCTCACCTTTCCCTGGGGTGAATTCAAACCGAATATCATGGAGCTCTTTATTTGAATTCCTGTGGAAAGAAGAGAATTTTATACAAAAGAGACCATTTCATGGCACTGATAGGTGCCCAAAAGAAAGTGCTGTTGTTGAATAATCAGTCTGAAGTGAATTCCCTGCATCCTACCCTCCCCCAAAGCCCCCCAAAGGCAGAAACTCATCACTTGGCTGTGCATGTGGAAGCAGCACAGTCTGCCTCCCAACCTGACAGAGCCTGGACCAGTCCAGGATAGGTGAGTGCCTCCTCTCTGGTACAAGGCCATGCTGTTCCACTGTCTAAGTAACTCCTATCCCTCAGCAGAGATATCCCTGGAGCACGTGTTTCAGAGGAGGGAAGTGCTCACCGGCTGCAGATGCAAACACATTATGGAAGCGATGCTTGGAATCCCCACTCCAATGCCTACCAACAACCAGGATGCCTCCAGAGATGAGAGGCAGGTTCTTTTAATGAGAAACAGCAGTTTGTTCAATGAGTGTACAAAGATCCTTTTCTCTGCCTATTTCTAGTGACACAGACCAGAATCCACTCCCTGAACTGGGTAAAAGCTCTTCACTCACAGAACTGGCTGAAGTCTGAAGTTGTGCATGCAGATTAAGATGGTCCAGCACAAGGCCAGAATCCCTGAATCCTTTTAGGGAACCCAGCTATTATCTCCTTCCCAACCCATTAGAGTTTAGCAGTGTTTAAACAAATATCAAAACCTCTTTCAATACACAGGTTTTGCCAAACTGAAGTGGATGTGAAACTGCTTTTCCAGGTCCCAGTTTCGGAAGAGCAGATGAAATCCAAGCTGACAAACAACCTTTAACTGCCACCCTATTAATTAAAAGGCACAGAAGTCTGCCAGTGTCCCTCTCTACAAAGGCTCCTGTCGACAGAACAGGACAGTTTTGTGCCCTTACCTTAACCTTAATACAAGGTTGATGGGGACTCTCACATCTTCCTGTACCGGAGCTGCAGCAGGGGCTGCAGGTGGGGCCTGCAATAGGATTACATCATTTTAAAGCAGGTTAACAATTCCTTGCTCTGGCTTTAAAACTAGAGATAACCTTGATCAGCTATAGATACAAGTAAAAGTTTAACTCATCGCTGGAATCATGGCACTACAGTGAGAAAGACGACAGACCAACGAACCAGGAAAACCTCACACTTAAACAGGAGGGTCTCTGCGATTGCCTTGAAAAGAGTAAAAGCTGCACAACTTTGAGAAATGCCAAAATGGCAGGAGACTTCAGAAGTGCTAAATGTAAAAAGATGGCTTGCTTTGCATTAAAACCTAAGGTTTTTGGATACTCATGACAGCTTTAAGACCCCCTGTGTTTTAATCCCTGCCCCAAACATCTGATTAAAAAACTTGATACAACTGTGAAAGTTTTAATTGGCAGATTAGCATGTACTCTCGGTAACCTTCTTTTTTCATAAAATCAAGATGCTTTAAGAGCATCTAGCAGCAATTTTATAGCTGCCTATCTTCAATTCTAAATGACTTCTGAGTAATTATTGGAACATGTAATCAAAGCATTTCATATTGGTCAGCAGATTTCCAGTAAGGAAGATCCAGGAGTTGCCCTGCACTTGTTACAGCACTTGTGGTATTTCCAGTAAAGAGATACATGTCAGTCAATCTCCACCAAAAAAACCCAAAGAAAACAGAGAGGGGTCGGTCACTTGTACTGCCCATGCTGAGGCAAGGGTTTTACACCTGCAGGAACAAGACAGACACAACACCATGCTGATAATTTAAGCATAGAAGTCTTGACCAAGTGTTTTGCATCTAGATCACTTGTTTTTTTAACAAGAGAAAGAAAAATAACCTTTCGTTTAAGACTAGCATTTTACTCCAAGGTGCTTTTGGCCCAGCAATGCAGCTCAGGGCTTCTGAGCACAACCTGGTTTCTGTTGAAGCTGAAAACCACCAGGTCAGTGAAAACAAACAAGGGTTCATGGAGAAGCCCAGAGCTCTGCAAAACAGTAACCAGTGAGCAACAAGAACCAGAGGAGAGCCATAAAGAATAACACACTGACACAGAGAGTTCTGAGGAAGAACATATTGACAATGTAGAGCTATAAAATAGAGCATATTGACTCTAATAGCTATAGAGAGGAACACACTGACACAAGTTCATGAAGTTCAGCTTAGGACAAGCTACCAATAAATAAGGTACTTGGCGCTAGTGGCAGACACTCTGCTAGTGCAAATCCAAAGTGTCACTGACACCAACATTGCTCCAGCCTTCACTGCTGCTGGCATTTCAACTGCTGCATAAAATTCAGGGATTAAACACCGGCCTTTTTCTAAGAGATTTGAAGGGGTTTGATTTAACTGTTAAAGCCATTTTAATGTTGCCAAGAATATGTCAAACTGCACAGTTTCAGATTGTTCCAGCACATGTGGAATAGAACAGCTAAGGGCAAACCTGAAAGCTGCCAGGAAGGGTGTTTGCTCCTACCTGGGCTGCTGCTGGGGCTGCTGCTGCTGCTGGGGCTGCTGGAGGAGCCTGGCTGGGTGGAGGTACAGCAGTTGGAGGTTGTGCAGGTGCTTGTCCTGCAGCCTGAGGTAGTTCAGTAGGTGCCTGTGCTGGAGCATTGAGTGAAGGACCTGGAGGCTCAGCTGATGGAAACAGCTGCAAGCAAAAAGGAGTTTTAGTGAGAAAAGCAACTCAAGAGTTCTGATTCAAGCACCAGCTTTCCCAGAAGTGCTTGTCTGCCACATAAATCACTTAGAGAAGTTCAGTGCCAAGGGCATTCCCCAGCCTCCAGGACATTAACGCTGATCCCAAGCTGCTGTTCAGGGGTTCAGTCCTACTTGTATTTCCAAGTAGCCACGCACTCGGAGCACAGCAACCCTGCTTTGATTTGTAGTTCCTTTCAGAGAACAAAACCCAGCAAAGCAGTGACATAACTATCGACAACTGAGCTTTTCACCAAGCAAATGCCATAGTAATTTGGGTATCAATGGAATGTGAATTCAGAGTTCTTCAAACCACACTGGAGAAGATTTAGGATTGGACTTTACTTTGGTCTCTTGCAAAAAACAAAACCAACCAATCAAACAAAAAGCCACCCCAAAAAACCCCATATGGAATTAATTTGAGGGTGGAGAAAAAGGGCTAAATGAAAGTTTAGTATCTTTTTTACCTCTTGTTATTCAGTACAGAGAAACCAATTTTGGCATGGGAGCCAAAGAACTGTCAGCTTGATGGCACTTCAGTGTGCCCTCCAGCTTACTCTGACAGGTGTAGGAAATATAAATCACCGCAAATGTTGGAAACCTGGACAGGAGACTTGCAGAGGGAAAATTCATCCCAAAGGGATTCTGGTTTTCAGCCTTTTGTTTGAATTTAGAATTTATGTCAAATTACAGTGCCAGAACTGTAGTCTTTCTCGAGATCTCCCTTTATAAACACTTCTTGGAAACAAATGAAGGAAGAACAGGACAGCCCAGCTCAAGACTAATTTGTAGGAGACAGCTCTGTTTATCTTTCAGCACAGGTAGGGAAAAGAGAGACATAGCCCAGCCTCTGGAAGACAAGCAGTCCCTATCACTGACAGATAAGATACACTAATATTGCTAATGTAAGAAACAGTTCAGAACTGAAGAAAGATGATAAATTGCAACTGAAGTTTTGTTTGCTATCAAATACTGCTACAGGTTTCTTTCACAGTTCTGAGCACAGGTTCCAAAGCAGAGAATTGGATAATGCAAACCAGACATCCTAAAGTTGTGTTCTGTTGGGTTTGTGTTGTTTGGGGTTTCTTTTAAGGAGGAAATGAGAAGACAGTTGTTTTGCTTAGATTATTCTTGTGACCAATTCATTACCTTACAACAAACAGACTTTTGCCATAGCAAGCTGACAAACTCAAGAAGAGTTCTTGGCATTACACAGCTAAGGATTCCTTTTACACACAGCTCTTCAAACAGAGCTCAGCTAGATACTAGCTTCTACTTCACACAATATTGCCTACAAAGGCTAATGAAGCATGTTCCTTGAAACAACAGCAATAACAAGAAGTCATCTTTTCAAGAAGCCATTTGCAATTATAACTTACCTCGGAATTCTGTACAGGTTCTTTCACTCTGGGAGACTGAAAAACAGAGAAGAAGATGTCATTGCCTAGACCAAAGTGAAGCTTACTGACTAGGAGGACTTGTCAGAACCATACTGAACACGAGAAACCTACATAATTGTTTCAAGTTCCATATGTGTATTAAGATGCATGATAAAAGGGACACCACACAATTTGTTGTCATACTGTACCACCCAGAAACACAGTCACATTTCAGAACTTGCAGTCAATATTTCCACAGTGGCACACAATACCCTCAGATGCTATCACTGTTACCCATTAGCAAAATCCAGGACTCTCAAAGATCACTCAGACTGGATCAAAGTACTTATGCACCAATATGGGAAAATCCATTTTAAGCTACTCAAATCTGGCAGAAAAAGATACACACAGATCTGCCTGGCAGAATTCTGCTAGAAAAAAAATTCCCTTCATTTACTCAGGGAGGTAGTTTCCAAACCAGCTTGCTTAAAACGTACAGAACCTTTGTAGGGTGGGAGGGGGGAATCAGCCTTATTTGTGCTGCTTTTTAGAAGGAAATCCCTGGGCTGCTCTCCCTGCCCTTGGGCCCTGCATTCTGCTGTGCTCTTTGTGAGAGAAAGAGAGAACTGACAGGTAGGTGTACACTCAGCAGTGAAACAAAGAGACCAGTGGAACAAAGGGGAAAGTGCAGGCAAAGCAACGTGACCAACCTTTGCTTATCAGTAAAACAAAGGTAACGCTGCACTAGCTGTTTCACGTGAGCAGGGAGGAATTGCCAAGTACTCCTGGAAAGCCCTGCGATTAAGAGAGCCTGCAGCTTTGACTTCCAACAAGTCCAGTTACTATGTGGAGATAGGTGGGATGGTTTGGTCCATGCTGGGAATTAAAAAAATACCTGTTCCTTCTCCACATAATGATCTAATAGGTTGCTGTTTGGACAGTACAAGCTGGACAGCAGAACATTAAGTCTCATCATGCCCCTGCTCTGAGCCAGTTTCTTGCACTAACCAATGCCACTACCTTAACAACTGCAGATCAGAGAAATTTGTAACATTTTACTCAGAGGCTTCTGGTGAGAAAAGGTTAAGAAGTCTCACTCTCAGAACAGCAAGTTTCAAAAAGCCCTCTGGACAGGGGGAGAAGGAACAGTTCGCTCAGGATGACTGTGTGCGGGCAGTGTCAGGAAAAAAGTCACACAGCTGGAAAGGTAAAGCCTGAAATCCATCTCACTGTGCTCAGCCTTCACTTGACAGTTACCAGGTGGGATGAAAACCATGGCATTGCTCCCAGAGAAACAGCCCTGCTCCACATCTGCAGGCCACAGCTGCTGCAATGTTCTTCCAGGAACAAAGCTCACATCCAAGTGTACCTGGATGCCTCGAGGAATTACGTAAAAGGAACTTGTCTGAAAGATGAGCGTGCTAAGCACTGTACAGATAAGCACAGAAACGCTGGCCCTGGCCCTGAGCTGACAACTGATCCAGATAAATGACAAACACAAGTGGTGAGAAACAGTTGAATATGAGCCAGGAGTGCCCAGGTGGCCAAGAAGGCCAGTGGCACCTGGCCTGTATCAGGAACAGTGTGGCAGCAGGGCCAGGACAGTGATTCTCCCCTGTACTTCGGCACTGCTGAGGCACCTTGTGTGCTGTGTGCACTTTGGGACACCTCATGGCAAGAAGGACATTGAGGGGCTGGAGCAAATCTAGAGAATGGAATGGAGCTGGGAATGGGTCTGGAGCACCAGGCTGACAAGGAGCAGCTGAGAGACCCTCTGAGAGACTCCTTCTCACCCTCTACAACAACGACAGGAGGGTGTGGCCAGGTGGGGATCAGTCGCTTTGCCCAGGTAACAAGCAAAAAGAGGACATGGCTTCAGGTTGCACCAGGGGACGTTTAGATTGGGTATTAGGAAAGATTTCTTCACTGCAAGGGTGCCCAGGGAAGTGGCAGAGTCACCATCTCTGGAGATGTTCAGAAAACATGAAGAGCTGGCCCTTGGGAACAGGGTTTAGTGGTGAACACAGTGGTTCTGGGCTAACAGTTGCACTCAGCAATCCTGAAGGTCTTTTCCAACCTTAACAATTCTATGATTTTATGAAAAACATGGACAGAAAGAAAACAGCATAAACATTAAAAAACATTTACCAAAGGCACAAATAGGATGACTTTGGGGATTAGTTCTAACTAATTTTTGCTTGTGTAATCAAAGATGATGTGAGTAAGCAGTGAAATGTGACCACACAACTCACCACCGCATAGATTTATTGGGTAACAGAAGGTGCACGAATTAAAAGCCCCCAGGGCACAACTGCTTTAATTTGAATTCAAGGTTTTAAATGCAGAGAGGAAGGAAGTTGAGAAGGTCTTTATATCCAAAAGTAATGTTGACCCAGGAAGTCACCAGATTCAATGAATTGAAGAGATATTTCTGGCTCTGGGTATAATAAATATTTACCTGCTTTCAGATGCAGGCCTGGGAAGAGACTTGCAAAATACATGTTTGCACATATTAAATTCACCCTATTTTTTTCTATAAAGTGGAAACAAGTAAAAAATACCAACACTTTGCATTTATATGGATGATTTTATGCAAGTTAATACTTCAGTATTTTGGCACATTAAGTCAGTCTGCAGGGCCTCCTTTTACTTTGTGGCTGACAGCAGTAAAACACAGGTACAGATGGAATCAGAGAATCACAAAATGTTTTGGGTTGGAAAGGACCTTTAAAAATCCTCTACTCCACCCCCACTGCAATGGGCAGGAAAAAAAGGTGCCTCCTAGTTAATACAAGTTATTATAACCAACAGCTTGGTTAAAATTGCAGAGGGATTTACAGACAGGTGGAATTAATACCCAGTGTTTGAAATAGGGCTAAAATCACAGGATAAACACTAGTCCTCAGTAACACCACCGTATTCATGGCAAAAATCAGCAGTTTGGATACAAGTCTTAGGACTGCTTGAAAGTGAATCAAATTCAAGTACCCAGGCAGACATGTGGTGAGGTCTGAGGTGCCCTTCCTGACATCCTGAAACACACAGGTGCCCCAAAGTGCTGTGTTACATACGCATGGGGTACCTCCAAAATGGTAATAATCATCTACAGGGAGGTAACTGAATTAAGACCTACTGCTCCAGCATCCATCCTAAAGCTTTGCTGGATGGGAGACCTACAAGCAAAGCCCAAATGAGAGCGATCAGGACAGGCAGCAGTACAAGGAAAATATATCAGAGCATCAAGAAAAAACTGTCTTGAAAAGGAGCTTGTAAACACATGTGTCAGTCTGCTCTTTCCTGCCTAAGAGGCATGAAACAAGTACTGTTCAAAACACAGTGAACAGTGTTAAGTCGTGGTACCCCAGGCTTTGAGACAAGATACAACAAGCTCTAAATAATCTCTGAAACAGAATTACGGTCTCTTACAATACTGCCTCCTAAAATTTGATCATATTCTGGCCTAAAAAAAGAATTTAGAAAAATTCAGCTTATAAAGCATCAAAAAATTTCAGCAGTAGCCAGCTGGTACCAAGAGATCTTCCTTGATCATGTATAATACGAAGCTGGACACAATAAGATCTTTAATAAGTCACAATAGTTGTTGTCACAAAGTAAAGAATTACTGTATCAAGTGGCTTTCAAAGACCCAAGCATTTCAAAAGATGCTAAAAAGATGCAAAGTCTTGCATTTAATATTTAAGTGTCTATTCACAACAGCAGCAGAAGCCAGACTAATGAAAGAGAAATGAGAAAAGTTGTAAAGGGATAAATGCTTCAAACCAATACTGCTTTTTTCCCTTTCATACTGAAAATCTTCTTCTAAAAATCCTTCACTGTCTCACTGATTCAGTTACAGGATGATTAACACAGAGTCCACTTCCAGCCACCTGCTGTAGTGAAAAGGGACCAGGCAAACCATTACAAAACCCACACCAGTGACTGCTGGGGGAAGGCAACCTCAAAATTCACTGTAATCTTTACCTGATCATTATCCATTACTCCTCTGAGTTCTTGGGGGGGTTGTGTATGTGTTGGGAGAGAGGAAAGTGGTGTTTTCCTGAGGATTTTCAAGCACTACACCAATCACTCCTGTGACTTCAGGGATGCTGTGAGGTCTTCTACCAGGATTAATCGATTTCAGTGTAACTGGGGGGGCAGAACCAGGCCCTGCATGTTTCAGCAATCAGCTGTAAGAACAGGCCCTATTGATTTCAGCTCCATCCTGGAGAGGGCAGTAGGATAAAACCTCTCCTGACACTTCCAGACGAAATCATCTCAGTCAGCACCCTTAAAGGGAATCCTAGCTGCAGTGAATTAGTATGCTGAGCTGGGAGCAGGCTGTCTGAATTAACATTTCCAATTATGCTGAACATCCCTGAATGAGACCAGCTGTGCCCCACCACAATGACAGAAAAGATCAATACAATTTCTTCAACCTTCAGTCTGCTTTCTTTCCTTCAGCTCCAAACTCGAGAGAAGGGATTACAGCTTGCTGTTTATCGTGCTTAAGGCCACGTGCTCCCCAAATATATTTAGACGTACCACAACTGGAAAACAAAACAGAGACAGTGGAGTTGGAGGACCCACCCTGAGCTGTGAAATTGCTGCTCTGCCTTCCTCACTTTCTTCATCGAACTCATCATCACTCCATTCCCAGCCACCATCTTCAGTCTTATGAAGACGCCCACTGGAGCCTGGGACTCTCCGGACCTGCTCAGCACAAGGACACAGAACTTTCACCTCAAGCCAACAGTTTCTATTGATGACTTTTTTAGAAGAAATAGCACCACAACATCTTCAGGTTCCATCATGTGCCTTGGTGTCTGATTATGTAATTGAAATAAATAGCTCTACCTAGAAAAAGCTGTACTGCAGCAGGTATCTTTAAAAATGTGAATACAAGCATAAAAAAATAGTACAGCTGTAACAGCAAGAGCCCAGGAGGTTTTCAGTACCTTTTTGGATCTTTCAGTGATTGTTGGTGCTCTCTGCAACATCTTCTCTTGTAAAAATTCTTTATTCTGCAAAGGAAAAAATACTCAACATTTGCATTGCTGAAAATGCCCTTTGATGCCTTCAGTGGCTCTGATAAAGTAACTGTTAAGCTGTTTCTAGGAGAAAGTTGTTTACATGTTTCATCCCTATTCCCCCAAAGATATTAACCACTCCCCTGCTTTGGGCTGCAGTATGTGATGTTTCATCCTAAATACCTTTTCAGTTAACAGCGGCACTCTCCCTGTGCAAAGTGACATGGAATTAACAACTGAGGAGTTGGATATTAGTCTCATTTACTTGGAAATATACATATTATACTGCAGTTTCTGATACCCTGCTGAGGCATTTGGCATTCTTCCACTTGCAGATACTACACCACCTGGATCCAACCCCTTTGCTTTATCTTACTCCTAAATTTATGCCTGTCCAACTGTCAAAGGCAAACCTCAGATGTCAGACAGGTTGGGATGCAGGAATCCCTCTGTGCTGGAGTAAACAGAAATTGGGGCAGCAAGATTTAAAGCAGACAAAAAAACATACGGCATTTATGTTTAGAGAAGAAGCAAATGCAGTGTTCACAACAGATTGAATATTGGGAAACTGCTGTGATGCTTTATTGTATTAAATTTCTCCTTCAGCAAGCTGCCCCAGACTGGCCAGTGTGGGCTCCTTAGAATATGATTTTCTGACTTCTGAACTGTGGGGCCAAACTTGTGGCAGCAGGGGAAGCAGGACAGTCCAGGCAGGCACCCTGGCGTTTGGCTGGATATTCCACACCACACCAGTGCAGTTGGAAAGCTCTGCTGTCCCTGCCCACGCACAGCTCCCAGAACTCCCCCAGGATGGTTGCTTGCAGGCAGGATGGAGAGTCTCAAGACACACTGTCATTCCTGATAAGTGGCTCCCAGCATTATCAAACCATACTTTTACATAACCTAGATGGTATTTAAATATATGACTCAGTATAGATGTATAGAAGCTGCACTCTTCAGCCCTCAAGTTGCAGCTGTCAGTTTGGCAGTGGCTGATGTGTGACAGCAATGTAACCCTGACTGTGGGTTACACACTCAGGCAAACCCTGGCACATGTCTGCACTTCAGATGCCACGTTAAGCATTGCCTCATTTACAATAATGTTAATTTTCCATCACCATCCATGCTAATATGTTACTCTCCAGCAGCTTAATGAAAGCACGAAAGAGATTTAACACACAATGAAGTGTACCGTGAACCAGAACTCACATAACCAAACAGAGAAAAGTCAGCAATGTGTAAACCATCTTGTCACTTTGGACACCAAGTGTGCATCCAGCATACAGATGCAGACTAATCAGCTGCCTAAAATCCCACCACAGACAGTGAAACCCCAGTTAATACTGTCAAGAGCCCAGACATCAATTAAACTTGCCCTAAAGCAAAGTGCTGCATTTCATCAACTGGATCACCCCTTACATTTCCCTGGTTCGTAGAATTATCAAATCACACAACACCTTGAGTTGGAAAGAACCCACAAGGATCATGCAGTCCAACTCCTGGCCCTGCACAGGACACCCCAACAATCCCACCTGAGAGTGGTGTCCAAATGCTCCTGGAGCTCTGGCAGCTTTGGGGCCGTGACCATTTCTGGGGAGCCTGGGCAGTGCCCAACCACCCTCTGGGGGAAGAACCTTTCCCTAATATCCAAACTAAACATCCCCTGACACAGCTTCAGGCCATTCCCTCAGGTCCTTTGTCACTGGTCACCAGAGAGCACTTGCCCCTGTGCTTCTCCTCATGAAAAGGAAGTGCAACTCCCCCTGGTTGTACCTGTTAGATTCCTGTCAGCTTTAATAGGGCATTCAGCTCCTGTACAGATACCTGATGTGGCCAATTCCACTTAAGCATCTTAATCTGGGAGCTGAAAACTGATTAATTGGTGATGCTGCTGTGCTATCCCAAGTATGCAGTCTCTTTTTGACAGTTTAATCTGTATTCTGCTATAAATCCCGTGCATTTTGATCACGAAAAAAATAAGCAAAGAGAAAACATTCTCTCATGCCTATGGAAATACAAATCCCCCCCCTGTGTTACTGCTGTCTGTCTCCTGCAGTAAGACCTCGCACGTTGCTTATGCACTAATCTCCAGGCAGTAATTACATAATGCTCGCTGGCAGTTCACTCCGAGGCTAGAAATGGGAGTTTCCTACTGTTTTGTATCACAGGATCTTCACTTCCCATAAGGCAACACATGGTGAAATATCTTTAGGTAGCTCTTGCACAGTGGGCCTCATTCAGCCCCTTGCACACAGACTGATTACAGAGTTTACTAAAATACAAGCTACACTCGCTGCAGCAGAGACCTTGATGGTTGGACAGGCAGCCAGAATGGCACTGTTACAAGGGAAGAACAAACCCAAAAGGCACTGAAAGACATTTAAATGCTCAAGAATTCCTAGATAATTTCTGTTAACAACAGCATACACAGGAGGTACAGAAGGGGGATTTTATTCTGTTCCTTCACAATGACCCATTCAACTCACTCAGCTCTGCTGGCTCCAAGTGAAAGAGCCCACACTCCTGCCAGTAAAGCTGTCACCTACACCTATCATGCTTCTGAAAAGTCCTTTCCACAGCCTCTGCACAAATCAGTGTTTTCTTACCTTTGCTTTTGTGAAAAATTTGTGTCTTAGGAGTTCTGCTGCTGTTGGTCTGTCAATAAAAACAGATGTAGAAAAGACAATTATAAATGCTCCCTTTCAACCCAACGGTCTTCCAGGCTGCTGCAGCTTGTTGGCATCTCGTGAGGGCATCAGCTTCTCCTGTATAATTCCCCTAAAATCAATGTATTCCAAGTAAATTTTACACCAGCAATCTTTTAAATTACTCAGTGTATTCTGAACAAGGCCTATTCTGTTCAAAAGCAATGAGTAAGTTGGGACTGGTGGGCAGAATTTGCTCCTGCTTTGATGCTGAACTTGAGACTCTTAGATAACAACAGGATCACAGAAACAATTTGCTCAAAACTGGAATCACAGAATCATCACTAGAGTGCAGTACTCACCCTGTGCAAGTAACAGTTATTTCAGAGATACCTGATTAAGTATGTGTAATTAGTTTTATTAAACACAGGTGGGATGATCAATCTTGGTCTAATACAAAATGGACAAGTATAAACTATGTCCTCCTTCCAGTCAGACTTCAGAATAAATACTGGAAAGTAAGAGATATTCCTTGGTCAGTTTAGGAGGAGTTTCCTAAAGACTCAAGCCTAAATGAGAAATCTTTACAGCATTTCCCACACTGCAAACGGTGCTTAAATAGCAACGGAGTTTAATCAGTGACCTGCAAAGGCCCTTCATCGCAGGGTTTATTTCATCACAGACTACTCCAACAAAAGGCATCCACCTTATAGCAAGGGAGCCTCTAAAATAATCAGAAAGCAACTGCACTAAATTCTCTTCCCATGCAATATGCCAGCCTCCTGCTCCCGCAGTCAGGATGATGCCAGTGGCTGTCAGTAGTGCTTGAGGAGAGAGAAGGGGTGTGCCACATTCAGAGTGATTGTATATGATCTGATCAGCACACATCCTAACCTGCAAGGATAGGATATGCTTTAGAAAGGTGAAAAAAATGTCCTGCTGGGGAAAAAACCCAGCTATCAACTTTTATCAAGCACTCCACTGGATTCATTAAGCATTTCAAGTGTTAGAAGAGAGAGACTCATTGCCCAGTGCGTGAGAAGCTTGTGTTCCTGGATCTGACACAAGAGGGAACTGAAAAATGTCTTCATTATTATTATTATTATTATTTTATGAAAGCACTTTTTCCTTTCCAGAATTATGTTTGCTTACTGAGGAGGAAAAAAAACCCAACCTATGAAGTATTAAAAAACGGCACAGCACACACACCATCCCCTTGGTAATATTTCCTACATCACTGAGCAGTCACGATACTGTTCAAGGAAGGCTGAAAGTGTCATCAGGTCACTTAAGCAATCTGTATTGATGAAAACATGTTGGTAAAATTTGCCAGTGTTTTTCTTGATTTCCCATCCAAACCAAATATTACGTATAATTAAACAAGTCAAAACTACACTGAAAGCCTTCTCTGCACTGGCAAATTTTAAAAAGTTTATTTATGTAGTTTTGCAAGTAAACACATATTGCCCAACCTGTAATTTCTGATTTGTAAACACAGAGCAGTTCTGACTGGGAACAAAACATGAACTGAAGTCACCTGCTGGAGGTGGCCAAGGGAGAAGGGCCCTACGCAGGCAGTGGACTGGGATGCACTCTCATTAACCCAAATGGAAAATGTGTGCCCTGGCCAGGCACAGTGCCAGACATTTGTCCATGAAAATAAGGACAGCCAAGAGAATTTGTTGCCACACAGCAAGATTGCTGTGTACCTTGTGACTGAAAGGTTGGAGGGGCAGAGAGTATACCAACTTCAAAAAATAGGGAACATAATGATGTTTGTGAGTTTCGGGGTTTTTTTTGCTTGTTTGTTTTAATTTATTTTCGGGTGATCCATTCTTACCTTTTTTCAGGGTCTTTTTGTAGGCACGATGAAATCATCTTCCTAAATGATTTCCCATATTTCTTCAGCATCTCCTTATCTTGCACACCAGTTTCCAAAGATGGAGGATCATTTTGTAGCGTCAGCATTAAAACCTGAAATAATTATTTCTATTGGCAATGAGATTTTCCTTGGCCTTTGTTAGAGACAGATCTTGGGGAAAATGTATTTTAGACATGCACTTTCATCAAGCATCTGAGTCAACAAGGATGTGTTGACAACAAGCACCCACAATTAAAGTTACTGCTTTCCATCCCATCTCCTGGCCCACAGCACAGTCTGTGGGCCAAACACAAGGTTGGAATGTGTCTTCAGGTCTGTTTTGTGGGATTAAAAGCACAAGCAGAGCAGAACTTCTACCAGCTTTCCTCATTCGAGATGAGCAGTTGTGCAAGGCTTTTGATTCTATATACCTCCCTGAGGTATTTCTCAGCTAGAAATCAAATTAAAGGGCAACATAAAAAAATACAAGAGTTCAATTCCATGTACCAATATGACAGCAGGTGAAGACATTCCTCACATAAGCATCCATCAAGCCAAACCGATTTCCTTCACATCACTTAAATATTCTGAAGGAAAGGAAGAAAATTACTCATTTCCATTTCCACTTGTCACCTACATACAGATGAATATCTATTTTTAGAAAAGGAAACAGCACATAGCACATTTAAATAGGTTTCAACAGCTATATTGCTTAGGGCAGCAAAAGCCCATCAATCTAGCTGAAATTATACAGCCCATGACAGAATTCCCTTCTTTCTTCCCCACTCCTTGAAGGGTCACTTAATGCATGAGTAATTTCGCTGCATAACAAAATTAATCTGCAGTGCAATACAATTACATTCAATAAATAAAACAGAGAAGTCTTCTTGCAGGCTGCATGACTGGAACCCAAACCTCACAGAATGGGGACTCAATTCTGTCTAGCACATGACAGCACTAAGTAGGTGCTGTTGATACTAAAAAGGTGATGTTGGTATTCAAAGCTCCATCCTGTACATTCAAACCACAATAAACAGAAGTACAGCTTGCAGAAGCTGCTGCAAAATGCTACCAATAATCACAGGCCAGAAGGGAATATCAATGAAACCAGCAGCACATTCCCCTGAACTGGTCTTTGCACTGCCACAGGCACTGATATTGTAGGAAATTTAATGGCATTTCTGAACTACTCAGCCTCTCAAGAGTCCCTGCACGTAGACAACAACTCTTAAAAGTAATTCTGTTCTGCAAGAGTTAAACCTGTGCAAAGTCCTGGCATTTAAAGGGATACATGGATGTGCCTGTTCTGAGTCAGCAGTTGCTGGACTTCCAAACCCATTGCAATTGTGGTGTGGGAGGGGACGCCCCCAGGTCCTGAAGAAGTGACACCCAACTCCTACAGCACTCCAGCAGTTAAGACTCAGAAAATGGAAGTTTGCCACAGTGTCATTGAATGGTTTGGGTTGGAAGGGACTTTAAAGCTCATTTAATTCCAATCCCCCTACCATGGGCAGGGACACCTTCTGCTAGCCCAGATTGCTCCAATTCCCATCCAACCTGGCCTTGAACACCTCCAGGATGGGGCACCCAAAACTTCTCTGGGTAACATGTCTCAGTGCCTCACCACCTTCACAGTAAAGAATTCCTTTACATTCCTTTTACATTCCTTTTACATTCCTTTTCACATCTAATCTAAATCTCTCCTCTTTTAGTTTACAGCCATTGCCCTTTGTCCTATCACTATCTGCCTGTTGTAAAACATCGTTCTCCCAATGCCAAAAATTGAGAAAGAATGGCTTGCCATCCCAGTGTCACTGGATGCCCATAAGGCATTCTGGATCATTATTTATAACCCTAAAAACATCTGCTGACTTCAGAGGCTTAAAACATACGGCACTTTCCTTAAGAATGGTGAGACTCAGGATCTAAATAAAAACTGCAGGTCAGATAATGCTGATGAAATGGCGTATTTTTAAAAGGTGACTCAAGATACATCCAAGAACATCATGATCCACAAGTGCAGGTTGAAAGGACAAACTCTTCTGTGCAACGCGCTAAGCTGAGAGGACAAACTCTTCAGTGCAACATGCTAGCCAAATTCTTGAAAACATCCACAGAACACACTGACCCCTTATCTTGCACAACTATCTGGAGACCTGCTCACCTTCATCGGCGGGTATTTATGGTAAGGAGCTGCTCCCGTGGCCAGTTCAATAGCAGTGATCCCAAAGCTCCAGATGTCTGCCTTGAAATCATATCCTCTGACCTGAAAAACATTAGAGGATGTTATTGTGCGCCTCTTACTGTCCTACACTACCATCCCTTTCACACACCCTCTCCCCTGAATTTGGAAGGACCAGCACAATAGAAATGGGAAGAACATTTTCTCCCTCCTCTCGCCCCAGCTCCTCATACCTTCAAAGGAGGTGTTTTAGAAGTCACAGTCTGATGAAAATCACTGCTGTGCACTGTACAAGCAGGACTGCTCTGCCATAAACTCTGCTGCAGAACATAAAGGGGCACTGGGCTAACCTTAGGCTCTGACTTCTACACACAGACACAGAGAGTCATTACACAGCGTAATAAAACTCTCATAGTTAATAGACAGGCTGCTACCCCTTGGGACAGCTGCCTCACTACACTTTTAGACAACCACTTAATCAATCTGACTGCAAACATGCTCCATCCTGGAACTTCACAACACACCAGCCCAGAAAAAGCCCCTCATTGCTGCCTGCAGACTAATGTTTCCCTCCACTAATTAACAGTAGCTTCTGCACTTGACATTAAACACAGGCTTGTTCAGGAAAATTTATAGCATTTACTTCCCCTCCTGCACAGGAAAAAATATTTCATATGCCAAAGCGGTTACTTCCTCACTATCATTAGGTAATATTTTGGCACTTGCTTTCTCCGCTGCAGGGGAGAGACATTATGTACTAACTTCAAGAGCAGCTCCGAAAATCAAAGCGTTTTGGTTGCTTAGGATGGTTTATGTTTCTTCTAGCTACACTATGGAAAAATGAAAATTGATTCAGAGCAGAGCTAACAGGGGTATTGTGCTCAGCTAACCTAACAAGCTTT
The DNA here is from genome assembly GCA_013400235.1 of Oriolus oriolus. Taxonomy (NCBI): domain Eukaryota; kingdom Metazoa; phylum Chordata; class Aves; order Passeriformes; family Corvidae; genus Oriolus; species Oriolus oriolus. The sequence continues at coordinate 19,818 of VXBT01003842.1, forward strand.
AGAAAGACACTCGTTGTGATGAAGCCAAAAAGCATTCCCCAAGCCACCTTTAGATGATCTTGAATCTTGGCAAACTAACAAAAACCCCTCCTGCACTATTTGTCATGTAATACTAGAGCTGAACTGAAACTTGTTATAGAGACAGGAATTTATATCTTGCACTGATTTCTTCCACCCTGTAAGCATAATTTTCATGAGCCCTAAATGTCTGAACTGTTTCTTGAAGTGCCTCAGTTTATGGATGCCTTGACTTCGAACAGATTTCAAGTCAGTTAAATAAACAAGCACAGATATCTAATACAATTTAAAAGAGCACAGAGCAAGAAGAAATATGCTGTAAGGGTGTGTTTTAGTCCTCTCACACTATTTTTAGGTTTTGAGAATAACTTCTGGGCATTTCTTAGCTCCATCTTTTAGTTACTCTTGCAGCACACCAATACACTGCACAACTTCCCATTTCCTGACAAGATTTTAACTGTTTTGTGTGGGGTTCTTTTAAATTATTTCACATAATCCTGCTTGCAAGTGAAAGCTATAAAGCTCAGAACTGTCTGCAGCAGCTCATCCTGACATCTGTCCAATACATTAGTCACCACCCTGCAGTTAGTTTATATCAACAACATTTATTTTTCCTCATCAGCTTCTTTTTTCTGCCATAAACCAAGTGACCACACATTAAAAGACAATGTTGAGCAATCAAACATTAACATTCTAAAGGAATTTAACAGTGCTGAAGTAAACCAGATGCAATTGGGTCGATAATATCCACACACGGAAGGCCAGCCTAGAGCAAGGCCTCTGTCCCTCTTCCAGGCTGGATCCAGTGGCTCAGAGTGACACCTGCTGGAAGGCAGCAAAATGATCTAACGGACATTGAAGGATTTCACATCAGCATCGTCAGCATCCCAAATACTGCTTTAACATTGTATTTGCAACTGGTTAGATGTGCACAGCCTTGGTGGAGGTACTGCACTCCCTAGAAAACTCACCTCCTTTGGAAACACATTTGTGGGGAATCGCCCCCCACTTTGTCACTGAAACCTTTATTTCCCTTTTTTAGCTCCCTCCTTAAGATATTTTTCCCTTTTATCCTGAGGATTGCAGCTGCAAAGAGCCTGAAGCAGCACCATTAGGTCCTGGCCAGGCTGCTGAGCCCTGGGCACGACACACAGGACAGAAGAGCGAGGGACGGCTCTGATTTAGCTTTGGAAACACTAAATACTCTATTTTTATTTATTTTAAATCAGCATTAAATAAAAAAAAATCTAGAAGAATATGACAGCAAAGCAGTTCAGAATCAAGTTTGCAAAGACAATCCTGACTTGGGAAGTGTGGCTTTATTTTGCACTGTTAGACCTGCACTCCGAGAAGGCTGCAGCAGTGCTGGAATGCACCGGCTCCTCGATGCCACCATGGGGAGCCACTGAAAAGGCCAAACATTGAACAAGCCCTTCACCAATAATAAATTTAAGCTACTCCAAAATTATCTCCATTCCTCAGGAAGTTTTAGATATTGGAAAAAATGCATTAAAATGCACTTTAATGCACTCGTGTTTAGCTGCGCTTAATTTTAGATACAGATATACACGGGAGTCTCATTCAAGTTCCTTCCAAGCTTCAGAATATTTTACTGTGAACAATAGCAAATAGAAATATACCAAGGTGGATTTACTACAACAAAACAACGTTTTCCTTAAATATTTTTGTTAAAAAAAATTGGAAAGAAAAATGGAAACACATTTATGGCCAATTCTATTTCTGCTAAATACACCTGTCAGAAACGCAGCCCTCTGTCAAACTGATTTTAAGGGGATGAGGGATAATTTTTGGAATGCTCCTGGCACTGAACATCAATGCCATCGATAAGTACTGTAAATGCCTCGGTAAGACTGTGCTGTGATTTTCTCTGTGGACCTTGCTCAGAAACAGGTGGCGATTTTACATTAAACAAAGTTTCCAGCTGTCCTTCATCAGAAGTCACACTGACAAAGCTTCTGCAGTTTAGTCTAGAAGCAGTAGAGGACAAAAAAATGACATTTCTCCACACAAGGGGAAGAAGTATGATATCTTATAGTGAGCCAAAACAGCAGAGGAAGAAGGGGGAAATGCAAGCATTCCTCAGCATTTAGAGCCTGGATACCCACAAGCCAAGAGAAGCTAAAAACCTGAATGAAGTCAAATGCATGTTATTTTACTGAATTAACTCCCAACTCTGACATGTCACAACTAACTACCCCAAATTCTTATGACTGCAGATGCAGAAGAGCACGTTACTGAGCTGTGTATGTGCATATTTACCACGTGTGAAACTATTTATACTCTATCTCACATTCATGCAAAAGGGAGGGGCAGGTTAATCTTCTTTATACAACAGCTGAGCTGTCCCATCCTCACCTTAGGCAGGAGCCTGAAAAGAAGCAATGGGGCAAAAATCTGCTGAACACTTAACATTCCCCAGTACGAGTCTGGCTGTAATAGGCAAGTCAAAGAAGATCCCGTGGTTCTAAGAAAACCCTTCAGGATGTCAAATTATCATCTTAGTTTGAAATAAATATAGTCATTGCTGATAACGGGGAATTCCAGGTGCAGATCAGCTGAGAGAACACTGGGAAAAACAATTCACCTGTTCCATAACTTCTGGTGCCATCCAGCAAGGTGTGCCCACAAAAGTTTTCCTGACTTTATTCCTGGTAATGTCACCACCAGTGGCCAGGAATGCGCTAACACCAAAGTCTGAAAAGAAAACAAAAGCAGAATTTATTAAGAACACACATCCTGAGCAAACTGAAGGGCTGTCCCTTCTTTCCCCTCGTATTCCCAGCCACCTATTAAGTACCAGACCATGCAGTCATGCATGAGGGGTTTCCTAATAAAGGAGGAATGATCAACAGTTAGCTAAGAGTGCTGGTACATGAACTGCCATTCAGCAGTTCACCATTCAGTTCCTGGGGACAGCAGAGCTTTCAGCCCTGGCCGGCAGAGAGGAAAATTCCACTTTCCATTACAGCCCACTGGTCACATTAGAGGCTGCCCACACTCCCCCAGCAGCCCTGCTGCTGTACAAACCTGCCCTGCCAGGCAGAGCTTTATTTACATTTGCATACACACATAACTGTACTGACCCTCAAGCAGCATCCTGCAACATCCACAGCAATCAAGTTGGGTGCAGAGAAAGTCCCCTGAGAACATTTCACTGCCCTAACTGAGGTACCAGCCCCTTATTCTGGATGTTTTATTACCAGAATATGCTTTATTTGATAATTCTCCATGGCCCAAATGCTCAGTGCTTTAACAGGACCTCAGACCGGTTCCTGATGATACTGAACATGACACAATCCAGCCTGAGCATCCCAGGGAAGCCTTACAGACAGTGACTCACACCCTGCACAGCATCACCCCACCTGAAACACCTTTCACAAACCAGGATGCTCAAGGATGTCCTTTGCACTCACTGGTAATTGCATTTCTTGGAGCAAATCACTCTTTTATGTGAAAGCTATGGTGTAACCTCATGTTTTATGCAATTAATAAATGACATGGAAAACAGAATCTGTCACCAGCAGCAGCATACAGGGATAGCAATGGGATAAAGTATGTTTGTTCAGAGAAGAGCATTACAAAAGATCAGGCAACCAAGTCATTCAAGAGAGGGTGGCACTTTGTTTGGAGGAAAAAAAATAATATCAAGTGACAGGGAAACTGTTAATACAGAACTGTGTAAGTATTTCTTCCCAATCTGCTCCAAACCGCACTACTTAGGTATTGCTGAATTACAGGCCTGCAATGGGCCTATAACTCAATATATAACTCAATTCCCCATAACTCAACTTTATCCACATATACTTTTTTTTTTAAACACAGTACAAGCAATCAAAATCTCAAATGCCATTTTTGAGATTGATGACAGCCTTGGAGGGCAAATCTCTGAAATTCCAGAGCTATTTAACATCAAACCAGAACATTATTGATCACAACTGGTTTGAAAATTCTTGAAACTCTGCTGACAGTTAACTGTAAATGTAAAAGCCTTTACCTCTGAGGCCAGAGGAGACAGAGTTACTGCATGGCTTGAGGATGTTACACGGAAGAACTAACTGCAACCTAAGATCCCTCCTTACAATTTGGAAGTCATGGCATCCATATGAGGACTGTCCCAAGTTTCCCTCTGCATCAAACAGTGCAATGTGTCACTCCTCATTAGAATTTCAGTATCTGAGAAACATCTCTGAAGTTATCACTCAGAAGAAGATGCTGAAAGCCTCCAACTCACTTCAGTTAGAGACTTCCAGGACAGGAACTTAGTGCTTTCTCAAGTACTAGACATGGGTAACTGCAAAGTGACATTAAAGAAAGTTGCATAGAAATCACAGGGCTAAAACCAGCACCAACAAAAGTCTATCATTAGGATTCAGCTCTTCCAGATGTGCTGTCCTGCTCTTTTCCTGTTCCCAAAGGTATCTTGGCTTCCTGCTAACCTTGAAGTTTTAGAATGCCTACATGGATCACTGTCCCCATCAGCACTGCAATTTGTATTTTTCTAGAAACCCCCTTTTTGCAAAAGCGATTTTTGCTTTCAGATCTTCCATGTGAGTATCCACCATCTTTGCTTTTCTCAGAAACTGAAAGAGCTTCTCAAAAGATCCAGAGTAAAGTTGCCTTTCACTGCTCATTACAGGAAGTCTCGCAAGATCTATTGTTCTAAACACAAGAGCAATTAGAAGTTCTCTTAAATAAGATAATACTAATAGAAACTTGTCCAAGTGCCATCAGCATTTTACTGTGATGTGCTGTATCTGAACTTGTACATATTATCTTACCTCAAGTTTCCATGCAGTCATTTTAAGGGGAAAGGAAATGCCATTCAAAGCAAAAGCATTCCAGCAGTAAAAACACAAGTCCTTTACACAGCATTCACCACATCTCACATCAAACATGGGTTTATAAATTCCAGATGGAAATCAGGCCCCTACATCTGCCATCTGAAGAAAGCTTAAATGGAATTAAAGTTTATTTCATTACATGGTTGATTTATTTAATGTTTTCCCAATTAATTTCCCTCATTTCCAGTGGGCTAAAACAGGCTCAAACAGCCTGTGCTACTCCGCTGTAAGGAATGACTTTGAGACCATCTTCTCAAATGTCATCTTACTAACTTTATCCAAAAGCCCCAGCTATTCAGATAAGAATGCGCCTGCTCTCAGGAAATATCTGCAAAGCAATAAAACACAACCTCAACCACAAGTTCAGGTTCAATTCCTACTTCAGAGCAGTTGGTACCATCTGCGCCTCAGCCTCTCTGCCCCCAGAAAGGTTAAAACAGAACTAGGCTATTACAAATGAATTTAACTCTAGAAAATGGGAAAATTCATTAAATTCAGGATAGCTCCGAAGTGTTTACACATTTATACTCTTCCTTGGCAGCTCGTAGTTTACATTGGCACACCACAGTGATAACTGGAAAGGACTGAATCACCAGAGACAGGCAGGAATTGGACACGGTTGAACCTGGCTTGCAGTACCGGTAACCACCACTGCTGGGGATCCACCAACTGTCAGATACCCTAAAGGAGCCCAAAAATTGCAGACTTCCAGCAATGTGATAGCAAATAACAGTCTCCAGGGTGTCTGGATGGAAGTGGTAGGATCTTTTTTTTTTCCCCCCTCATTTTTCTGAAGCAATGTAGAAAAGATTCATCTGTTGGAGCTGTTTCAGTCATTTAAACTAAAGATTGCTAAAAAAAACCCCATAACGATGTATATCTCCAGACTCTTGTACCACAGCAAAACCAATCCAGGATGGGAATGTCAATTCTGCTGATGCAGGCTCTGCACAAAATATAGCAAATTTTTTCTTTTCCAGCAGAGACATGTGTTCCAAACCACATACCCTACAGGACACTCTACAGTGGCAATGAAGTTGCAGAGTAGTGTTTGAAAAAGCATAGCATGAGACAACAATTCCTGGTGTTAAGGTATCCAAACTGTCAAACTTAAAAACTACTCTGACCACTCAAGAAATGTGGAAGATGAAAAGAAAGACTCAGTACAAACAACTCGCCAACACAATAATGCTGAGGGGCAGGACCACATCACAACAGGTACCACTGCAGGTGTGTCTCTCAGGAATATACATTTCTACCATATTCTAGACTGTTTTATCCAAATCTAGAAGTCAGCTGCTAAAAACCAGCTCTCCTTGGCCATCTCATATTGTAACATTACCTTACTCCTAAAAAGCCCAAGTACTTGTGACTGCACGTAGCTACCTACAGGTACACAGAAGAAAAAGAAAGGAAGAATGTGGACTAAGAGCCAGGACCAAAGCCTGTTGATAACCGAAGGGCTCCTACAGAGTTTGTGGGCTTGGATCAAACCCTAAAGCAGTTTCCAGCCAACAGGGGCAGAAAAACATAATAATTCAGTCTTGACTTCAAAATCACTCAGAGTTGTCTTTAAACAAAAAGTATTTCCGAAGACAGCACTAAGTGGTTTTTCCACTGGTCATCTTCCTTCTTGTTCAGTTGTTCACCATCAGAAAATATCTGCAGTTGTACTTAGTGCTTTCCTGCAAACCTTAAAGCTTTTAGAGCACTGAAGATGAATAAAACTGGCAGCAAGAAGAGGAAGGCAGTGATAAATAGCAGTTTTGTGCTGAGAACGCAGCAGGTGGTAGGACACCAGATAAAAGGAAGATTAGTGGAGAACTAGAATCAAAGGCTTCTTTCCTTTATAGTCTAGATAGATGCACAGTGCTATTGGATCTGCAAATGCACACTTGTCCTCCTACTTCACAAAGTAACTTCAGGACAACAAAGCCCAGGCTGGGTGACGCCACCCATTGCTTTCCGAGACATTCACAAGTGGTTTCAACATTAAATAGTGCAACATCTCTTCAGGAAATACAGACAGTACAAGCGACACAAAGAAAAAGTTATTTCACAACATGCTGTTGCAGGAGAGCCCCTAAAACTCTCCACCAATCACAGAGAAAAATACTTTTGGCCCTTTTTTTGAAAGGGAGAAGAGGCTCTGAGGTGCTCATGATACAACACAGGCTCCTCGAGTGAGCCCTGCAATCGACACTGCCCTCCCAAGTTAGATTTGTGCCTTGCCCCTTGTTCAGGCAATTTAATCTCCCAAAGTTAAAGTTTCCTAAGGGGAAGTGGGGAATGACACTGCCTGCATCACAGCTCAATGTTTATGTAGAGCGCTATTTTGGTACAATGAATTAAGAGCAGTCAGGAACACAGCGAACCGGTGACAAGCTGGCATGGATTTGTGGAAAGTTACACAAATTCAGTTACACAAGTTTTGCCTGGCCTTAACTATCCCCATTTTATAAATAGATAAAGAGAGAGGGGTTAGGCAATTTGCCCAGGATCAATTAGCAAGTCCTGAACGACTTAGTGAAATCTCAATCTACTTCAACTGCTTGGCAACGCAGCCTGCCCGGGCCATGGCTGACACTGCGGGCACCTCTCAGGAGCGCGCGTGAAGAATTCCCTGGTTCTAAATCCTGAAGAGATCGTGTTATTGTCTCCACAACCAAAAAATCCACACATGGAGGGATGTGCGCCTCTCAGCCTTCAACAGACACTTGTATCGTCACATTCAATCTCAGAGGGGTGGGTAACAACATTATTTAATATCCCAGCAGATAAAATCAGAGGGAAAAAAAGATTTAGTCTGCGTTCAGTCTCAGCAGGATGCTCCTATCATGCCATGGCTGGAGCATGGCTCATACTGAGCGAGTCCCATACACCCTGGGAGAGATTCCCCTCAACCTCTCCCATCCTTTCCCAGTCTATCACGATGTTCACTTCATTTCACAGTAATTTATAGGCCCTGCATAATTAAATAAACTGACAAATGCAAAGCCTTGCTTGCTGCGAGAAGCCATCTCCTGGTTTAGGCAGCAACATCGGTGCCAATGCAGTTTTATGTTGACAGTGTTTTTATCCACGCACTTTTAGACTCCAGGGAGCCGAGAAATGCCAGGGCAAAGAGGTTTTATGCTCTGATTAAAAGAAATGAAGTAATTGCCATGGAGAGGCTGGAACACAAAAGAACGTGGCTATCTCCATTTACATTGCAGCCACTGTCAGCAGAGGCCAGAACAATGGTATCTGGGAAAGAGTCCTGCTCTCACCAGAAGACAGATTAATCCAGTGTGCAGAAAAACACTTCAAACTGAGACACCGACACTCTGAACTGTAACAGGCTCCGAAAACTTGGTGCCAAGCCACAAGCCCAAGCCTGTGCCCTTGGGGAAAAAAAGAGAAATGTTAGATAGAAGCAAACTGCCTCACTTTAGGTCTCGCTGGTCAGCTGGACCTGTTAAAGGCAATTTTCTCCTTGGTTCAGTGGATGCACTATTTGAAAGCCAAAGGAGCGACAGAGTTAAAAATAGAGTCATGAGTAAAAATAAGACTTGGGGAGGAGCTCCAAGCTGGGAATTCGTGCAGGCCATTAGAGGAATTTTTAGAATTCCCACTTCCAGCAGATGCCCTGAAGCTCACAGATTTCTCCTCCATCTCTTTACCTGAAGCCGCCTCAGCTGACAGTGCTCCCACAGTGGCTTTCCCCATATGCACAACCACCAATTCAGGGTTACAAACAGAACCTGAGAAAAGTCTGACACACCTTCATCAAGCTGCTTTTTCTGTTCAGCCTTAACAGAATTGCACAGCCCAAAATTCAGAAAAGAGGCTTTAATTTTCACTGGTTAGAACTGAGTAATACTGCAGCAAAATTACTGCCATGAATTCCATACAGTGAAAGTTTCAAGCAATTAAATTCACTGATGTGTTGTGGAAGTACAGTCCTGCAGTGAAGTTCCCACCACTCAATCTCAAATGCACCTTTGCTTTCTTCCCCCCTCAAAGGATTTCCAAATTGAGATGTACATTCCTTATTTACATTTAAGAATTCCATTTCATCTGGGACAAGAAACAAGAATTGTGTCAAGCAGTAAGAAACACACAGGAACACAAGGTCACAAAAGCCAAAGACTGAATAAGATCTTCTTAATGACTGTTCACAGGCAGTTTGCATAGAGGAATGGCAGAAGGGAAGGAGTCATTATAAAAGAATGGAAGTCTTTCTTCCCTGCTACATGATTTAAATTTTTCATGTATACCAAACCAGCTCCTTGCAGGGAGGTGCCCCATTCACTCCAACCCTCAGGCTACATTCCACAGCTGATCAATCTTTTGTTTTTTATCTCGTGGTGTAACTTTCCAGCGAAACTTAAGAGCGTTTGTTTCATGGGAACGAAGTGATGTCATCCAGTTCATAATTGAAGCACTCAACAATCAACAGAATTATTCATAATATGCATTAATGTTATTGACAAAGGCAAGTGCTTTGATCTCGCTGAAACAAATCTTGTTTTATTTGGCTTGTTTTGCTTCCAGCGTTTTTTCCTCCTCAAAAAATTCCCGAGAAATTTTGCTACTTCATCCTGGGTCAGGAGGCAAGGAAGCTTAAGTGTCAGAAATTCCCACAGAAACAAAATCTCATGTTACGACCAGGTCAGGCTCTTCTCTATTATTCATTCATTTATTTTCATTTCTTTCAAGTCATCAGCTGCCTCCACAGAAACGTAAGTGCTTCCTGCCACTGCAGTGAACCCTCTGACCTTGGTTTAGTGGCCCTGCTGTGGCTGATGAAAGGTGGCAGGGTTGGTCCTTCTGCATGTTCGAAGAAAGAATTTGTAAAGAGGGAACTCTGCACATCTCACAACGCTGCTTTCGCAGGATATGCAGAGAGATGGATTTCATCATTTAAATGTTGCACATATAAACCACGAGTAGTTCAGTTTAGGGGAATACATACAGTCACAGACAAAATGAATCTTCTGAAATTCATACAGCTAAGACCAGTCAACCTTAAATCTATTTATCAACTAAAAACTGCTCAGCAGAAAAAATACACGAACAGGTACCTTTTGCCAGTGAGCCTTAATACAGAAAAGCCAAGCCCTGACATCCCTGTGGAAGAGAAACACAAGCAGCTCTCTCCAGGCTGGCAGAAACACTCAGATTTATAGCTATTTACAGCCTCTCCCAGAACAGCATCAAAAGCTCCATGCAATTACAAATCCAAAGTGTTATATCTTGGCCCCACTATGGAAAAAACTGTAGGATTTTACTGTATAAAGTTTGCTCCTTGGAGCGTTTTAGGGGCCACTCCCTACCTTCCATCAGCTGCCACACAACTGAATTATTTACACCTCATTAGAAATATAACAGCAGGCATTAAGGGCACAAGGAGACTTAAAAAGAAAACGAGGCAACTTCAGGTTTTAAACAGAAATAGGTGTTATGTCCTGTGAAAGGGCTTATTGTCCTCTGCAGAGAGGAGAGCTACCTATAAAAAACTGCATTGCAACATGTTCTACTTCCTGGTGGAAAACCTACACCTTTCACTCCCAAGATGCAACACCAGGCATAGATATTCCAAAGGAATAAACAATGCTACAGGCACTCCTCCCTCACACACAGCCACTGCCTTGTCCCTAAACTCCCAGCGCGCTGGTTTGACCCACTGCTGTGCATCTACCAGATCTACCAGGACAGGGATGGGCAGAAGAGACCTTGTCACACACAGATATGGCTCTTCTCAATTAAATATGGGATTGAAAATGTTACACATGTACAGAGATGTCTGCCAAGGTGGCAGGATTGGACACGAGGTCTGCCCCCCCCCAGCTAGAGGTGTTGCAAAGGACTGGAAAGGCACTACAAGATCCACGGGAAGAACATGGTCCCAAGGGAAAGGAGAATTGGAGAAAAATTGTACTCGGGATAGGAAAACAGCACGCTGGGAAGAGAAGGAAAAACAAGTATCACAGGTTCTAAATGTACTCTCCAAAAATCTTGGCTTACTTAATAATCTCAAATAATAATAATAATCAAAAATTCAGAATAGTTTGGGTTGGAAGCAACCTCTAATGGTCATCTCGTCCAACCCCCTGCCATGGGCAGGGACACCTTCAACCAGAACAGGTTGCTCAGAGCCCCATTAAACTCTGAATGTTTTCAGGGATGGGGCATAATTCTTGATTTCTGGAAAGAAGAGTGAAGTCTGTAGGAACATATATGAAATAAAATACCAGAAGAGGATCAGGGGGATAAACACACCACACAATACCCTTTCCCCATGGTCTATCCCCACGCAGGACTGTTTCCAGCACACCTCTGTTGCTGCAGCTTGTGTCAGCAGTGACTGCAGCACACATCTCCAAGCACATCTGTATTAGCTAAAGCAACTGTCTTAAGAGTTTTTCTTTGCATGACTGCTTCCAAGACTTCCAGCTCACCCCAGTTTGGGCTGGGCCAGGGCAGCCACTTAAACATCCTCTCTGCCATCCAGCTCAACTGAAGCGGAGCAGGGAGCATCCACAGGAGCAGTTTGACCGGCTGATCTTTTGTTAAATGCCTTTTACCATCAGATATGCCCATTTCCTTCTGATGGATCTGTCCACCCTCCACCAGAGACCTTTGAAAAACCACCTCACACGTCAGTGATAAATCGGTGAGGTCTGTGCACTCCACTTCCAAGCTTATAAACTTGCTGATGCAAAGATCTGACTAGCTTATGCCAAGAACTTTATCTGATCTATTGATTCTGAGCACTTCACAGGCAAATGATTTATATCTGCTGATTGTCATTATTCCAAGTAATAGTATTTTAAGATAACAAGACATAATAAACTCTGAGTTGGTTTTTTGTTTTGGTTTGTGGTTTGTTTATTGTTGGGGGGGTTTGTTTGTTTTATGAACAGTGAGGCTTTTGGAAGCTAACATTTTTATGTAGGTTTCTTCTTGATCATTAAACTATTTCTTTGGATATGCAGTTATGCCTAAAGTTTACTCAAAGCTACTAGTAAAGTTACCTGCAATTTGCACTGAGCCGTCTTCTCCAAGAAGAATATTTCCTGCTTTCACATCCCTGCAGAAAGATAAAGCAACAAGAAGTCATTAAATCTTCCCTTCAACCAACATAAATACATCAAAAGGTTATTATTTCCTATACTTTGTTTCTTACATTAGTACTTGTCTCAAATAATGCAGAAATAGTAGTGACTTAGCATCAATTCTAACTTCAGTAGACAGGTACTAAGCAGTATTTGTATGATTTATATTTTAGATACTACACACAGAAAAAAAAATTAAAACTTTGCAGAAGGTACCCTTAAAAATGCAAGGAAAGTGGTTTGTCCCAGGTTCTTAGAGTTAGCTAAAAAGGTAAAAAGTAAACCTAGCACTGGTTGGATACTCATGTACCCCTTTAGGGGGAGAGACTTCAAGAGACCGTGAGTTGATCTTGTCTCACTTCCACTGAATGCATCCTGTTCTCCCCCAGCCCCACATCTCACTGCTCTCCAGCCCTGGAGAAGTTCCCATGCTTCCTCAGGAAATCAGTTTAGCCCCATACACTGGTGAAAATCCAGAGGGCAGAAAAATGTTGTTTGCTCCTGGCTTAATGAGCAGAAGCACATTATCCTGGTCAGTGAAAAAAAGGCTCCCTGTTACCTATTTTTTTTTTTTAATGAACAAACACACCACAACATCCAGCATGTGCTGTGAATGTTTTGTACTATCCTCTTTCTAGCCAAAAGCTCTGGTTTTCAGGTTAACAGCAACACTTCTCCATCCTTGAGAAGAATGGTACTTTCACTCCAAACACTTTGAAGTTTTCCAGTTTATTTTCACAGGCTGCTCCCCACGCCAAGCCAAGAGAAGCACTTCATAGTTGACACCCCTGTTCATCAGCACGGTTGCTAAGCTTGCACTGCCCAGGAACCCACGTGGACCAGGAGCAAAAAGAGGAAAACAACCCCAAAACAAGCAGATTTTCCCTCCACTGCCTTTGGCAAATATGCCAAATCCTTTCACATACAGAAGGAAGTCCAAAGCTATTTTTTCCTCTCCTCCCTAGTGCATCATGAGAACAGAACTGGTGTGATGGCCTGGCCAAAGAGCCCCACTCAGGCCCTGGAAATCTCCTTCCTGGCTTTGCTATTCTGAAGAGGAGGCTGGGCCACTGCCAGTTCCAGGCCAGGATAATTTTAAACACATCCTCTCCAGCACTAGCATTTGTCAGACTCTTCCCAATACCCAGACTAGGACAGTGGCATGGGAAAGCTTTTCCCCAGCGCACAGCAGAACAAAAACTGTCCATAAGACAGTCCCACTAAAGATGAACAGCAAACTGCAGCTGACAGCACCTTCAACCTTCAAACAGGTATTTCAAATCCTGCCGAATGTACACCTCTTGCTAGCAGTGCCCATCCCGGAGCCTAATCCCAGTTTGAAGCACAGGTGTGAGAGCAAGTACAGGAAAAATTCTAATTTGCTTTAATAATGAAGATGTGTCATATAACTTCAGAGTTTCATATAGATCTGATAGCCTCAAGAAGCTGACTTTTCCTTCTAGAAGCATGATTTTTGTTTTCTTCCTGCAGCCAGCACCTGTAGCTGTTACAGACAACACAGCATCTGTGGATGGAGGCTCTTAAATACATGAAGGACCTGAAGAGATTAAATGCAGAAGTCAGCAGGTGGCTACACCACCCCTTAGCACCCACTGGCCAAATGCAATATAATTGGTGCTGTTGAGCTGATTGTCATGAGAGACATAAACCTGACTGAGCCCTGCACTCCCACAAAGTGTTCATGGTCCCTAACAAGGAGGAATGGAAAAGCTCCCTGCCAATATTAGGTAGAAGATGCCTTTGGGATCCAGCCCCAGGAGCACACAGAGCCAAAGTCTGCTGTATCCTAGGCAAGGAGCTGGCTCACACGGTGTGAAATGTGCTTGGCACAGGCACAGCCACCTCCAGGAATCCCCCAAACACCAGTACCAATACAGAGGGAACACAGGGTGTTCAGGAAACTCTCCAATCCTACTGGAAATGTTTACCCACAGCTGATTCTCCTGTGACAGCCACGATGCACGAGGCCCTGCCAGTTCCAGGTTATGGGGAAAGGAATAGCATCCACACGGTTGCCTGTTGAAGTTATTAATTCTCTTACTGGAGTAAGAGTAATTTCCTCTCCCTTCTGTACTCCAAGGCAGCCCAGGATGCTGGAGCATTTCCCCAGTAAGCTGGGCCATGCAGTATTGTGCAGCCTTTCCAAACTTCCCCTCTGGCAGAACCACACGTGTGGCTCACCAAGCCCTCACAACAGATCACACTGAGCCACAAAGGAAGTGCCAGGGAAGTTTTTAAGCAAAATTAAGGATGAAGTCTCAACTATCATGCACTTCACAATCCAAAACAACTCAGGCAGATTTCCCTGGTGTAGCAACAGTGGCCAGAAACCAGCAGGCATTCCCTATCACCAAACCATCCCACCACAACAGAGCAAGCTGGACAGGCTTGGAATGCAAGAAGTAGTGAAACAAGCACTCAAATTCAATCCCATATCAAAAGTGAGCCCAAGGACTCCAGGCCCTTAACCCCCTCAAATCAAGAGGCTTGTTTTCTTTTTAACTTCAGCTTGGATTGATTAAAATTTACATATTTTCTCACTGAAAACAAAAGTTAGTAAATATGATGCTTAAAGCTGGTTCAAGAAATTAAAACAAATCATGGCCACAATATGAGATCCAGGAGGCCAAAATAGCCACTGCCAAATACCCAAGTCAAACCGCAGAATTAAATCACCACTTCATGTGGCACTTCCTCCCAGTGACCAGCCCTCTGCAAAGGCTGTTACTCACCCCAGCCTGGCACACTCCACCCCAGAGCAGCAAAATTGATGGGACAGCAAAATGTCTGGGGACACCAACTCCCCTGAGGAGTCACTCTGCCAATTTCCAGCTGTCCTATTCCCCAACCCAGTGTAACAGGTATTCACTTTACAACATCAAATCCCTTTCTTTCAGCATATGCTGGTGCAGTGGCAGCATCTTTGAAGTAGGTTCTCCTCTAAAATCCTATTTCAGATTAATTAAGTGCATTTGAAGCAATGGGGCAGGGGAAAGAGGATCAGTGCTTTCCTGTTTATTTTCATCAGGAGATGCTTATAAACTTGTGTGCTGAATGGCGAGAAGTTTGTTACTCCAGGATATAGTTATTGCCAAGTGTAACAACTCGAAGGCACTTCCCATTAATGTGGTAATGGCCATATCCTGGGCTGATACACGGGGAATAAATGGTCTGCCTCTGGCATCATTACTATAGTGGAAGCAGGAAGCAGCTTTAGGCTTTAGCGTAAACAATAATTATATCACATTTTAAATGAAGTTACAGACGGCTGGAGTAAACTTTCTTGTCAATAGCTTAACAAATGCTCCAGTAGTTCTGGACACTCCTGCTCCACAGCTGTCATCTTCCTCTCTTCTAAAGCCTCCAAGAGCCCTTCCACAAACCAATGATTATGTTTTTATTTACCTTGTACTCTACAACTAGAGTGGGAAGAGCGGTTTGGACTTGCTCCAGTGCAGAGCTGGATTCTCCTCATCAGCCTTGAAAAGTTTTACAGCAGGGCAGAAACCCTTCTTCATCTGCATTCCAAACTGGTTTAGCTTCCCAGTTTGACCAGACAAGAGTTACATCACATTAATGCCTCCAGGTTGGGGCTGGGCCGTAGGCATGAGGTGCTGTATGACCAAATCTCATCCCAACAACAAAATTACAGCCGAGCTCCAGCTACAGGAAGGCAATGAGATGATGCTCCCTAGTTTTAAGTGCCGTGTTCCCACATTCCCCTCGATTAATTTTTCAGTGGGGCACAGGGAAACTACATGAACTGTATGCTGGTGGCTTGTTCCTGCTATAGAGTCCTTAAAATCCTGTTAAATGATCAGATCTGCCCTCATCTGCAGCCCTCAATCCTTGGCCCCACCCCATAGTGGTTGTTACAGCCACTGCAAACACAATAGAAGGGACCTGAGCAAAGAGTGTCACCCCAGGAGCTGTGCAGCCCAGCAGTGAGAAGAAAACTGTCACAGGAGAGGGGAAACAGATAAGCCCTGTTTACTCCGCCTCTGCTTCCAACCTGCTGGCATGTGCCTTTAGAACACAAAGCTGGCTGTAAGCACAGCCGTGAGTCATTTGCCCATTAGATGCAATTTACATCAACTGCAACAATAAATTTTCATGGACTGAACTCTATAGTGCATAATTTGGCATGAGGAAGGAGTGGTTGGTCCTGCCAAGTTTCATTTAAAAAAAACAGAAGGTGAAAGATGCAACAATTACTATTTTCTGTTAATGGTAATGAATAACTCAAAATATTTATGCTGGAGTTTATGCAATTGCTGGAGTTGACATTGTTCTGAGTAATTTGTAAAATACTTCCAGGACAATATCTCTACATACAGTTAAATATGAGGCAATCTGGGACATTCCACATCAAATGAGTGCTACTGTCTCTACCAGCAAACATTCCTCTCCCTTCAACAATATGCTGTACCTATGTCATCTCTTCCCTTTGCCTTATAAGCCAAGATATAAAAAGCTGGTGACAGGCAAGAGCTTTACCATTTAGAGCTGCAAAATGTAAACTAGGCTTGGAGCGTGCAGGCAGATCAGTATTTTTACACCCTCAAACGTCAGCACGTTCAGTACAACATAGGAGAAGGCATTCAAGGCAATTGTATAGGAAGTGCTATACATCAGCATGTCCTTGTTTCTGCTCAGAAAAGCTGTGTGCACCAACATTTTCATGCCACAGTGTTGAACCTAAAGTCCCAAACTCTTGGGTGAGGTGCAATTACTGCCTGTTACAGTGGTGTACTTAACTGCAGAGCCGGACTTGGAAACATCTCCCAGAGCTTGAAGGTTTTCCAATGGCAGAGAGCTGGCAGAGCAGCTTCCATACTCCCTGCTGAGCCAGGCATAAGTAGAGGGAAGAGAGGGCCAAGTCCACAGCTTGCTTCATCCCTGCTTATCCACAGCCCTCTCAGCAGGTCCTCGTGGCCACTGGCAGCAGGGCCCAGCAGCAGCAGCCAGGCTGCCATAAATTCCAGCAGGGGACCAGCCCAGTGACATGCTTTATTGCCCAGGATCAGGGAAGCACAGCGACTGCTGCTTCTCTCTTCTCCGAGCTGCTCTGTCAGCTGCTGGGCTGTGGTAAAAGACCAGGGCCGTGACACAGGAGCTGAGCCAGCAGCACAAGGCAACTCATAATTAACTCCAAGGCTCAAACGGTAGAAGCATTTTTGAAGCTACGACTTCATGGGGGCTACATAGGTGGGAATAACTAAAGGCTTTTGAATTATCATTTTAATGGCTGGAGAAATTTAGAAGAATAATCTAATCTTACCAGGAATTTTGTAAGTTTTTCGGGGTTTTTTAAAGCAGTCTGAAGCAAGGCTTTGAAAGGCAGAAGTGACTGACAGACAGACTGTGGCTTTGCAAACAGAGCCACGTGTAGACAAAGCCCACTGGAAAGGACTGTCAGCTTCCATCACAGAGAGCTTTAAGAGTACAGCAAGTACTTGTTTTTCCCCTGCCCTACCCATACGATCCAGGCAGATCACTCTGAGTGCAGCAAAGAAACCTCTTGGGAGAGGTAACTCCATCCTGTTACCTGGCATAGGCAAACAGAAACCCCAGTAAGGGCTGCATGAGAAATAATTCCCATTGCATTTTATTGTAAAAACATAAAACATCTTTCAGAGGCTCTACAATGCACTTTCTAGGTACAAACCCTCTCAATTTTCTGCCCTCCAGCACTGCAGAAGTGGACTGCTGCTTTAAGTAGGTTTGGGGCCCAAGAAACCATGACTCAAATTTGATTTCTCTTAGGTTAACTCGCTGTGTCAGCTCAGACAAGGGACAACTCACTAAAGAAAGCTGCAGGAGACCTGCCTGAAATTCACTGTCATCTTGGTTGTCTGAGTAGTTCCAGGGGCTGGGAAGATGCTGAAGCAGTACAGAAAGAGTTGCAGACCTTGGGCTAACTCGGTGCAAGCCTCTCTTATGAAGTGAGACAGGCAGCAGTGTGTCACATCCCTCACTGTGTCCCTGTCTGTCACACAGCCACCGTTATCACAGCACCTGTAATTTTCCTTTATCTCAGCAAATTACGTCCAGCTCACACTTCTCATTCCTGTGCCAACTCTGTCTCTGATGGTTTGGCGCTCTTATTAATTCCTTCTGCTCCCACGTGGTTCAAGCCTAACAGAGGATTAAAGGGAGGTGTGGTTCAAAGATCCTGCCTGCCTTGGACTCCACCTCCTAGCCATGGCCAAGCCTCCAGCCCAGCAGCAGCGCTCAAGTTAACTCAACTGCACATCAACGTCAGGCAAGTTGCTCCAACTAAATCCAAACTCTTAAACAGATTTTAGACACATCAGCTCCTTCAGCCAGAAAATAGTGCTACAAGCACTGGACCTAGCCCTGCCTCCAAACATGGAGATGATCTAATCACACCAATCCTCAGAGCCCCACTTCTTCCTCCTGCAAAAGAGGCCTTTGCTTCACACATCAACCCCAAAGCACATCACTGCTGTAACATCAGCTCATGGCAAGGAGGATTTGCCACACAGTCCACACTTCTGACAACCTTCAGCAGTTAATGCAGGAGAGAAGCTACATCTCCAACTTCATTCAACACTTTTAAAGTTTCCCCTATTCTGTCAGAACTTCAGGGTTTTTCTCTTGTATAAGGAAAGGACTCTGCCCAGCAGGCTTTAAAATCAAGCTTTCATACATTGAACAGCAGCTAAAAATGTACCAAGATTTCTTCCACAAATTCATCTATTCAGCCCTTCCATTTCCGGATCCTACTTTCTAAGGACTTCAGTGGGGACAAGGCACAAAGACCCTTTAACAGCTGCTGCATGAAAAGCAACACACGCAGCGAGCTGTGGAGTCACAAGGTCTCTTCCTACCCCTGGAGGCCCAGATATTTTTGGGACACCCTGCCTTAGTCATTGGTAACAAATAGTCAAGCTATAATGCGGTCTTATTTCAGTATTTCATGTCAAATTCTTTCATGTGGAAGGAGGTGGGTTTGCTTCACGTGGCAATACCAGTGACACCACCATGCTGAAGACCTCCTGCATGTCATAACATGTTCCTAGTGCGCTCAGAAATAGGAACTTCCAAAAAATTACCACGTGTACATCACCCCAGTTTGAGTACAAGCTGCATCAGGTGGCAGAAGAAACAGGAATGTCAGTGATTCACACATCTCCCTGCCATGATGGAATGATGAAAGGTCATTCTGGTAAATACAGAACCAACTTGGATCAAATTAGACCCCAAAAAATTGACATAAGGGAGCTCCAAAAGGTCTCCATTTCCCAAAGGCAATAAGCACCCTGTGTTCTGGAGAAGCAGCAAGTGTATCTCTATACACACAAGGTCCAAGGCATTCCCCGTGCAGCCAAGAGCTGCCCCTATCTACAAAGTCACCCACAGCTCCTGCTCAGCCACGTCTGCAGTGTGACCCAGGAGAAGAAAGTCAAGACAGCCAGGGCTCACAAGAGACCTGTCAGCAAGACTTCCTTCTCCAAAATCTGTAAGATGACAGTTTTAAGCATGATCAGTATAGGAAGAAAGATCTCTATTTCATCCAGTTATTCGCATAAAGTAGAGAAAGCAGTTATAAAATCAGGTATCTGTACAATGGAAACTAGTCCCATCTGCACTCCCAGTCTCACTCGGTGACACTTTCCAGGCTAACACAAAGAGAAAGATTTCTTGCAGCAGTTCTTTGTTTGTTGTCCTAAATATATGTGGATTTTGTCTCACTTTTGTTTTTGAAGGTATTCACTTTACAACATCAAAGTTTTATTAGAACTGTGCAATGCAGGATATAATTCAATTTAGTAAACATACAAAAATAATTTCTCATGCAGCCTTGCAAAATTTTCAAGTGTGTTTAGTATGTTACCACACAAATTTAGCAAGTGGCTCTTTTCTCCTGCTTTAGCATAAGACATCAACAAAAAGACTGCAGTGGTCTGAAGAAATGTTTAAAGCATCTCCACATATGCAGTTTTTAGGATCTGTGAAGGCCAGAAATTCTGGTGCACCAAAACAGGGAACAATATCCAAAGCCATCTTTTTGAAGTGAGTTATATTCACATCATGTATCCTCACAGTAGAACAGATGAACAAGACAATTTAAACAATTACTTTGCTGCTGGAGAGATGCTGCAAGAGCCTATACTGGGTGACCTAGTCTCAGCAATCTACACCAGATTAGAGCACTGACACGAGAAAGATGTCACAGTGTTGTACATGTGTGAACGGCACTTGGTTTCTTCAGAGTAAAAGCTAAGAGTCTGTTACATTTTCACCTGATACATTTAATGCTGCAGACAGTGAATGATTATTCCCCCTGGAAACACATCAAATTCAAATACTCCTGACAATTTGAGAATTGCTAGAAACCACCATTATTTGAGTGTACAACTCAGTCATGGATCACTGACCAAAACCTGTCACTGCTGCTGAACCGTTAGGAGATCACCCAACCTCTATTTGCCCACTCCTCATTGTATTTCTCCTGCTTCTCATCTCCATGTATCAAAGCGGAGAGAAAAACCTAAAAACTCCCCTCCCTTTTATGAAAGGCCAGAGTAGTTCTACCCAACAGTTGGTTTTCCTCTAGACTAAACCAACGTTACTTTGAGTAACTGCAGGACACCCAGTGACAAAGTTCAGAGGTAGCTCCTGGGTGCGAGGGCAATGACAGGGGGGCAAACACCTGATTGCAACAGCCACACCTTCAGGCATCACCCTGAAGCCCACCTGGACCCTCGTACTGCAGGGAGTTGCCAAGAGTTGGGGCATTATCTGGAGCCATTGCAGGGCCCCAGCACCCCTGTGATTTCAGCAGCAATGATATTTACCATCAGAGGCTGAAATCCCAGGTTTTCAGACTTCAGAGCAAAGACTGTCCTTATCCACTTTGAGGAAAACTGTCTCCACAGGAGTTATTGTTTCTGGCTGTCTGCAGATTTGGGATTTGCATCTGGTTCATATTATCTCTCTGAGTCTAGAGCAGCATCTTGTCCTCCTTCCCACTGAGACACGCAACAGTAACATTTCTATTCTTCTGGCTTCTGAATTGTTTACAAATTAAAGCTCTAAAATTCATATTAACTACCAGCTCTAAAGGTTATTTCTACCCATCCCATAGTAAAGAAGAGATCAAAGTACCTCTCTGAATAAAAAAATTCCACCTCCCACAGCTAAGCAATAGCCAAATTTCTTTCCAATTACTGGTGTCCTGACTTAAAAATCAAACTGGCAATTAGAGGTGGAAAGGCTCCACATCCTGTTATCCATTCCTCAATCCTCCCCTACCAAACTTCACTTCCAAAACACACTCCCCAAAGCAAGATCACAGCATTGTGGAGAGGAGAGGCTGAAGTTCTCCCACAGTATTCCTACAGAAACATGAAAGTACAGTATTTCAGAGGCACACTGGAATCCAGTTTAACCACAATACCTGCCAGCATGGCTATCAATGCATTAATCAGCTACATTAAAATTAAGCTTGAATCCTGTAGGACAGCCAAGTTCTGCCAAAATATATCCATCAGCTCCTTCATCTTAAATCCAAAACTTGCTGCTGGAGGTGAGCTCCTGCAAAATCCCTCATGCAAGTACTGGTGATGTGTATGTACTCACATATAGATACCCATTTTTCAGAAGTTATTTATTCTTAGTACGGGTAAAGAGGCAAAGAATTACACTTCTGATCTCTCTCAAAATCATGCTAAGGTCCAAAAAAACCAAGTGAATCTATTTGACATAAAAGCACAGCAATAATATTGTTTCCAGGGTCTCTTCAAAGCCACATTCAAACAGCTGTCCCAGGACCCCACTGCCCACACTGTGATTTTGAAAAGACACCAAAAACCCCCCAAACATTGTGTATGGCAGCACAGGCTGATCTAACTCAGCATATCAAAGATGCTGCTGCTCCTCTCACCCTGTAATGAGTAGAGCAGCAAACAAACTAATAGCTGGATCGCTGCCATGCCAATAGTTCAAGTGCATGCAACTCTAAACCACTTCCCAGGCTTTTTTGTTTTTACAAAAAAACAGGCCAGTATCACATTCATTGTGCTGCAACAGGAGAATCTGAACAGTGTATTATATTTGAACAGTGTATTATTTCACCTGGACTAACTAAAATATTCAGTTACACAACAGCTAATCATGAACAGAAGATAAGCTCAGAGATAAAAATAGGGAGAAAGACAGAGAGACCTTGTAACAGTTAATCAGCATGATTCATGTGTCAGCCTGCCATGCACAGCACCACCTGAAAAAGAAAGCCTTGAACTTCCCTCCAATATATCTTTCTAAGCAATAAAACCTCTTGGGTTGGTTTTGCTTTAGTTTTATTTCTAAGTCATTCATCAAACTGCTGCTAATCCCCAAATACACAGAGGAATCAGAGTCCAAACGGGGAAGAGGTACAACATACCCTGAGTGTCACCCAGCCCAGATTAGCCCAGCAGCGACCCCTCACAGCACGTCAGTCTTGTTTGATTTCCATAAAGAAATGTGCCCGAGCAGATTCCTGTAGGACAGCTTCATCCGAAGGCTTCCGAGTCTGGCCCTCTGTCCTCAGCGCTCTGGCTGGTGCCCAGGTACTTAACTCACTTAACATGAGCCGGATCACTGGGATTTCAAATCCTTGTTGGGATCACCGTGCTACGCAGGAAACCACAACAGGGACGGTAGCAGCTGGCACAGGAGAGGCGGCCAGGAACAGGCACAGGGCAGTGAAGGCAGGGAGCTGCCAACTCCCAGATAACAGAGGCACTGGTGGTTTTGGAGGAAGATGGGGACCATCTGTAATCAATTGTTACTGTGGTATAGAGTGTTCCATGAAAATAAAACTGATTTTGTCTTGTCCTTTGTCTTTGCCGTAAGGCCTCAGACACTTCCCAACAGCCCTTGCAAGATGAAAGCAAAAAAACATCACTTTGGGCAATGCGGGAGACTTCAGCATTTGTTCCTGAACAATGGCATCTATTCAAGTCTCAGACTCACTGTGGCTGTTAATTAGGAAAGTAAACAAGAAAAAATTTATAATTTAAGCCTTCACTAGATATTTGGCTTTCTAATCTCCTCTAGAGAATACTGTCAAACTCCTCTCCTGTCCAAAGCAGGGATTTACACTTCCACACCAAGCCAGCTCCCCAAACCTTAATTGGAAGTGGCATTAAGTTCAAGGCAGGCGTAGGCAGAGCAAGATTCAGCAGCAGCAAAATTTCATTAAGCCAGTTTTTCACGTGTTAACTTCATTTACCCATTTAAGATGATGCATAATTTAGAAGTATTGAGCAGCTCCACTGACAGAAATATGTTCTCTGATCTCACCAATGATTTACAGCCCCACTTCTGGTCTACAGTGCCCACAAAATTACATTTGGGACCCAATATTCATTCACGCTTTGGGCTGTGCCACTGGCTTGTCTGTCCAACTTCAGATGTGCTAATTACAGTCATTCACTCATACTGTGTCTCTAATTTTATCAAGTTGTTTTCTCCAAGGTGTAACATGAGCAGAGTTGGGATATTTAGCATAACCAGCTGAACATCTTTTCTGCTGGATGGCTGCTTGCTCTGGGCTGGCTGTTCCAGGTCTTAACTAAAGCCCTTCAATTTTGACCCTTCACAGCTGCTCTTGCTCTGGCCTGAAGTTCACCCCAAGCACAGCTGCCCCACACTACAGACACAATATCTGCAGTTCAGCCATCACCTGATGTGCTTTCCTTTAGAGCCAGAAACTTTAAGCTGACCCATGGGACCAAAGTTCAGTTATTTTAAACACTTCCTCTCAGAGCATCTCAGGCACGGCTGCAAGATTTCCACCTGCCTTTCCCATCAGGCATAACCAATATTATGACCCCTAGCATTAAGCAAAATGGGAAAACCATACAGATATTCCTACGGATGAGGAAAGGTCCCATCTGCACTCTAACTTTAAACTGTGTTTTCCTCAGCAGCACACACACATCTGGATAAAATGGAACACAGCAAAGGAGCTCCATTAAGGAAACATTCTTCATCCCTCAAAGGCATGTCAGCTTGCCTTCTGCCAACAGCCAAAACAGCTTTGCATCACAGGTAGGAAACCACACTTCTCCAGATTTCCCAGACCGCTGTGCCCAGCACAATGAGATAATCCAAACCCTCTTCTATGATAAAATATTACACAATTGTTGGAGCAGCCCCAAAATACAGGGATGAAACACATGCAAAGAAGCTGATGCACAACCACAACCTTAAGCTGCAGCAATGACACAGCTTTGATTTCTCTGCTGAAGTATGGGCAAAATGCTTCAATGAGCAGGATGAGAATGGTCACAGCAGGTTTCATCCAGTTCATTTCCAAATGATTCAATATGAATCATATTTTCTTCAGACCAAGCAGCTTGAATTTTGTGAACACGGTATTTTTGCTGAGTGCAGTAAGAAAATCCCCACACCACACACATAAATATATTCTCTCTAATCTTTACCACATTTAGTAGTTTTGCTTTTCCAGTCCAGCCAGCCAAATGGAGAACCACCTCTCTTCAATGCATAAAACATTATGCAGTATCTTCCGAGAAACTGAGATTTAACAGGTTTCTGCTGCTTTAACATATATATTTCAATTTCACTAGACCAGAAGATAACTAAATCAGCCAAGCAAACCAACTGCAGGTCACAGATGAACACAGTTCTATCAATTACTTATGGCAAAGTGAAGAGTTACCATGTAATTGGCAAGTAAGTTGGTTTATTACTTTACTCTAAATTCCCAGAGCTGCCTCAAGTCTTATCTCTAAAAAACAAAGTTAAGCAACCAGCTATGAAATCAAAACTGTCTCCAATGAAGACAATGATTCTTGTTAAATCAGAATTTTAATTGAGACTGGAAACCGAAATTTGAGACTTCTTTAAGGGAAAAGAATTCCACCTGAATTGTTTCCAACTGTTTCTTTCCTTCTAACCCAAAATAACCTACAAAAGCCAGTCAGTTTGATTGAAAATATTAAATAAATGACTCTTGCATTTTCTAATTAAAATAATGTTTTGGCAAAAAAAATTACCTCTTCTTGTGAAGCTGTAAGAGGACAGAAACTTACTCCAGCATAGCAGCAGCAATGCTTATAATGGCATTGTACCAGAAGAGAGCCAAGCTCACGAAATTCCCAAGAAAGAAGTGGCTGTTCCAGCAGCAGTCTGTGGCTGGGATTGTGTATATTAACCACAAGCAGTATATTCTATTTTCAGCACATATTTAGGATTGCAAATCTCAGTCTTTTTAACACAGAACAGACCAACTTAGGATCTTCTCTTACTGAACTACACTGCACCTTGACACCAGGAGAGAGGAAAATATTATTTAAAAACATATCCCAAACAAGACAGCAGCACAGGAACCCATGAATTTCAGTGATCTGTCAAATCACAGGCCATTAGTTAGGTAACTGGGCTTAACTACAGAAGAAGTTTTTCCATTATTTTTATTTCCTTTTCTTTTCTATTAAATTACTCAAATTCAAGTTTCATGATGTTGATCTTGCAGTTAAACCTCAAAAAAAAAATCAGAGCTGGAAGGACTTTTTATTAAATTGCTCAACTCTGCCTATGCAATGCTCTTGGTAACTTGTAGCTCAGCAAGAAACAAAATCAGTTGAAGTTTTCCAGCTTTCCATCAACTACACTTTGCAGCTAAATGTTGACATTTAGAAAGAGATTCTCTATATTAGAAGTTTCAACACTCCAAAGTTGACCCAAGTTTGGCCTAGTCATAGAATATAGACATAGTATATAGAATATAAATACTTGAATTCTGCATTTTGATTAAGCTCCCACTTTTACTTTCCTCTCTTTATGCCCTTACAGTAAGTTGTGGGATGAGACTGTGTGTGCTCAGCTACCCTGTTTCAGTAATATTTTAGGACAAAGTGAGAAAAACATAAAATACCTGTGGATTTGCCCATTTTTATGCAGGTAGTCCAGTCCCTCCAGCACCTCCTTAAGGATTGTGGCTATACAGGCTTCATCCAGGACACCAGTCTTGTGTTCTCCTTTGGCCACAATGTGCTTGATAATGTCCAAAACAGAGCCTAGAGAAGAGTTAAACATCTTAGTTTAAACCAGAAGAAGTGATTCACAGTTAAGTGTAATTTATCATCATTTAATATACAAGGAATTCACTGATGATGGTCAGGGTCAGAGTCAGAAGTTGAAGCCTTTGCTGCAGGAAAGCAGAGGCAAAGATGCAACCCTGGATGCAGATCCTCAAGGTGGGTTGTAAAACCCCTGGGATCACAAGTAACTGAGAAGTTACGTGAACAAGCCAAAATGTAAAATATACACACACAGGACTCTTGGAAGGTTTTTAAGTAGATACTGATGCTACAGCTGGTTTAGTGCTGAGTACTGGAGAAGCTGAAGGGGGAAATGGAAAAAGCAGGGTGCTGCCAGGACTCACAAGCTGAAGGCAACAAGCTTGATAAAATTAAGCACTCTTTTTCAGCTCCTACAAATTCTGTGCAGAGGAATAATATGAAAAATCTAATCTGTTAAGGGCTGGTACAACCCTAACATGGAAAAAAGTGGAAATCATTAAATAGAGAACAAATGAGGCTGAATTCTGACAGTAAATCACTTCTTCACTGTGTACAAAACTGGAATAGCTTAGATCCTTCCCTAGAAGCATGTTTAGTCTCTCTCCCAAGCATGGTGTGAATTACATCATCTTCCATGACAAACCCTGCTTTACAGAGCAAACCACTTCTTCAAACTGCACCCAGGAATAAACAGAACCAGTGACTTGCACCAGGCCCCTTGTGCAAGGCCCTGCTTTTCACAGACACTGGGCACTGCCCTCTTTGTATTTGTATCTGGACTGAAGACACTTCTCAGAACTTTTTACTGCTCCAGCATGGGATGGCTAAGCCTCTTTTCCAAAGCCTGTGCCATTTAGCCCCTTCAAACTTGGGTTTCTACGGTTTAACGACTGGATAGGGACTAGTAGGGTTTTTACAGCTACGGGCACAAAGCAGTGTCAGTGGCACTGGGAAGTTCTTAAAGAATGAGAAAAGCAGGCACAACTGCACAGCACAAATTGCAGCTTTGCTTGCCTTTGAACAGGAAACTTACAGAGAAAGAACATCCCAGTATTAACTCAGCTAGCTTAGAAAAGCTGGGCTCAGTTTTAGAAAAGTTTGGGGAAGTTCATTCTTCCTAACTCATAATCAAAAAAGTAAGAGAAAATTATTTTTTGATCTGAAGAACAGAAACTTCCTCTCATGAATTTGGCCTGGGGGAATTAAAAGTTTCACCTTGTAAATTCTTGAAGCAAGTGGATAATACAATGGAGGTTTTTAGTTTCATTTTCTTCTCACCCTTCAGGTACAGGCAGACAAAAAAACCCTTTCCTCTCTAACATTTATTTTATTAACTATCTCAATTGAATTTCGGGGCCAAAACAATTGTGCAGATCAGTTTTCACTTAGAAAAGTATTTTCCTTTTGGACTCCCCTACAAAAGCAGAGGCTGCAAGGTTTGAATACAAACACCATGTGGAAAGGCTCATTTTGCACAATTCAAACTACACAGGAAATAATTACATGGGTGCAGAGTGTCCCTTAGTTTGTGTAAAGCAGTATATGCTGAGCTCATCTAAAAGTTTGCTGCAGCCAGCAGAGCCACTGTTTCTGACTTCCCATCCCCTCTGGCCCACTGGCACCAGCCTCACCTGGATACCAAGACATCCAGTAAACTCAGTGGAAATAAATTGAGGGATAAATTGCTTGGCCTGAATGGCACCTTCAGCTTCCTCTTACAAAAAAAACCAAAAAATCATCTTTGCTTGGTTCATGATATTTGCAGAGGACACAACATTAACACAGCAGTTTCTAAGAAAAATAGAAAAAAAACCCAGAGGAAAAGAAAAAAAACCCAGAAATGAGGTTACATAACAACCCCCCAACATTTTATGCAAGAATACTCAGTGTTCAGTCTTCCTTCACCCCACCCAAGCAGACAAACGCACTCATGTTTAGTGAATTTTGACATGGGTCTTAGCCAAAGGTTTCACCCAGAGGTAACTCAGGTTGTTTTGACATATGCTGGACTTCCTGCATCAGAGCAAGAGTATATTTACTGAAGAAAACTAAGGTTTCAGATGTTTGAGATGAACCCCTTCACTGAAATTTCACCTTTATGTTCTGAGAAAAGGATCCTCTGTTGTGTGTCATGAGGACTCACCCGGCCTTCAGCCTATCACATTTTCACATTTAAAGAGTACACGCTTACAAACTTTGAGGCTTCTTATTCTGGACATGAAATTTTTTGACATAAAGACCCACCAAAAAAGCCCCTCCCTTTCCACTATTCAGGTTTTTCCTCTCAAATGTGCCTTAATCTGGAGAACAAACTGTCGCTTGTTGTAGAAGTCCAGTGAAAATACGTGGTTCTTCACGTACTTATTTTGTCCTCTTTCCACCCACGACTCCATTAGCAGACTTTGTTCACAAACATTTCCCTTCTCCTGCAAAGGGCTCAGGGAACATGAGGAGGCAGATCATATGATGCTCAAATTCATTTGGTCAAAATTCCTCTATTTAGCCAAGTTAGAGGTTGCATTTAACCCTGAAAATGGGGTGGAGGGTAGACAGATGAGAAGGCATGCACAGAGCCAGCCCTGGTTGTGAAAAGGTGGATTCACACCCAGGCTATATCTGCTCCCAGTCCTGCCTGCCACTTTTTAAGCGCATTTACTTTAAAACCACTTTCACACTGAGATGTTCATAGAAGTGGGGGAGTTTGCCGGTCCTCTACAGAAAGGAGAACAGCAGAAAGAAATCAGCAAAATGCCCAGTGCAGGAAACAGCAGAAAAGCAATCCAAGAGCCATCTTTCTGTTGCAGAAAGTGTTCTTAGGATCATCCCTCTTTGTCTGCTCAGGGTTTGGCTACTGGCACCACAGCACCATGAAGCTGTGATTTTTCCACCTCACAAATCAGTAAGTTTGGGAGTTGGTTCTGACTCACAACTCAGCTGCACCTTCATTAAGCACAGCACCATGGAATACAAAGAACAAAGCCAAGCTCCATTTTCAAGCATTGCTCCATGCTGTGCTCCAGCATTCTGGCTCAAGAAGCCTGGCAGGGAGCAACAGAATAACCAAATCCCCAAAGATAAACCCACAGCCAAGGTAGAAGCTACTTTGAAAGCAGAAGTCATGGGAATTTCACTGTTAAGGAAAACACCTCCTGCTAGAAGGCCAGGATTGGATCTCAGCATTAGGCTGATAAATTCAATGCAAAGTTGGTCCCAGGGATCTCAGTTAAGTGTGTGACACGCTCACTAGGGTAAGACCTCCACTGCCTCAGGATACAGCCAAATTCCCACAGCAACTCCATTATACTGGACCGAGAGATCAGGGAATCAGAGTCTAAAGGGGAAAATTACTGTCTTGCACAGTGGCCGGCTCCCAATGCAGCAATACAATAACTGCTAAAATTAACTGGAAACTAATTCAGCTGAACTGGAACCAGGGCCTAAACCACACCAGAGCATGTGCTTTACAAACCGACCACACTGCTGGAGAACACTGCATGACTGCAGATCCTGCCAGCTTCTGAGCAGCTTCCAACCAGTTTAGGAGTAACTGGGGAAGAGAGAGCACATCCAAACACAGCTGGATCTCTGCTTAAATGCAGTTTCACTATGTGCTCCATGTGCAAACTGCTCAATCTCACTGTAAGACAGAATCTAGTGGCCAGAGGATGAGGTTCACACTGGAAATAAGGGACCCTGCTCTTTAAGATTTTACAGGAGAAAACAAATCCACTACAATGTCTTCAGAAAAGAAAAAAAAAAAAATCTTTGACTCCTCCCCAAAATAAAACCTCCATTTTAGATAATGCTATGAAGCACTCTGGTATTACACATGGCATTAAGCTTGATTACAACAATTCCTTCATGGTTTTTCTCATTACAAATGCACCAGTAGCAAGTACAGACTCACAGTACAAGAAGGTGAGCCCTAAGTCAGAGAAAGAGAAAAAAAAAGAAATGAAGTTTGGCTGAGGCTGACTGGAAAGCTCTTCCAAGCCCAGAAGGGGCCACATACCAAGAAAAGACAAAACAAGACACAGAGAAAAGGGTCAGAACTGGAGTCTAACCATAAATATAAATAATGCTGTCATTAACAAGGATGTTTAAAGAAAGCTGGTGATGAGCAACTGATCTCAAAGCCCAACAGAAGACAAAGGAAAGGAGACAACATTTAGTGATTGGTATGGAAAAAATGCAGCTAAAACAAATTCCTGCCCATCAAATATACACTGTGCAGCACATCAACAGGAAGCCTACGAGATACTGTGCAATCTGATAAAGTATTTAGCATGACTTGTCATTCGTCATTCCAGTGTCTCAGTGTACTCTGACACCAATGGCCATGGAAATGCCCCTACTTAGTAAAGAGCAATGTCTCAGTGCAGCAATTGAGAGGGAAGTGGTTTTCTGCTCAAACTCACAAGCTTCCCAGTCTGCTCCAAAAGCTGGTAATGCAGTAGCTCCTAAGGACAGCACAAGTCATCAGGAACTACCTGTACACAGACTTACCCTCAGCTGAGAGAGCCCGACCTGCAACTACTTGTAAGAGAAGAACATGAGTTTTTGGATATTGACATCAGGGAGACCACTTGCAATGGACAGTCTTGGATCCCAGCAAAAGCAGTCCTGTCTTGCACCCCACACACATACCCAGTAAAACTGACTCTTTTGACACCATGAACTACGTATTTCTCCAAAGATCCTGGGTTACCTATGCCAACAAAACGAGATTAAAGTTCCACAGTTCACCACCTTGCTGTCGAGCCCCTGCACCCACTTACAAAGCCATACTGTAAACGGGATCACTGCAGTAACTGGAAATCCAGTTTTCCAGGCAGGGTGGAGACCAAACAGCCAGGAACTCCTTAAACCAGCTTTGCTGCTGGAGAAAACTTCCGTGTAATCGCACCCTCGGGGCAAGAAGTCCTAATTGTTCCACTGATTCACTTTCAACAGCAAACCACCACAAACACTGAGGCTTCCTGTTCCAAATCCAGAGCATGATTCCTTGACCTCACCTACACCAGCAAGCCTGTGGAATGGCACTTAGGAAGCCTGTTTCTGATGTTTCTCCTCAGTAGAGGAAGAAAACATCCACAGGCATCAGTGACATTGCTTAGTGCTTCAGCACACTGGGGCTGAAGCAGAGAAGGGTATGAAAATGCGAGCAGAAAGGAAAGCTTGTTTGGAACAAGATTACAGATAAATGCAGGAGTATTCCAGCTAGAATTTTACATGCCCCCAGAGGCAGAAAAAATGTACAGCAGAGCTGGTTGCTATGGGAACCACATCTTCCATGTTATATTATAACTTAAGTGACAGAAGCAAGATATACTATAAGTTAAACAAAAAAAACCTCCTCCCTTAACTTTGTCTGGGAAGCAGAACAGGAAAATTTAATACTCTAATTTCCAACCTGAAAAAAAACAAAAAAAGCAGGTAACAGTACCTGCATTGATTGGCCATTTAGAGGCCTGGCACAAACAGGCTGGAAAACAGTGCTGGGGATCGCTACACAACTTTGTGAGAACCAAAATCTGCCCCAAACCTGACAAACACTGATGCTGAACAGGCTGAACCTTTGAGAAGGGGGAGTTGGCAGATTCACTGCTGCTTCTTTCAAGACATCTCAGCATTAGCCTGTGGTTTCAGTGAGCCTGACTGTCATCAGAGCCAAGAATTAAATCTGCACCTTGTCAGTCTCTGGCAAACAGATGAAGAAAATGCAAAAGAAGGAAGAGCTGCTTGGATTCAGTACTTCTGGGACTGAGGAACACAGATACAGCAGGAGAACAGCAAAGTAAAGGAAACAACAAGCTATACAAAACAAAGGAAAAGTCATTAACCCTGGTTAAACCTCAGAGGGAAGGCTAAGGAAACTTCTACTTCTTACCTCCTTCCCTCTAGAGCATGTGCATGGATGCATAAGAAATATGAAAAGATTAAGGCAGAAAACAAGATAATACAATAAAGGGAGCAAAACAGCCTATTGCTGTTGTGGTAAAGACATTTATAGGAGAAAAATCTGAAGACAAACTAATTTTTCATGCTTTTCCTATTACAGTTAGGAGTGGCAATGTATCTACACACTCTGCATTCTGCAATCACATACAGTCCCTGCCATCTCCTGCTTCTGACTTATCCCATCCTTAATTGTTTGAAATTAAGTTGTGTTTCTACAAATAAAATTAAAACTCCTCCAGATGAATTAAAAATAGCATATCTGTCTCCTAAGAAAATAATTCAACATAAACATGAGGATTTCTAAGAACCTGCAAGTTATGCTTTGATCATAACTCTCTGTTGGAATTAGGAGGGGCCAGATCAGAGATTAACACAGCAGAAGCAGAACAAGATGTCCTAACTCTCTGGTAGAGAACTAAGACTTGCCTAGCTCTTTTGGTCTGGCTTTCTGAACTTCAGATCAAAGGTTGAAGTTAGAAGTTGATTAGATAATCTTGAAAACTTTTGGAAAATAAAAGGTTTAACTATTTCAATACAGCAATCTCCTTATCAGATTTCATTAGGAGCCTTCAAGAGGGCAGAATATCCAAGAGCCCAACCTGGAAATGTTTCAGTATTTAAAGGATTTGAACAGTTTAAAAATATTTTGGAGGTTTCATCTGCTGTAGGCTAGGACAGGAAAAACTGTTGTGTGATGTAGCAAGTCACCAGAGCCGGCTGTTTTATAGGAGCAACTGTTTTTATAGAGTTATCTACAGCCTTGGGTCACCTGTGAAATGAGAGCTCTTGTTAAAAGCAGGGAGAATTTAGAAGAGCAAGCAAGTCACAATCAGTAAAAGCACAAGAACAAAAGCACAGCTGCTCCTCTTCCTACCAAAAAGCCACAGGAGCTTGAGAGCAGGACTGGGCTTCAGCAGGCTTTAAAAAGGCACGAGTAAAATTCATGACAGGAGAATGCCAGGGAGGCAAAGAGCAGGTCAGCAGTTGTCTAGAAATAGCCATTGGAGTTTAGTTTGGAGTTAACACTGGACCCAAAGGCTGGGGTGTCGAGTTCACATTGCTAAGCTTAGAACCCTACAAAACTTCCATCATTAGAGAAAAGGGCCTGCAATTTCTACTGAAGGGAACAGAAACAGCAGACACTTCACAAACCTGACACAGACACACGTCACCAGACCTGCAAGAGGGTGCCAGTAACTGGACACACCAGCACCTCTTGTCTCTACCAGCTGCATCTCATCACAGCCACGTTTCTGCCATCAGCAGCTCCACACCTGTTTGGGGTCAGTGCTGCCAGTTCAGACTGCTCTGAGCAGTGACTCCCACCAGCCTGGCTGGGCTCTGATGCACATCAGCTCCCCACCGTTACCTCCTGGCTGCTGACAACTTTCAAATATAGAAATCTCCCAACAGCAGCGTACTTGTGGAGACAAATAGTTCCGTTTCAGTGACAATGTCAGTCAGGTAATTAAGGCACCTTTGAGTGCACCCTTTAGTTGTCAGAGGAGCAAGGCACTGTTAGACAGCAGCAATTCATGGATTTAGAGTATTTTCCCTTAGAGGCATTTCTAAAACACTTGCATGTATGACCAGGTTAGGATTTCAACAGAAGATTGCAGCCAGAAAATAAATGAAATTGCACTTACAACAACAAAAAAGGCTTGTGTTACAGATTGGGCTGTCTTGTGTGCTGTTTATCAAATTAATAAGGTCAGTGTTTGTGGGCTGAAATTAAAACCAGTTTCAGCCTGAAATCACTCACCAGCACACACTGACAGAAAAGAGGCAATAAAATTCTGAACTTCTACCCAGAAGAAACTGTCAAGTTCAAAAGCCACAATCAAGATACAGAATGGACATCAGAATGTATTTCATATGTACTTATTGCGATGTACAAATCTCTTCGAACATGTAAACAAAATGAGAGTGTTAGGCTGTACTCTGTTTTGGGTCTGTTTTGGTGGAGTGTTTTTTGTTTGCTTGTTTGTTTTCGGGTTTTTTGGGGTTTGGGTTTTTTATTCTTTGCTTTTTTTTTGTCTTCTGGTTTAAAAACCAGCTCAAAGGTTTTTCCTGTTGAGAAACCCAGGTCATTATTTTTCCCACTGGATGACAGATGACTGCAAAACGAGCCACTTTATTACTGATAAGAACTAAGCTCAAAGGAATGAGAGGCAGTTTTAGAAGTGTCTCTTGTTACATAAATCACTCAGCCTAAGACCAACTGAAAATAGTCTCATTAAAAGTGAATGAAAAAGCTCTTCAGTCAGAAAGCTCCAATCACAAGTTTCTTCCCCCATCCTTAAGATTGTACTGTAGAATTTGCCTATGAGATATGAGGTTCCTGAAGCACAGATATAAAAATAGTATGAAGTAAAAAGTATATAAAAGAAAATACCTCACAAGGTACCCTCCTGCTTAGAAAGTGACAGGTCATTCTCAAAGTCTTTCTATTTACTTTAGCAGTTCCTCCAGCCTTCAAATTATTCATTTTTAAGTGAGAAAATTTAACACTGACTCACAGAAATGTTGGGGAGAGGGAAGAATTACACTCTTACTGTCTGTCTTCTACTGTATGACCCTACTCTTCAACATATGCAACAGAATAAGAAGCAGTGAGATTTCCTAGCACTGCTTTACTTCAAGTCCCCCACTAAATGCCAGAGCTGCACAAGGGTCAGTTATCAGGCTGAAGAACATAAAAGCCCATTCAAAGGCAATATTAAATGAGAAGCAGGTCATCACTCACACCAGCAAGGGGCTGGCTCTGAAGCAATGATTATTTTTCCAGAAATTTTCCAGTGTAGTCTTTACATCTGTGATGCTTTGATAATGATGGTCTGACTTTTTCCCAGCTTTACACAAAACAACCCCAAAACAAAACCACCTCCACACAAAATTGAGAACAAACAGAGACAACATTTGGAGGTTCAAGGATGAGCCTCATCGTGACTTGATTCCGACAGAAAACTGCTGTGAAGTGACTGAGGCAGCTGCGCATTTTCTTCAAAGAGATTGTGTCCTCTCCTGGAAAAGGCCAAAGCCCTTGCTGCTGCCCCTCCAGCACCTCTGAAATGCCATTTCCTCGTGTTGTGGAAACTTTCCCATAGATACACCTTTCATACACACAGCAACACTGCTTGCTCTAAGCTGGCAGGGGATTCTTTTCCACACACAGTCACGATATCTTTAATGACCTGTTACATGTCCCTCTAAGAAAACAGAGGGTATTGCTTGATGACACATGAGCACATGAGACATTAAAAACCCTTTAAGGCAGACTTAAGGTTGGCATGGAATTTGATTTCTCCCAAGAGGGCTGCTAAAATTCTCTAAAGAACACCTTCAAAGAGACATGTTTTATGGTCATTATTAAGCTCTTGTGAAAAATGCAAACTGGTTTAGTCAAATTTTTCCACATCATCTTCTGGCATTTTACAGTCCTCAAAATTAAGCCAAGAACAGAGAAGCCAAGTTGGGTTTTTTTAAAAGCAAGAAAATAGGGAATTTTTTTTTCCAGTTTTCAGTTCCTTTTCACTGCAGTGCCAGGAAAATGAAGTCTTCCTAAAGACAGGCCCAGGATTTAGCAACAGCTCTTTATGTTATTATCCAGAACTTGATTCCATTTCTTGTCTCAGATGTAACTTAAACAGGGATCTTGGAAAATATTGTGACATCAAATAAAACATTACTGATACAAAATTTTCAAACTCACTCTCAAAAAAGGCTGTT
Organism: Oriolus oriolus; assembly: GCA_013400235.1. NCBI lineage: Eukaryota > Metazoa > Chordata > Aves > Passeriformes > Corvidae > Oriolus > Oriolus oriolus. The sequence continues at coordinate 55,575 of VXBT01003842.1, forward strand.
TCTCCAGTGTCTGAGAGAATAAATCCAGAACAGGGATGTTTCCCTGGCTCTGTGTTAAGCAGGCAGTGATTTTAAAAAGCTAGTTAGGTGTTACTACTGATGGACATAACATGAGAAGCTATTTCTGACCTGAATGGGTTGAAATCAAATATTACTATTCATGCAGAATGGCTGGAAAGATGCCTGGTGGGAAAGGACCTGGGGGTGCTGGCTGACAGCAGCAGAACATGAGCCAGAGTGTGGTCAGATGGGCAAGAAGGCCAGTGGCACCTGGCCTGTGTCAGTAATAGCGTGGCAGCAGGGCCAGGGCAGTGACTGTTCCCTGCACTCAGCGCTGCTGAGGCATCTCAAGTGCTGTGTGCAGTTCTGGGCCCCCCACTACAAGAAAGAGTTTAAGGGGCTGGAGCAAGTCCAGAGAAGGGAACGGAGGTGGGGAAGGGGCTGGAGCACCAGGAGCAGCTGAAGGAGCTGGGGGGGCTCAGCCTGGAGGAGAGGAGGCTCCATGGGGACCTTCTCACTCTCCACAACTCCCTGACCGGAGGGTGCAGCCAGGTGGGGGTCAGGCTCTGTTCCCAGGGAACAAGCAGTAGGACAANCAGTAGGACAAGAGGAAACTGCCTCGAGTTGCACCAGGGTAGGTTTAGATTGGACATTAGGAAACATATCTTCATGGAAAGGGTGGTTCAGCATTGGAACAGGCTGCCTGGGGAGGTGGTGGAGTCACCATCCTGGGAGGTGTTTAAAAGATGCATGGATGTGACACTTGGGGACAGGGTTTTAGTGGTGAACTTGGTAGTGCTGGGGTAATGGTTGGACTTTCTCATCCTAGAGGTCTTTTCCAACCTAAACAACTCTACAATTCTATGAAATGTCTTAATTCACAGGTGGGAGGGAAGATTAAGAGGTAAACAAGGGAGAGAGGAAGGAGGGAAGACAGGTTTTTACGCTGCCTTTTAGGGTAAAGAAATTGGACCACTCACCTCCACTAAGTAACTTCATCACCAGCCAAAGCTCATCTTTCACCACAAACGACGTGTAGTAAGACACAATGTTGGGGTGATGGCACTGACTCATGGCTTGAATTTCTTTCTGTATAGAAAAATAAAACATTAGCAGTTGGACACAGCGATTATTACTCCTCAGGCACAGAGGTTATCTTCCTCAAGACACAAGGAGGGTGCAAAGAAAAAGGATACCTAGAAGGTAAATGTAGAAAATCCAGAAATAATCTAAACAATCAGGCTGCATCATACTAGAATCAAAAGGTATCTTAGGGTGTTATTCCTGTCTGTCTAGAGGAAGAAAAAGTTAACCAAAAAACCCTTGGTAACACCATCAAAGTGGTGGCAACCAAAACACCTGCATGCAGCTATAATAGAATATTCCCAAAAATTCACTCCAGTTTGTGACCTAAGAAGTTCATTCCAACTTCTCCTTTCAGTAAAACACAATGCAACAGATGCTTAATCTGTTGAAGACTATCGTTTGGATGAGAAAGGGAAATACTGGCCTCTGGGAAAAAAAGGCCTCTTATTCCTAATGTTTCTTCCCAGCAGGAAAGCAGATGGCTTAGCTCACTCAGGTTGAAGGCACAAAGGACAGCTCTATCCCTTGTCATACTGGAAGAAGAGGGAGATCACTTTGGCATTAGAAAGTCAGTAGCTACTACTGATGGGGGACAACATGAAATACGTTGAGATATATAAATTGTTTTGAGCTTTGACTGTGCTTAGTCTTAGTTTTGGTTATGGGTTCAGGGTTGAGGCTTTCCAGGTTATGGAGGGAACAACACCACAGAAAACATTGACTGATTTCATTATGCAAGCACAAATCACCAGTTTGGACAGAAAGACTCACAGTTTCTTGGCTGTCTATAGACAAAAGTCATCCACTGAGCCAAGCCTGGCACCCTGCACTGCACCCAGCTGAGCTGTTGTGCTCCAGCCAAGTCCCTCAACCTGTCAAGTTGTACCCTCCAGCAGCACCCACCCCAGACAATCATCCTCTCATACCCTGAACTTCTGCTCTCAACTACAACATTCCTTCACTGGACACAGGGAAGGAGGACAGCACGGGCCCTTCACCCCCTGATCCTTCCCTCCCTCTAAGCACAAGACTCCCTTGGTACTGAAGTACAAGAGAGAGCTCTGAGAAGAATTCACTCGTGCCTAGGACACCCCACAAATGCAGCACATTTTCCTCCTGCTCCTGTACAAAGCTCTGCTTGTGACCGAGTTCAGAGTAAAGCCACTGCTTCCCCTTGGCAAGGCCTGAGCTGGCAATCACAGCTCCAAAGGAACAGGCTCATGTTGATTTATCCACTTAGCACTGCTTTTCAGGGAGTAGGTGCATTTGAGGAATCCAAAGCAATTGGTTCCTCTTTCTGCTTCCCCAGGAGAGGCACCAACTTTCCAGGAAACTTAACAAGCAGATTAAAGAAGAATCCTTCTAAACAGGAAAGCATATTTGAAGAGTGGGGAACAGGCTATTCATCTCCATGTAGCACACTCTGACTAAAAAACACTCTGTGAAAATAAATACAGCCTAAAACAATATATTGTGCTTACTCTGACAGTTCCAGCTCCCTTCCTTGCAAACTTTCACTTGTGTCAAGTCATTTTTCAAAGAGGAAATAAATCAGCAACTTTGGAGTTTTCTGGGGCTCTCTGTAGTTCCCTCTCTGACAAGTAAAATATACTACATGAGCACAAGTGGCACCAGAGGAAACCAAGGTGGAAAGCAGCAAGCAGGACCGGTAATCCATTGCATCAGCCAGACCTGCCCCAAATCCACCACTCTCAGAAATTATCTAGAGGACCTGGTTTTATATTTTCTCAGCTAGACTGCTCAAAATATTTTGAAGCAGTTCCCTGGGAGATCAAGAGAGTAGAATGATAAATATATACAAACATTGCATATTTAATATATATTTGTGTATCCTACTGGAGTACAGGAAGCAATGAGACAAAGCCTGGACCAAGTTTACTTAAAAGCCTAGACCTGGATCAGATCTTTGCCATTTAGGCAGCCCTGTACTTCAGAATTTTTCAGGCGTTCTGTGACACTCAGTTACCATTTCATTATTTTTGAAGAACTTCCTCTCTCATTCACTACCACAATCTGCTCCCTGGGCTGGGAAACACAGCTAAAAAAAAACAGCTCAAGTCTGTCATGTGCACCAAAGCATAAAGAGGGAAAAGAAATAATCACAAACCTGATCTGTGCAATTAAACACCTCTGTCAGCCAGTGGATGTATGACACAGGCAGATTAATCCATTTCTCACACAGTGTAGCACAGCTCTGAATAATTAATTGCATCACAGCCCATGATTTTCAGTGTTTTTACATTATCACCAATAAGAAGGAGAAGCAGCCAGGCAGACTTTCCCTTCCACCCACAAACCCTCATTTCATTTTCAGCAGTTTTCTAGGCTAATCTCACACTGGCTACATCAAAGCTTGGTTCCTCTTCTCCCCCAAAGAGGGTACCAGCATCCTGAAAGCTTAACCCATACAATTGTTCTAAGTGATAGTGGCAAATCACAGGGGCTTTGTGGTTAAAATGCTTCCTGGCATAACTGAAATCAAGCCAATTCTGTCATAAATACTCAGTCTGCTCCAGCAGTACAAATGCAGGGGCTGAAGAGCTGTAGCTACAGCAGGAATCCCACTCAAGGATCACTGGGCAACTCTGCTCAAAAGCATATTTGGAGTAGGAAGGGATAAAATGCAGCAACAGCCATTCTCTGGGTAGTAAGTGCAGCTTTAATACTATTCCCAAAACTTTTGGGAGAGTTTGCTGCTCTTCAAACACAATAAAGTCATAGCAGGCAAAGGTTTCCTCTTCCTACCTCCCTAGTAAGACTGCTATCCCCAGATAACGGTTACAACTGTGCTTCCCACATTTTCCCCAGCACCCAAACTATATTGGAAGACTGCTAACAAAAATCTCAGTGGTTTCCACACCTCTGTAATAATTTATTTGGGCTGCTGTAAACAAGTTTTAAGGTGGAAAGGTTGCTTTGTTCCCTCTCTGCCAACAGCCATGGGTCATTTGATACAGACCTCCACGCCATCCACAGATGCAGTGGGTGATAAGCAGCTCTTCCACCCAACACCCTTCACACTCCATGGCTTCAGTGATGAGAGACAGCCTTCCTGCCAATTCCCATAAATTGCTCTGCTTTCTGCTCAGCTATGGAGAATGAATTCCCGACAAAAACATGTCTAGACGCAGGCAATGGTTTGGAAATGGTTACATGCTCACCCTGGGCGAGATATTAAAAATATCTGTACTGTCAAATACCAAAAGCAAATAGACTGGGATTAGCTCTAAATGCCTCCATGGCTTCCATTGAGGGTTCTGACAAATGTTTTCAGTACTTCTACAGGCAATAAAAGAAACATTTCAAGGCTTGCAAAACAGCAATAAAACTGCAGTGAAGTATAATCTAGAATCATAAGCAACCTATTAGTCTCCTGTAAGTCAGACTTACTTCTGGAGATCTGCTATTTTGGATGAGGGTTTATTTGCCCACTGACACACAACTGAAGTTTGAATTAATAGCAGCAGGTAAGGCTGTGTTTTAGCTACCAGCTCAAGTTTCTTAATGGTATTTTCTTTTCACATCATCACCTTTTACTCTGTGTTTATCTTCCCCTGAGGCTTGCTTCAGAGGCACTTGCTCTCAAATACAGGGATAAAAATTACGCTTTATTTGGTTTTACTTCCTACATGTTGACATGAACTCAAGAGATACAGCACAGCAGCAGAGTGCTTTCATGTGGCTACCTGCAACTTCAGAGGAGTCCAGAAAGCTGTCAACTTGGCTATCCTGTTTGAAGGCAATCACAACCTTAAGAGAACTGGGGAGGGAAAGCCCGGCTGGGGCAGAAATGAAAGGATGTCAGATGTGATCACCCCTTGAAAACACCAATGCTTCAAGTATGGCTGGCAAAGATCTTACACCATGAGATTTCAGTTGGTATAAGGCATTAAAGCTGCTCTTCATCCTTTTAAAACAGGATTTAGAGCTCTAGTCCTTCAGGCAGCCATAACCATTCACACTTTGCTCCAAGTGAAATTTTAACGGTTTAGCTAAAAGGTTGTAAAATTGACAATAATAATTCATTTGCCTTTTGAGGCAGTAACATAACTAAAATTAAAACCAAAACCAAACATGTTCTTCTACCAAAATTAACTCGAGAAACGTTAAGAAGGTGGGGGAAAAAATCACAAAATCAGAGATTCTGATTCAACTCCCACTCCTTGGATTATCCAGTTCGACTCCTTGCCTCGAGTGGCTATGGGAGATAAACTGGCATGAGTGAAGAAGGGTGAGATTAGCCCTAGAACAACAGTGGAAAAGAAACAATTCTGAAAGGGATAAACACACTTCATCCATTAAGTAATCTTCAGTGATGGGAACAAAACAGTCCCATGGCAAGTCATTCAGCAGTTGCCCATTTTAATGGCCACGCTTCAGCCTCAATCAGCGGTCGATCCCTCTTTCAAAGTCTTCAGCATCAGTGGAAATGTACTGAAGGAAGCAGGTGTTTATAGACTGTTGTGGTGTAGCAATTCCTACATGGCCATTTTTTATTGGTTTCAGCCAAAAAGCAAATGGGCAAGTGACTGCCTCCTCTCACAGATACAAGCAAGCCAGCTTTACCTACATCACCAACTAACCTATCACTGACCCTTACAGTTGTTCAGATCAATACCCAGTGCTTACAGCTCAACAATGCTCTCAATGTGGTTACTGCCCACAGACAGCTGCAAACTCCCTAAAGTTCTTTACATGCACCATCTCGTGCTCATCCAGCCCAAGTGAAGGAAGACATTCTATGTTCAGGATTTCACCCACCATTCATCCTGATATTCATAGTGAACTCTACACAAAAAAAACCCAAAACAAAACCTAAACCAGCCCAGTAATTAAGACTTCTGTTGTTGCTGCTTTGATAAACAATACAACCATGCATAGGTTTAAGTCTTAAGCTGCAATCCCAACATGTAACACAGTGGACCAAATAACCATGCAGAAACCACGTATCATACATAAGACTCCCTGGCACTGACATTTGGGACTTCTTTCCCTTGGAGTAAGTGCAAAGGTCCTCAGGCCTGGATATGGAATTATAATGGCAATTCCCATCAGATGACAGGCATGGATGAAACATCTGTACTACTTCCACAGCAATCTGCTGCTTTGTTCCCAACAACCTTATAGCCTGGTTAATCCACTTGTAGGAAGTGCTCTATCAGATCAAAGGCAGTTCAATATCCTGTCCAAGTCTTCAAAAGAAGGTGTAAAAACCCTATAAAAAGCAGCTACACAATTATCTGCCCAGAGGGTAGACTTCTGACTAAGCCTGGGCAGTTAACAGTTGGCTTATGCTTTAAACCAGGGGAGTTCATAATCCTTTTTTTTAAATCCTATCTAATTTAACCTTCTCAACTATAGGTTGATTTATTTAATCTCAGGCAATGTTTGATCTCCATGTTATTGGCAGCAAGTTCCCTGGGTTATTTCCATGAAATTCTAGAGGACATTTCTGTTTAACTGCAGTCCAACTTGTTCCCTCAGCCTCCTTAACTGCCCTCTGGCCATAACAGTGAAAGAGTAGTACCTTCACTTCTTGTGTGCAGACCTGTCAGGCCCAGTCCTAATCAGTCTCTGGAGTAGGAAGAATTTGGAATCTCTTTCTAGGAACAGCAACACCACATCTCCCATGCTCTTTCCTGAGCCTATCTTCTGTTGAATCATCTTAGGGAATAAACAGGCAGCATTTCCCCCTAGCTGGGAAAGCACAATGTGAAATATCCCATAGCTCTTATCTCCCTGTCTGCTGTGCAACATTCCTGGTGACTGCTAAGCTGACAACCCACATCATCTGCTACTCATGAAGAAAAAAGTCTCCATCTGGATGAAAGAAAACTCAGCTTTAATTGCACGAAAATGAAGCAGGGTTTGTAGGACAGAGGAGGGATTTAAGGCCTTTTAGATCATTCTTTAAAACAAGAAAACACACAAGAAAAAAGGCTGGAGGCATGGTTATTTCGAGGCAGATGTTACACCACTGTTTCAAGGACTGGCAACAGCAGCAAAGCAACCAGCATCCCACAATGGAAAAGAGTAAGAGCAAAACACAGCACTGAATGGTGTGCAGCTGTGAAATACAACACACAAGCAAGTAGACTGTTTGCAAACCCACACCAGTGTGGTTGTTAACTACTGCGAGTTGCAAGACAAATAAAAAGTGGAATTGAATAAATTCCACTTCAGTAAGAAATCAAAAAGTCCAAGATAATTTGTAGACAACACTGTATTTGACCACCTCTCCTTACACTCCACTCCCAGTCACACCCTGAGCAAGAATCATTACAGGCTACATTGTACTTCCCTGTCAGCTGAATCTCACATGAAGTCCAGCAAAGATCTGGGAGCTTTCAAAAATAAATGTACAGGGGAAAAAGATAAAAATGAAGCATCGAAATAAATTCCTGATGAACATCACTTAATTCAGTAGCTGGGTTAGAAAAAGGCACATCTGTGCACAGCATTAGTCCTGCTGTGTATGTTCTTTACAGCAATTAGCACTTCAGCTGAAGAGCTGAATGCCCTTGACTTGGCTCGCTCATGATTCAACAAAACTGGGCCTTCCTGCATTTTCCATACCCCATAGCAGCAATAAATAAATCCAGTGCATTAACCTAGAATGTCATACAGTATACGCAAAGTGTGCAGTTTATTCCTGACCACCCACACGGCTCAAATGTATATTGAGATAAAAGGATCAAGATCAATACCTTTAATGAGCCAAGTCACAGCACTTACTCACTCTAAGCATGGCATCTCCAAAGGAAGGACGTGGTCCCAGATTTTCTCGCCTCTGGACACCTGCTAGGCTTAAAGGAAGCTCAAGGCCATCCATCCATCCATCCATCCATCCATCCATCCATCCAGGTGGTGACAGAGCCACTTACTCTGCATTTCCCACTGTAAATTAACCTTCGTCTTCTCCTCCATCCCAAGTGGAAGTGCCAGCCACTAAGCAGCATAGACATTAAAAGAGGTGTAAAAGAACCAAATCATCTTTTTAAGGACGGCAGAACTGTTTGCTGGTCTCCCTATCCTCTCACAAGCAGTGTGACACTGTTCTACCCTCTCAGCTTGGCAGATTGTGGGAATAAGGAAACTTGCTTCAACAGAGAAGTTTACGGGTCTGAGGCACTTTAGACAAAAATGATAAAATTATTTAAGCACAATTTTCCCTTTGCTATCACACTGCCCAATGAATGGGCAGTGCTGTAATCCAAGAGCACTCTCCTGACCCCAGGCAGGAAAGCACAGTTCACCAAAAGCTGACTGTTGTGCTCAAATGCCTTCAGAGTGACTGAAGGATAACAGAGCTCATGAAAGGCCCCATTTGTGATTTTAACTGCACTGGGGGAGAGGAGAAAGCAAGGAGGGGGCGTAACATAACCCAGTGTGAATCCATCATATTTGCCTTTGCATTTGCTTCTTAAAGCACCTGTAACCATCCACAGTTACCTTTTCTTTTTTCACTGGGAGTGAACACCACAATCCTGCAATAAGAAGAAGTTGCTCAAAAAAGTTAGTTTAATTGGGAAAACTGCCATGAAGGGAGACTACAAGAAATTTGAGAATATTTACTTCAGGGTAGAAGCAGATAAAGAAACAAGATAAAAAGAAGTGAAGGTAAGAACACACAGAGCTGGGAAATCAGGAACTTCCATTCTTTTGGCTCTTGCACTGAGAAATAACATTGGTGATCCAATAGTCTGACAAATTCAGAACAAACCCTGGGAAAACACTTTTTCACACAACACATCTACCTCAGCAACCCCTGCCCCAGGAAGCTGCTACAGCTCAGAACCATCTTCATGCCCCTCCACCTCTCCACAACTTTTAAATTCAAGAATATTTACAGCTGCATACCCAAGCCCAGAGAAGGATCCGGTCACACCAGATCCGGTCACAAAACTGGAAGCTCTGGAGACCTGATAACAGCAATATATTGCAGACCTCCCACAACAGGAAAAATCATTGTGAGGACTAGGTCAGCCAGAAACTCAAAATATGCAATTAGAAGTACTTATCTAAAATTACACATCAAGTCTCTGCAGTGTCTCTTTCTGAACCTAACCCTTTTTAGCCAGAATTGGCAATTACTCAAAGACTCAGTCTCAATTACTACATCCTGACAATGCAGGCAGGAATACCACTGAGGCAGGGTAGTATGGGAAAGCCACATAAAAGGCTTGAAAAGGATACCAAGGGTTGGTATAAGGACAAAAAGACCAACTGTGAAAAGAGATCTTGAACTCCTACACTAGCATGAGCCATAAGAGGATTTGAACACAGGCCATCTTGAGTCCTACACGCAACCCTCCACAGGAGCACTAAAATGTGACAGACTGAGTGGAGCCTTTCCTCTTGACCAGGGCAGATTTGCAGATGCCTATAATGACAAAAATAGCATTAGACATTAGATGGAAACTGGAACTGCGGTTCAGGTGATTTGCTGAAGATTGTACAAAGGTAGAGGTAGCAGGACTCCCAAATTCTGTCTCTGTTTTATTTTCTAATTGCAAGCACCTAAATGAGTGCCTGAGGTAAACTACAGAAGCTGTCAAGATGCAAGTGGACAGACAGACAAGGCAGGATGATAAAAATCCTAGAGAGCTGTTTTAGAAGAAAAGATGGTATCAAGCCTCATCTCCATAATGCCAATATTTACTGTGGAAAGTTTTGCCCCAGAGAGCTTTCTCATTTTAGTGGAGACACCTCAATGTTCACAGGAATGTCTATTTCTTCCTGGTTTAAATTCAGAGACCTTCCAGATGTGAGGTGAATGTGACAACCACTGCACTGCAGAGGCACCAGCTCACACATGCATGAAGAGAAGAAAACCAAGCCCATCAACACAGGAGCCAGATGAGAAAAGGGAAATTTCAGTTACCACAGCTACTGCAAAAATCTGTTTTTCATTGAGATAACCTTGAGAAAAGAGGCACAGAGCAGCAGAAAATTACAGAGCTATAGCTCCAAAGGATTCTGTCTCCTGTCCTGAACTCAGAATTACGGGGATTTCCATATGGCAGCCTGCAATATGTCAGTGATGCCTTTAGCTGGCATCAGTACTAGAAAGAGATTAGGAACAACAGCTAATTCATTCAGTTTTTCTTTTTACAGGTGAAGGGAAAAAAATGTAAAGAACTGCAAGGAAAGGAAAAGAAAGAGAAGCCATTCCCTTAAATTTCAAATGTTCTGAAAGCATGCAGTTCTGGATCCCCCTCAAACTTCAGAGCTATTGTGGGTACAGCTCAGCTTCACACTTGCACATTAACTCAGTTCAAAACAAAGGGATTATACAAAGTGCTGAGCTCTAAACAAACAGTCTGAAGTGTTGCAACAGTTGGTCTTTTTAACATTTTAAGTACCATGTCCCACAACCAGGACAACTGAGCTGCCTCTAATGAAGTCACCTCACCTTCATCCAACCTCAAGTAAGGTTTAAAGGCACTTGGCAAAGAGATATTTCAGAAATAACTGAAATACAACTCCCCAGACAATTCTGAATGCATACCAGGAGTTCATCCATGCTCGTCTGACACTTCTCAAGATTGATCCGTTTAATCGCCACCTTCTCCTTCTTTGGAGCACAGAAGGCTGCCTGGACCACCGCAGTCGCTCCACTCCCTGGGGGGAAAAAGAGAGAGTTACTAACACCTTAGGGACTTCAGCAGGAAGGGAGGGAGGCCAGACAACAGAATTCTGAGTGCCAGATAGTAAAAATAGCAGAGCCAGGTAAAAACCCAGTGAAAGCCCTCTAGGCGCTCCCCACTGTGCAGCTCCATGGGCTGGCTCAGCCACCACATCCAAGTGCTGGGCAAACTGAAGGAAAACAAGTGGATCTTTATGATCCCTTCTAGGGATCTTACAGCTCTGCAGACCAAGAACCCTCTCCAGACTCCAGCTTCCTTATAAAAGAGTAATTCTACTCATGTACTTTTAAAAGATATGCCACTGAGGTCACACAGATTTTTAACTTGACATGTTCACCCAAAGTGTCAAAACAAGCCACTCTGCTACTGACACTAATGAGATTTTTCAAATATTTTTATGAACTAATTTCTGTTCTCATCTCTCCTCATTTTATGCAAAGACACAAGGTAGGTTTCATTCAAGCAGGTTCAGCTCCAGCTCTCACACTGCCTCAGTTTCCGGGTTGAAAACCACAGCCAGAGAACATTTAAATTCCAGTAGGGAGAAAACCATATTTTAACATACAGTCCTTCAAACTGCTACAAGTAGGGACTTCTGGATTTAAAGTACTCAGCAACATCATATCCTCTGACATGAGAAGGACTTTGCAATAGTGAGACTTAAAATCTATTTGATGTTAAGTTCATTTTTGTTGGCCTCCAGAAGCTGTTGCAACATTTACCTCTCACCAACGGGACACCTTGTTGCTTTACTTTCTACCTTCATCTTGGTTCCCCACATTTACACACTTCACTGGAAAAGAGTAAACTCAAATTAATAACCAAGTGGGTAGGATATGTGGAAAATAGCTCAAAAGTTCCTATTCCCAATACCTAAAAATTGCTAATAAAAATAAACCCACAGCTGTTTTGTTTATTATCCCAGGCATAACTCTTGAGCCCATTTGGGCTGAGAGAAATGAGAACAACTATTCTAACACACCTATTTTAGCAGATTCTCCCATTTTTAACACTATAAAAACTACTTCAAGAATCTGCAATTCAGGTAAAGCACATTTTGGCAAGCTTTGTGATTTTTTTCTAGTACATTCACATAAACTGGGGGCAAAAACTTTCATCTTTAAACAAAAGCTACTGAAGCTCCCTACAACCACCATCAAGAATCTTCTCACACCAAGTTGTACCAACTCAAATAAGGTTCCAGGTGGGGGAAAGAGCTTGAAACCCAGTTCTGAAAGATACAGGAAAAATGCTCCATTCCAAGTCACACTGAAATAAAATGAAAAGCCCAGAACTGTGGAACTCTGCTCCTCTAATCTTCAACCAGTACCTGCTACAGTGGAGCTACAGGACTTTGACTTCACTTTATATGGCATGGCCAGTGCACCCTGGACAACAGCATCAGCTTGCCAGGACTCCCTGTACTCAGGAGTTTATATTTTAATGGCAGAAGGCAAAAGTGTGCAGAACACAAAATGCTAAGGTTGCTAAAGCTTTATTATTTCACAAAGCAAATGGGTTTTTAAGAAGTTCAAGACTGAGGCCATTTATTACTTGCACACATATTGTTTTCCAGAGACTATTCATAGCACAAGGCAAAACAAACTTATGAGGAAAAGGACAGCAATAACAGCAAGAATATATACAAGGGGCTTTGAAAACAAAGTTTGAGTGCTGTAAGCAGGTTCTTGAGCAAATGACAGATGATGGAGAGGTCTGTGCAGATATTTAACAGAAAGTGCTCAGAAAGAGCAAGGCGGGGAGGTTTTGACAGCAGAGTTTGGTTAGACTGCCAGGAGCAGGGCTGAAATACACAATGTTAAGAACAGGACAAACATCCCAGAAGCAAACCTCCACATACACTCCCTGTAGTCATTCTGCCCAGCAGGTGCAGGAATCCAGCATGAAAGCAGCAGTCCCAGCACAAATGAATTCCCACTCACTGGGAATCCTGGGTGGCACTGACCTACTCTCTCTACCCAGTACCTGCTTCTCTTGTTTTATTTCTGCTGCTTCTTTGGTGGGGGAAAAAATGTAAAAACACAAAGATTCAAGACAAAGAGTGCAGAGCACACAGAAGCGGTGACAAAAGGCAGAAGTGAGTTTGCACTTCCTAGCACTGCTGGTCTCCCTACAGCAATAGCCTTTTGGAAGTCAGAACAAAAAACAAACACTGTATCATTTCTTTGGAAGGAGTTAGATCCCAGAAGAAATGCTGCTGCTGACACATTCAAAGTACCAGTATTATGATTTCTTTCTTTGGATGTCTTGGTGCATAGTAATAGAGGCTGAAAACACAAGCCAGATGCTGGAAGGATATATGACTGTGCACCTCAGACAAATGTCTTGTCACAGAACCCTTTTCACTCCCCAGTTAGTTTTGCAGTGTGTATTTTTACCTCTAAAGCTGCCTGTCCTCATCAGCACAGGTATCTGTGTTCAAAGACTCTTTCTGGATATCTCAAGACACTCAGTAGTGTCAGCATACTCCTGCTTCCCCCCACAGCATGACATCCCAGGATTTCTGTGCCAGTTAAACCCAGTTTGTGTAAGCACAACTGGCAGAGGTGCTTCTTACAATCCAGATGCAACATCACTACTGTGAACCAAATCCTTCACAAGATGAAGTCCAGGGCTTTATAGAAGTCACCGCACAAAGAATAGCTTTGTGTTTTATTCTTTCAGGATGTTACTACCAGAAACAATAGATACAGCCTAATTAAAAGCAGGACCACTCATGTTACAGCTCCTTTCCAGTCCTCGAGTCTGCAGAATCAATGCTCACTAGGACTGCAGGGCAAAAACTGCTTTTCACTAAGTGCTGGACAATGCCCCAGCCTACAGAGACCCGATCTGTTATGAGTGTATGGCATTATTTGAACAGTAATGAAATCCCAAACTAAATCCTTCTGGGCACATGGCAGGGAATCATCTGAACTCAAGACTCCTCCCATTTAATTCCCTGCTGCTCCTACTTTTCTGGCAGCTCTCTTTAGTTCGATCACCACCTGCTCTCCCCACTCCCCCCTCTCCTGCTAATTCGTCATTTCTTTCAGCTCCTCTGTAGCACTAATTATAGAGAAACAATGAAATCTCAAAAGCGTATCAAGCGAGGATTAAGCCAAGCTGCAGCACGATGTGCCACAAGCAAGCTGCTCTTTGGTGGCAGCAGTGGCGTGCCGTGCTTCTGGGACCAAACAAAGACGGGTTTCCATGCTTCTTTGGAGAGTTCAGAAAACATGGCAACACGGGCACTTCAGGCTTTGCAGCCACACAGTTTGTTTATTAAATGCCAGGGTGGCAAGAGAAAGAAAGGAGAGAAGCTGCAGCGAGGATGCTGAACACACTGCTAAGTGAAAACAAGCATAGGGAGAGATGACACCAACAGAGAGAAGAAGAAAAAGCTCATCAAGGAAGTTTTGTAAAGTTTAAGAGCAGGTAACAAATATATGGGGAACAGTGGGAAGAGATTTCCTGGGCTGCTATGAACAGCCTCCAATAAGGAAAAACTCCAAGGGCAGTCTGTGCCAGGGTAGCACAACTTGGACAAACCAACTCTCCCAGCAGCCACAGATCTGCTGTGCTCAGAGCCGACTGCAGTCCCGATGACGTGGACAGCAGGGGGCTAGTGTTCCTGTGCTGGGCTCCTGCTCACTCCCCACCTCAAGACACTCTGATCAAGGTCAGTGCTGAGGCTCTTCCCCCCACCTCTCTCAAGATCAGCTTTCGGAGAAAATTTGCTCCCTGGTTAATCTCTTCCAACATAACGGCTTAGCAAGACAATGAAAACCAGGCACAGCCAAATGCTTGCTGCTCTATTCCTGAAAAGCAGGAGATCATTTTGTTGAAGGGTGATGGGGAGGAAAGAGACCCCAAATGGGTATTAGGATCTGCTTAATACCCTCTGCTTTTGCCTCCGTAGGCTCTCAGATATAGTTCTAACCCCTAGGATAGCAGCTGCAAAATTCCTGCATAAGAGGGTCACGACCTACTTTAGAAAACACCGCCTTAAGAGGAAAACATACCCTTTCTAACCCTTGCTTCTTTCATGTTCCTACGATTAAATGGCTCTTTCAGAAATAAAACCAACCTCTGAAAGGATTAAAATAACCCAAATAAAAAAGTCCCCAAGCACTCGGTTACTGAAGCCTGATTTTCCAGGTTATCTTCTCTGGACCCCTGGATCCATGCTCCCTGTACTGTCAGCACCCACGGCTCCAGCCTGAACTTCTCCTTAAGTTGAGACAAACTCCCCATGAAAGCCCATCATCAGCCTTTAAGGCATGCTGGACACCATCTCTTCTACAGCTGCACAGCTTACATGAAGCTTCCATTTTTGAAAATAAAGACAAACCCTCTGCGATCTCTGTTGAAGTTACTGGAAACCAATTATTTCAAGGCTAATTGGAGGAGTGGACAGACAGGGGACTGACCAGAGGACATGGCATGTTCCTACACACTTTGTCTCCAATTTAACTGAAACTCTGCAGCCACATCAGGACATTGCAGCTCTCCCAGTAAGACTGGGATGAACTGCACCGATGCCTCTTCCCCAGGCAAATGCAACTGAAGCCAGAGATCCTCTTGGCAGAGATTGGCTTAAGCAATAGAACAGTCATGCCAAACGGTCACAAGACAAGCATCAAATCCTGGCTCTAGGATAGTATTCTCCAACCACGTGCAATAGCCATTTGAAGCAGTTACATGGAAAGATGACTCACAAAACAGTGTTGCCTGAGCTTTAAATTTACTTCAGGCACCCTTGGAGATGTTAAAGTTCACTGTAACTCAGTTGCTCACAAAGCTTGTTACAATCAACAGGGAACGTGTTCCATAACAGTCTTGGAGCATCAGTCCTTATCCTACCGCAGTATCAAATACCCTCTTGTAGAGGAAATATTCTTTTCCAGGGTCAAACGAACATTAGAAACCATTTAGGTTTGAAGGAACCTCCAGTCCATCCTCCTGCTGAAAGCAGGATCAAATCACAACTTGGATAAGGTTCCTCAGCATCGAATTCAGTTTGAATTTTCTTTAACAAGAGGTATTTCTACAACCTTTTTGGCTGTTTCTGTGTTTGACCACCCCCATGGTATAGCTTTTTTTCCCCCTTGCTAACTAATCTCCCAGATCTAACAGATCTCCCAGCTTTGCTCCCAACCTTGGTCTTCCACCATGCACTTCTGTAGGATCCAGCTTCATCTCCTCTAGAACTTCCCATTAGATAGCTGAGCACAGCAACAACGCTGCGAAGGCTGGAGAAATCCAGCTCTCCACACCTGCCCCGTAAGTCACATTCCCAGGTCTCCTTCAGCATTAGGCCACGCTCAGCCGAACACCTCCGCGCAACCCTGCCCTGTGCTTCCACCCTTCCCTGCACACACACGACCTCTCTATTTTTAAGCAAGATCTGGAATCCATCCTCCACTATCTGGAGTGCGGTGCCAGAAAGCCGCTCGTGACGCAAGCTCTGTTTATAATTGTGCCCCCGGGTTTTCCTCTTACGAACAATGCACACAAAACACTTCCCTGCAAGGCTGCTCTGGACCAAGCAATGACTTTCAGGTTCCAGGTACCCCAAAGCCCAGGAGACCTTTAATGCTTTACAACCCAGGCTCAGTATTCATGTCTCTGCAGGCTCACTCCATCTCTGGATGCCTCAACTCTTTGACAGCCTCATGCCAAAGAGCTGTGGGAGCCCTGCTCTGATTACTCACTCCAAGGACAATATAGCAATAAAACAAGAAGCTACAAGACTGGGAAGAGAACTTCTTATGTGTTCTTACAGAGCACAGAGCAAATACAGATCTAATTAAACCAGAAATTAAATACCAGATTGCAAATTCAGACCGATCTTGCATTGTTTTGTCCATTTGCTATGAAGGCAAAGTGATGCCTCTATTTTTTGCACCTCATTCGAGGCTTCTGGTGAGAAGAGTCCTCTTGCAAAGAATGAACTGCTTCTAAAAACAAGCTAGCAAAAAAATAAAAGCTTAGTCTCGAATTTCCAGCCAACTCAGCATGGGGTGGGAATACTCCTTTCCCCAAGCAGGGCTTGGTAATAGGAGTCCACTGGATGTCAAAGTCTTGCTGGCACAAGCCCCACAATTCAGGAAGAGTGAAGTAATGCAATGTTAATGGTCCTTGAGTATGTTTTTCAAGCCATCTCCCCACTACATGTCACATTCTTACTACAAAATGGAAGATGCAATCTACAACAACAGCTACAAATAGCATTAATAAAACCAAAGTGAATTCATAACAGGACTCAGACATACTGCTAGTACTGCCACAGAGGGGGCAAAAAGTCTGCTTACCTGTGGAGAGGAAAAAGCTTTCACAGCAAAGTATCATCTGCTTGGCATGGGACTGCAGGAAGAGTGCTAACAATTCTAGGTGGAATTACAGTCCCAAATCAGCAGAAGGATCACTTGAGTGCTTCTAGCACTGCTCAGAGTGAGCCCAAACAGCAAGCTGGCTCTGAGTAGTGCTGTTAGAGACACTGGGAGCAGCAGCAAAACCAGTCAAGGAGAATTCAGTTGGGTTTGCTCTGTGCCTGGTTGGGGGACCTGTGGGAAACTGAAGCAGCAGCAGAGCAATCCGTGGCCAAGACACAAAAAAGATACAAAATCACAGGAGCGAGCACAGCTCCCCTCCCACAGAAACACGGGAGTGCAGACATGCACCTACCCCCAGGAAGCTCCTAGAGCTGTGCCAACACAGCCACGCTCGCTCCCAGACACCTTTCCACCACTCATTCTGCATACAAATTTACTATGAATAGTATTTCCTAGTAAGAGAAGAACCAGGGCTTTACATTTATTTCTTTACAAGCTGAACGATGACACATCCACAGCACAAGGACCTATTTAAAACCCTGGTGGAGGTAGTAAGAGGCCAGGTTTAACTTGGTGCACCTTCTCCCAACTCCAGTCATGCAGTGTTTGATCTACAGCAGAGATGGAAAGATACTGTGTAGAGAAGAGCGAAAGAGACACTTGCTAATACAGTGCAGGGAAGAAATAAATCAGAGAAGCATAAGCAAAGGCAGAAAGCGAAAGCAGATTTAACTGGAAAGTTGTGAGGGAGCCAAATTTAAAGCCTATTGGGGGGGGGGGGTGGAGGAAAACCAGCAATCCCCACAGACTACATATCACAGCATAAGTACACTCTACATATGAGGACACCTGCACTATGTGCATGCAACAGTCCTGCAGGCAACGTAACAGCTGAACACTCACAATTTACAGGACAGCGGCTACCCTCATGTTTCTGATGAAAAGGCTTTAGGAAGAACAGCCCAACTGTGATTTAAATAAATAATTTTAAAACTTTGCATTTCTGTGTGGTCAATGTCAAAATGTCACCCCACCCTTCAGTCTAGCCTAACTCACATCACTGCATGCAGCAGGTTCATTCCTCGTTCAGGCTCACCTTGAGCACAGCCCAGCTCTGGGAACATTCAGCTGGGCTCAAGCCAAAGGTGGCTGTAAGCACAGTAAGACACAGGGCATGTGCTGGACAACACACTGAGAAAGGGCAAGGATGGGGAGGTAACAATTCGAGGCAGAGAATTAAGACTTAAATACAAGCAACTTCTATTTCATACCAGCACATCTGATGACCACAGTCTAGACCTTTTACTGAAGAATTGGAAGGAGGAACGGGAAAAAGCACAGTTTTCACTCATGAATCCCTGTTTGTTTCATTTAAATTGCAGGTGTATCACTTTGCAATGCTCTCTGATAATTTATTGCAGTACAGCCAGAGTTCAAGTAGTTCGAGATTCTGTGCAAGTTGTGAGGTCAAAGATTTCCAACAGTGCTCACAACACAAGGGATTTCTGATATTAAGATGCCATTATGTGTCTTTCCCAAAGCCTGAGAGTCTTTGCTCAATTTATGTCAGCACCTGCAGTGTCCAACAGACAACTGATATTCCAGCATTAATCAAGCATTCTCAAAGAATTTCAGAAAATAAGAAGCATATTTTGAAAGTCTGCTATCCAATTAGAAATAGAGCCAAAACATTTGAACAGCATGTAAACTTGCTGACAGTGAGTTATTCATCGTCTTGATGAGAGCTCCCACAGTTGACAATACCACTGAAAACCACACATCGTGTCCAGAGCTCAGTTTCTGCCCATGTAAGACAATGTATTTCTCAAGACTCCTAGTGCTCCACACACAGTGGAGAAGGATGATAAACCAGCAAAGATCACACAGTGCTGCCAGCACTTGTTTAAACACGCTTCCCCTCCAGTGGTCCATCAATACAGAAACACTCGATGCTGCAGACTTATTGCCCAAATCTTTAATTCACATCTCAGACTCAGAGGAAGTAATATAAACCCAAATCAAATCACTTGTCAGAAGTCCAGTATTATTTTCAGAGCCATCTGCAACTGATGGGAAATACCCACAGCTAGGTGCATCTTCCCATGGCCCCACTGAACTCTACACTATAAATAAATAAATGACATTGATTTCTATGCTGGAGAGAGGTTAGCTACTGTAATCGAAAGAACTCAATGCCAAGGTTTCTGCAGAAAGGAAGGGGAGTCTTATGGAAATTTTCACCCCACCCCACACCGCATTGTTCTCTCAAAAATCTTTCAATATCTCATAGGCCCTGAACACAGAAAAGTGTCATCTGTTTTCCACCTTCGGCAAACATTCAGGTTGAGAATCCTCACAGACTAAGCAGGGAAGTGACAGGCTTGGAGAGAAAACGGTCAGCCTGTCAATATAAAACAGGCCATGACTGGAACAGAGGGCGAGGAATAGGGCTGGCCATGCAAAGCATGTCAGCAAGATATGTGACAAAGTTGTCACCGGGTCGCTTTGCTGTTTGATTTCATCTGCAGGCACCAGCCCACAGCACAGGTGGCCAAGGCAAGCCTTCCACTGCTTCCCTACGACAGCTGCAAGCATCAGACTCCACCCCAGAGCAAGGGATGTGAGAAAAAAAAAATGACCAGAGGAAAAGCCACTGGCCAAGAAGGCATCAGCAGAGGGAAGGATTACCAGGGAGGAGCATCAGCCCATCTGATATTCCTCCAACATTTCCACTGCAACCACCAAGGCAGGGAAGAGAGGGTGGCAGAGGGTGCTGCTCTTGGCTGTATGCCTAACCTCCCACAGCCCTCACATACCCCAAATCAGTCCAGACTAGCAGACATTCCCATCATGCTTTAAGACAACACCCTCCAGCTGTCCAAGGTACACAGGTGATTTGGGGAACACCTCTGAGACCATTTTCCCCATGGCAATAACTACAGTAAGCTCCAAGGGCCAGTTACACAAGTCCCGCGTGACCTGCCACATTTACTTAAGATGCTATTAGCATGCCTAAATTAGATATTCAGTTTGAAACCAATTATATTTATTTGATTTTGTGCCAACATCTCTGGCTAATTTAAAGGGCACTGCAGCTATGCAGTGTTAATTCTACACGATGGAAAGCAGGCTCAAACATCTCATTTCCAAACACAGCAATTTTAGTGGAGAAGGTTCATCCTTCCCTTTTAATCACTGTCAGTTGCCTTTATAGTATATGCAGCAATGTAAATATCATGCTGGCTGTCATCAGGTATTACCAAGGCTCAAAACACAGCACTGGTACAGTAGCCAAGCCAGCGTTCTCCTTTCTTCCCTCCCAATCTTTATCTCTGAACTCTGTCTCAAATGTAATTGTCAGCTGTAGAGGATATTTTATTTGGCCAGGGTTCCACTTAACAGAACAATCTGACTGCTTACAGTGCAGATGTTTGATAGCACCGTGGTTATTTTAGGTAAATAAGCTTTTAAGTATCAGATATATCCTCTCTCAAAGGCTATTATCCTTTCTTTTCAGCAAATGTCATGATCTAGTAAATATTTTCTGCATCTATTAGTCTGTTCAGCATACAACATTAGCCCACCAGTTAAAAATTACATTCTTTAACCAAGAGTAATGAGAACCATCCTGAGCGTTAGGATCTGGACAAATAACTGAGCTGAGGTTGCCAGTTCATCAGGCTTCTCAGCTGTTCAAATAAGATTTGCATTGGTAGTTGTTCAACAGGAAAACTGTTCATGCTCAAGATGCTTTTTCCAGTGAAGTATAGCTTGCTGCAAGTCAATACCAAGGTATTTATTAGCTGTTAATACCAAGCTATTTATTAGACAGCAATTGGCATCCTCAATGACTATTTTTACTTTAGTGAAAGAATGGAACTTACGGCTTCACCTTTCAACTTGCTTGGTGCTCCTGGGGGGGACCTTATTGCCCTCTACAACTCCCTGAAAGGAAGCTGTAGCAAGGTGGCAGTCAGTCCCTTCTCCCAGGTAACAAGTGACAGGATGAGAGGAAATGGTCTCAAGTTGCACCAGGGGAGGTTAATATTGGATATTGGAAAAACCTTCACTGAAAGGGGTGGTCAGGCATTGGAACAGGCTGCCCACCCACAGGAAAGTGGTGGAATCACCATGCCTGAAAGCGTTCAAACAACACTGGATGTGGCACTTGGGGACAGGGCTTAGTGGTGAACACAGTGGTGCAGGGTTAATGACTGGACTTGATGATCTTAAAGGTCTTTTCCAATCTTAATGATCCCATGACTCTTTGATTTTTATGATGACCTCACATGGTGAGAGACAGAAAAGTTCACAAAGAATTGGCCTAGGAAGTAAAGACATAACACATCAAGTTTCCAAAGAACTTCATTTCCATTGGTAGATCTTGAGGAATCACAAACCAGAGACATTTGTATCAACGCCTTTAAGGTTTGGAGACAGCACAAACGTCAAGGTTCAGCTTTCCTGCGCTTCCACAGGGAATTGTCGTTACAGATACAGCCTGAACATAAAGCAAGTGGTGTAAGAAAACCACCAAGCCTCAGCCACGTGCTATGAAAGACAAGGCATTGTTACTTCCCACTGTCGTGGGGAACCCATTAAGCAGCTGTTTCATCCAGCGATGACAGGGTCACAGGGAGGTTTGAGTGTTTAATAGAACGTGTGTCGGTAATTCCCCCATGTGCCATTTCCAGCACAAGCATTCATTAATTTGGTATAGGGATTATACAATTTGGCATCAGCCAGAGCAGGGAACTGAACTCCACAACCCTGGGAGTCCTCACTAGCTCTGTGTCTCAGCAAAATAAGTGACAGGAGCTTACCGGTTTTGTTCTGAAAATTGACATCATGAAATCCATCCCCGTGGATTTTGCAGGAAAGGTATTTACTCCACAACAAGAAGCTTTGTCTTTAACTGACAAGTTTTCAAGCCATCAAGATAACCTAATATTGTGTTGCCTGCCTGAAGCTGGAGATGGCCTGAAATTCCCAACTGCAGTTTCAGCTGCCCCACTTACCTCAACAGGTATCAGCTCAGAGCACAGCTGACCCCATAATTTTGTTAAGAAAAATATTCTGTAAGTGCTCTCATCCCCCAGCCATTAATGTGCTCTCTCACTTTTCAAATACCATCATTTTCCAATACCCTCTGCACTGTTTTCATGGCTTCCTTTTCAGAAGAGCTGGAATGAACCCCAGAACCTAAGGAAATGGACTTAAAATCCCCTGAAGACTGAAAATGAGCAAGGGCCTAACTCAGACTGAATAAAAATTAAAAATGCACAACCTGTCCAACAGTAACTATGGAGCTCTCATCCCATGTTTAGTAAACCATCAGTTTTACAGAACTTGTGTTGAACTGCCCCAAGATGCAATAATCTCACATCCTGCCACAAGTACTCAACACAATTCCACATTCACAAATAGTTTTTTAGACATTTTCCTACTTGACAACACCCTCCCCTCTAATGAACTGCAAAATCTGTCACTTAACTCTGCTCTTAGACAAAAGCCAACTTCAGTTCTTCCACACAACAAGCCACCAGAGGATACCACTGGACAAGCCACGTGCTCAGTCAGATCTCACCAGAAGTGAGGTGGGTACTCAAGGTCAAATTTTCATTCTGCTGTTTTAACTTAATTCAACTCTGTGGATGGATGAAACGGGAACAGCATCCTCCCACACAGCTTTATTAATAGCAAGGTGCTAGCAATAAGAGTAAAGTTTGTCCTTAAATTACCATTCATGACTATAAAACAGTAAAACTTTGGCAAAAACCAAGGAGAATTTACTACAGTAAGAGACGATCACTGAAGTATTTCATTTCACACTATTCTTTAACAGCTGCCTGTACCTTTTCTTTCCAGAATGAATTTACATAGGCTCATTTCCTGTCCAAAGGAAATACCCATTGGGGAGAATGCTATAAAGTCAGTTTAGCATGGAACACTGAAATGAAAGAAAACAAGAAATTTTTTTCTCCCCCGCCCCAAACTCTCAAGACAAGGCAGTTGGAGCAGAAAATTGAAATCTGGCAAAAAATTAAAACCTCATTCAGAAAAGCTTTTCTGTATTC
Organism: Oriolus oriolus; assembly: GCA_013400235.1. NCBI lineage: Eukaryota > Metazoa > Chordata > Aves > Passeriformes > Corvidae > Oriolus > Oriolus oriolus. Next base: position 78,747 of record VXBT01003842.1, read on the forward strand.
CCTCACAAATGCATTTTAATTTGACTGAGTTATCAGACTTTGAAGGTGTCGCTTCACAAGCATGCAGCAGAAGCTGTATAAAACTGTAAGGGATGGGAGGTGGAAGGAAGATTTGCCTAATATGGTAATTTGGTGAGAAAGTGAATCAGTGCTCTGAATTTACTCTGTACTTCATTCATGGATAGAATCTGTGAAGCCTTTAAGAGTGGAAGATGGTCAACTCCTGCAGACTTCCCAGTGTGTAGAACCAAAGAGGTCTCAGAAATCCTGGCAAGGCACATTAGACTCTAGTTTGATGGAGGCTGATACGTACCCAGTATTTTTTCTCCAGGATGGAATTTCTCTTAATTACAAGAAAATTTGTGTTAAGCAAAAATTCGGTGTGCAGTGGTGCACACCAGGAAACAACTATCTTTAAGGACCTTGGGGAGTGGTGAGAGAAAGGACTTGGAAAAAAACCTTTGCCGGTTGTTGTAGCTGCTGAGTAGCTGTGAAAAGAAGTACTGGATTTTTCATTTGTGCACTTGTATCACCACAAATCCCTACCTGCTTGTGCAGTGTGACAGGACCACCTAATATGGTTAAAACCAAGGAATATGCAGGCTGTGATGATTAACATGAAAACCCCAGTCAAGAGCAGTGTTTCAAGGCAAACAACACACTCAGACAAGTTAAGGGATCAAACTTAGGGCTGACAGAATCCCACACTAAGGTCAGTCCCTTCATTTATGTTCATGCACATGAGTGACATGAGAAATTCTGACTCAGTACCATGGACCCAGTCAGGTGCCTGTATCCCTGCTGCCACTCAGCTGTAGTTACACCATTTGCTAAAATAATCTTCTCTTACTCAAGCCAGACAAGTTGGATTTTGTTCTTAGTCTGGCTCCCTTCATTAGTACATGAATTATTTTGCCTACCAGAGGTACCCCACCTCTTTTCACACACCAAGAGCTAAGACCTTCTGATTAAGAGCCGGGACTGCCTGTCAGCCAGGGACCTAACCCTGTGTCCAAGACTTTCCCGTGTGGCTGCCAGGAAGAGAGACGGAGTTTCACGTGTTTTTTAGAAATGTCAAGGCTGAACTCCCTTAGGTGAAGTCACAGGAAACTGCAGCAACTTTAAGAGCCAAGTCCTTAATATCTGCACCTCAGTTGTTTGATTCTAAAGGGAGCGCAGGATAATAGCTCAACTTGTCTGGAAAGCCCCAGCATCCTGATATTTCAAAGATTTTGCAATGTCAAATTCCACTGCTCCAACAGCTATTCTTCTACACCCACAAAGCCCTCAAATCTGTCTCTCCCTATTAAGAAAGTTTAATAACACCAAGTTTACAAGCACTCCATTATCACGTCCACAGCTAAATTTACTGCTGCAGAGATTTATGATGGATATTGTCCATTTTTGGGGAAATCTTCCAAGAAAATTTGACCAAGACACAGTTTGTTGCAATGCACTAATACAATTAGCAATAAGCGTTATTGCCATCATTTTAAAGAGCTTCAACTTTTATTAAAAGATTACATCTCTAGACTCTGGCTTAGTGGGCAAGCTGCTAACACTCAGAAAGAAAAGAGATGCTGCCAAGTTTAAATAGACAAACATTCTGGGGAAGAGCTGATTCTCTTCAAGATTTCATCAGCTGCAGAAGCAAAAAGCCTCCCAGGCATGCATTTGACAGGCAGCATGTACACCCCTCAGGTGTGCTCAGGAGCACAGCACAGCCACACTTCCCAGTACCAGCCAAGATATTTGCATTAAACTGAAACTATTTAAATGGATTCTTGAGAAATTGAAGTGTTAAACATTAATCGGTCCAGGTACCTAACAGTACTGGAAGCAACTGCTACATAGAAACCAACCCCAGGAAAGTGTGAACTACTTCCACATGAAACACCCTGCATGTTGTTTTTTCCTTAATACCCCAGAATGGCTGAAAGCAGCAGAATCTGTCTCTGCTCACCCCTCAAACCAGCAGGCAAGGCTAACAACCACGTATTCTTCCCAGCCAGCCTCCTTCATCGCTGCTTGGCTTTGTAAGTCCTCATTCTGCTGCCTTGTGCATTTTATCCTCCTTCCTATCAGGGCACAGACAACAGAAGCACTAAACAAAGGCACACGCACAACCAAACACCTTTTGCTTTCACCTCCCCAGGGGTGAAAAGCAACTCAGTTCAGCTCTAATTCTAGCAGGGCACTGGTATCAAACGTCTTAAAGAAATGAGATGTGTCAAGTGTCCAAAGGAAAGGTAGCCTGGATGCAGGAGTAGCTTGGCTATCCTGCTGCACTCAGGATCACGCAATATATATTTGTCTACATCCAAGCAGCTGAGAATCTGGTACTGAGCATCTCCCACTTCAATTCCCAAGCAGCCCAAGTACTATGAACAACCGCTCACATTTTTTTTAACTTATCTACATTCGCCCAAAGTCAATTTAATAGAAGTTTTAACATAATATAAAACAACTAAAGCTTTTCCACTAACTTTATGTGGAAAAAATGAGCACACAAAGCAAGTCTTCAAATGAATTAACCAGACTGAATACTGGGAATACAGTGTAGGAATCAATTTTGCTGAGCAAAGCTGGGGGGGAGGAGTGGGAATCCACAAGGAAATGCTAAAACAAAACATATGGCACCAAGACTGAATCCTAAACACTCCATTTAGAGCTCAGGCAGTTATATTTTGTACAGTGTAACATTTTTCTTGAATGGGTTTTAAATAATCAGGCGTGTGAAACTGGCTGCAGCCAGCACACAGGCACCACAGCTAGCAATGAACACCATGCCCCAAAAAAACCCACCCCAACCCCTAGTTATCTTTGGACAAAAGTCTGCCATTCCAGCCTGGTTTTTACATCCAAAGACCCTGATAGCTCCTGGTCAGCACCTCCAGGCTGCTCTTTTTCAATGGCAGTGATTTCTCAGCACATGAGACTTCTACACAAGCATGAGATAGATGACCACGGACATTTTGATAAAATTTGGGAGAGCAGAAATCTTAATTCTAAGAAGTTCTTCTGTACCTGTGAAAAAAAAATTCTCCCACACACGGCTGAGACGAATACAAACAGAAATCTAAATATTCAGCCCCAAATGATCAACATGTTCATAGGCAAAGCCCAACTCCAAAGCTACTCGAACCACAGTCATTAAAAAAACTAATCATTCCTTAAATGGTGACTTCAATTTTCAATTTAAGCTTGATTTCTGATGGGATAAGAAACTCCCACCACATCTGTTCATGCAGCCTGTGCTGTCCTCATCGCTGCAAAGGAATCTGTCAGGGGAGAGAGGGCACAGGAACAGAGCATGGGAGCACTCCCACCACTAATTTATCTCCTGTTTCTGGCACGGGCTGTTTGCAGCAAAGGGGATGCTCCTAAATCAAACAGCCACAGTCAGCACGGCTCTCCTCTTTCCAATAAAGTAGCAAAATGAGAATGACCCAGTTCCAACCAACTTTACTCCCGCTACCAGCATTTCCAAGAGGAATTGTGAGATCCAGGGGAACCCGCATGTGTGAGTATCTGATCAGCACAAGCAGCATGAGGTCGAATTTTTTTCAGGCTTCAAAAAGAAGACTGCAGTAATTTATATGCAATCCACGCTCAGAAGACCAACCACCTTCACAACCACCACCACGGCACAGACTATATTCTGCTTTTTAGATAAAAATTGCAGTGTCTCCGAAGGCCCTATTCACCTGCAGAACTCTTGCTACTCTGGGGGTACATTTCACTGAAATCCTTTATAAATTGCTTCCTCTACCCACCTGCATTTTATCCTTTTTTTTAAATGAAATCAGGTTCTGATCAAAGTTCCTTGATTCAGCGTACTGGAAGTTATTCAAGCCTAAGGAGGCTACTCAGCAATTATTAACACTAACCAAGCATAATCAACACTGATATTAATCCATACCTTTATAATGGCATGAGTCATCCCCAGTGCTGAATAATCCTTTTTTATTTATATATAATATTAGCCAGAATCAGGGGGGCAGTTTTACAGTAGAGGTTCTCTTTGCAGGTAGGAAACTTGCTTTTTCTGTTCCTGCACTTGAGTGGTATGGAACCATCCACATCCAATAAAAGACACATATGGCTATTTTCAGGCAAAACCAGTACAAATTAAGGAATTAGACTACAAATGGATTTCCTTTATTCCATGTGTAAAAACAGCTGAGCTGGTAATGTCAAAATTTACTCTAAATTTTAAGAGTAATGGTTTTTTTCATCAGGAAACAAGTTAAATCCTTTAAAAGCAGCAGTGCAAGGTTCATCTCTTTCCACACCAGAATGTCTCTTTGTTCCAGGCTGAAGGACCTTTACAGCTCTTCAGTTATAAAGAGAGCTCAAAAAAAAAAAAAAAAACCACCACCAAAAAAAAACCAACCAAAAAACCCTTGAGGTTTATAGGAGACATGAAACAGGAGGCAAGGCAGTCCAGCTCAGTTAACACAGTGACATTTTGTCCCACAAATCATATACGTGCTAGGAAACTTGCGTCACATCTCCATCCAGGCCGCTGGCAGACACACCAGTGTTTGAAATGAGTAAAGGGGGGGCGGGGGACAGGAAAGTTAAAAAGAGAAACCATATGTTTGCAATATACACATCTCAGTGTACACTCCATCACAAGCCAAAATGCCAACACAACCTTTCAGTGAGCAGGCGACATCCAGAAACTCAGTTTGCAGAGGGACAGGGAAAAAGATACAGAAGAAATTAAACTATTCTTCCAGATTTCTCCCCAAGTTCTGCCAGTTAACATGAGACAACACATGTCTGTGCTCCTCCTCACACTCTGAGGCTGTGGGATGTGCATCTCCAGCAGCAAGTTCTCCCAAGAGCAGAAGTGTATTTACATTCCCTTTTGTTCCCATCCCACCCTGCTCCCCAGCTACAAAGAGGCATTTGCTCTTATCCTTGATTACTCAGGTCCAAATCCTTGCTTTGTGCCACCACAAAGCACCCCTTTGCAGGCTCTCAAAAGAAAAGGAAGTATTTCCTACACAGAGAAATGCAGTTCTCTTTCCCCAGGAAACGGGTGGCATGTTCTCTCCCTTCCTCCCCACACCTGTATCTCCTGCCCCTCAGGGAGGCTGAACATCCTCCTCCCCAGGGCACATTTTCCAGAGGAGATTTAAAGGGTTGGTCTGTAGGATTACATCTTCCCTGTCTTTACAGGGAGTTGGTCTCCTTCCTAAAGCACTTCTGCTCCCTCTGAGCAGAGGGAGAGGACAAAGCCTGATCTCGCAGAGCAACAGGGATTTCCAGAAGGATTTCCCCCACTCCACAGCTTTAGTTCCTTCCTACTTTTAAACAATGCTAAGAATTTAATCTCCTAAAACAGTATTTTCACAGACTCTCCTCCCCTCAACAGAAAACAAGCCTCCCCACGAGGCAGAGACGGAAAGCCTGGGCATGACAGTGCTACGTCATTTAGAAACTTCAAATGAAAGCACTCCACAAAGATTACTCAAAGAATTAACCTCCTTCCTAAAACCCTTTGGCCGGGAGCCTGCCCTGCCACCTCCTGCTTCATTCCGTGCCTCCGGAGGGTTAGACGGGAGGTACTGACCTTAGAGTCACCTGTGGCACCACCTCTGATGTGTCACATACTCGCCCTAGAGCAATATATCCCTCAAACACACCCCAACAAAACGGTCGAGACAGCCAATAAATCAGTACAACGGGAGGGCTTTGGTAACTGGGCAGTTTAAAGCCAAGAGAGAGTGAAGAAGGAAAAAAAAAAATCATTTAATGGAGAGTGCAAGGGCTGGGGCCTCGAGCAGAGGACAATGAATGAAAATGCATGGCAGCAGCAAAATCCCAGGATAAAAGGCTCGTTCGGCGGCTCTACCAAACCCTTCGTGCAGGGACCAAAGCAGCGCGGGGCTCTGAAACTGCTGAGAGGTGTGATCGCCCCAAAATGAGCGGCGGTGCCCTCGAAGGAGAGAGCCCACGCAAGCTCTGGAGTTCACTCCCGGTGACCGCCTCACGCCCAGCACATCCCATACCACATCGTGGTGGGAAGAAAAGCCCCCGCAAAGCAGACCCCGTCCCACTCGCCCCGACACGAGGAGACACAGACCCTGCCCCGAGGAGCGGGCAGAGGCCAGGGACGAGCCCCCTGCCAGGGGGGTGTGCCCGCGACCACCGCAATCCTCTCCTGGGATGGGGCAGACCCATATCCCCTTCCGTGGGCCCCACACAGAGATGAGGAGGGGCAGCAGCCTCAGCAGGGGGGTCACACAGGCCCTCACGCCCCTCAGAGTCCCCCGCAAGGCGGGGGAACAGATCCTCGCACATCGTTCCTACATACGTGGCTGGAGAGGGGGGGTGGTCACACAGTCCCAGTCCGTGATGGGGAGTGTGCGACGGGACCCCTCCCAGCCGAGGGGTACCCCAGACCCTCACACCCCTGAGAGCTGGGGGACAGAGCCCCCCTCAGCTGAGGGGCCCCCCAGACCTTCACACAGCTCATTGTACCCTCACATGGCTCAGAGAGGGGGCAGTCACACAGTCCCAATGCTTCGCGGGGTGTGTGACAGGATCCCACTCAGCTGAGGGGGGTCGGACCCCCCCTTCCCTCAGTGGACTCATACCCCCCACATGCGAGGGGCACCCTGCACCCCCCTGATCTCATGACCGCTCACCGATGACCTCCTGCAGCTCGTAGTCATCCTTGTTGATGGACCAGGGCAGCGCGCTGGGCTCCTCGGCCATGGCCGCGCCGCGCCCGCCGCCCTCCACGCCGCGAGGGGGAGCGTCCCCGAGGGGCGAGGGAGCGGAGAGGAGGCGCTGCGGTGTCCCGGCTGTCCCCGAACCCCGGCCGAGCCCGAGCCCACCCCTCCTTCGCCTCCTCCTCTCCCGCCGCTACCGCCGGCCCAACTCCGGCCACCGCCACCTCCTGCACCTGCCCATGCCCGGAGCGCCTTACGTCACCCGCGTGCGCCCCGCCCGCCACGGCGGGGACCCGCCCGCCGCCATCTTGAGCGTGGCATTGCGACCCCCCGCCAGCGGCCACACGGCTACTAGGCCACGGTTTGCTCGGTTATCACCACCGGCCTCAGAGGACGGGCCGGTAAGGGGGGATTCCAAAGCGAAGGGCGGAGGAGGAGTCCTTAAGGAAAGGGCGGGGATGCCACACACAAGATGGCGGCTGCGAACATCGTCCCCGCCCTCAGGCACAGGGCGGGAGCGGGTGCCGGTTTAAGGGCAGTGAGGGCAACGATTGGCTGCCCTCTGCCGGATCCGCTGCTCCTATTGGTCGAGCGGCTGCCAATCACGTGCTGGCCTTTGCCGGGTCCCTGCGCCCGCGGGGCCGGGCCTGATCCTGCCGTGAGGGGATCCAGAGCCTGCGGGCGGGAGCGGCGCCGGCCCCGGCGCTCCAGGGATGCGCATTCCGTGTTTAAAAATAGTGTGCGGGTGTGAGGGATCAGGAGGCCTGGTATTCTCGCAGCCCCCGAGGACGGGCAATTCTCTGCTCCACGCTGCGGTTCCGCCGTTCGTGGAAATGTCCAACACCCTCATGGAGATGTCCTTGCACGCTCATCCTGTGGTTTAAGGCTCCGTACTGGGAGCTTTTTTATCTGGAGGCATTCAGGAGTACATCTGGTGGTCATTGAGGAAAACAAATTGAAATTTTGAAAGAGTGAGGAATACGAGGCTCAGTGGGACCATCGACACACGAAGGCTGATGTTTCTCTCTAATACATATACATTTAAATGGTTTGTAGTTTGAGGATTTTTTTTTTCACCAACATGAAAAGAGATAAAACAGCATCTCACTGTTATAATGCGGAACAGTAACTATCAGGAGAACCGGCTTGGAATCTCAGTATCAGGTTTCATCCTTCTTTGCTGGTCACTGTTCTTCTTGTGGCTTGATGTCAGGCCCTTCTGCGGGTCAAAGAACATCAGTTATATGTATTTTTAGTTTATTAGGACAAATTCCTGAGATGCCTCTGGTGAACCAGGCTTTGTAGAGGGCCACTGCCAAAGGCACGATCTGACCACAGTGCTTTCACTCGAGCTCTAATGCAGGACACCAACTCCTTCCTTCTACTCTTTTTTGTGTCCTACGAAAAAGCCCCCCAGCCCCATCTCGCTCGCTGCTGTGCAGGCACTCCACAACTCTGTCATAAGGCAGAACCTCCAACTGAAAAGCTGTTTGTTTTCCTGCTTGTCTGTGTTAAACATTCCCCTGCTGAGCGATTTTTAATATTTGCTAAATATGCCTTAATTACTGCTCAGAACCGTCTCTGTGATCTTTTAACCATGTTATAAAAGGAGTTTATATAGCAATTAAAAACAGGTTTTACCCCAGAGCAGGCACCCGGGTAGCCAGTGTCATATTTCTGATAGCTAACAGCATGTTAAAAATGGATCTGAGCCAGGCACCAACAACAAAAAGAGACTTACACACTTAATTTTACCACAGTGGTTTTAAATTCAGAGCCATCTTTTGGATTCTCTTATTCTGGGCTGAAAATCCTCTCCCTGAAGGCAATGCTAAAACTCTTATTGCTTTAGACCACTGGGGCAGGATTAGGTCCACAATGAGCCTTGTTCTTTAAGAATAACCACAGGCTTTGATCAAAATTAAAATTTAAAATGTGCATTGGCAAGACCACTAGTGCCCACGTGAGCATAGAGAGATGAGTGCTACATTTTCATTTTCCAGCTCTGCAATGAAAAATGCATTTCCATATTTTTAAACCCAAATCTCTCATTCACTCATAGACTCCAGGTCTCATAAATTTTGCATTCTTTTTTTAAATGAAGTCAGCATTTTCAGTCTCTCAAAAGTCAGGGGTTGCTGTTGCACTCATTCATTCAGTGGGTTGTTCCAACCTCAGTCTGGTGAGGGATGAAAACATGGAGCTGGATTCCACAAAGCTTTTATTCCTTAGCCAAATCCAGAGCTCCAAGCAGCACCTTCTCCTCTTTCATCACTTCTGCTCATCCTCTTCTTCTTGATTTGCTGTATGTTGCCTGTCGGGTGTAGGCTGTGAGCTCCTCAGGGCAGAGGCAATGCCTCTATTTATAAAAGAGCTGTGAAGTGGTGCTGCTGAATCAAGTGCTCTGTTGTAATAACAAGAAATTTTAGTGGAAATCTGAAGTGGAAAAGCAGCTTCCTGGTGTATCCACCTCTGCTCTGGACCAGGCTTTAGGGGAGACTGAGAAGTGGAAAAACTTCAGATGTCTTTCAGGTGGGAAGGCTGCAGCCTGAGAAAAAAAAAAAAAAAACAACACCCTGAGAAAAAAAAAAATTCCAGAGCTGGGTTTCCTGAATTTTTTTACTTCCAGTAAAACACCACAGATCAGGGCAGGCAGGGCCCTCCTCCTCCACTGATTCAGCAGCAGAATGGAGGCTGGGTCCTGCATTTCACTGATATCCTGGAGCTGGTGTTCCACTGCCAAAGCCTTGGCACACCAGGCACACAACGCATGCTCTCACACCAAGTGCTCCCCTTCTCGTAAGGCACATGGTTTCCTGCCTTTCTGGGCCAACTACTTATTGTTTCAGTGAAACTTACTGGCACTATCCAGCTCTTTGCTCGGTTTTTCCATCCATGTAATATTGTAAAAATGATGTTTAATGCACGCGTTGGTGACTCTGATGCTCGGCACACAGACATTGCTACCTTTAGTACCTGGAAAGGGTCCTCGATGGGTTTTGTCAGCAGGTCAAGGGAAGGGATTCTGCCCTTCTACTCCAGTCTGGTGAGACCCCACCTGCAGTGCTGCATCCAGCTCCAGGGTCCCAGCACAGGAAGGATGTGGACCTGTTGGAGCAAGTGCAGAGGAGGCCACAAAGATGCTGGAGCACCTCTGCTATGGAGAGTTGGGTTTGTTCAGCCTGGAGAAGAGGAGGCTCAAGGGAGATCTTATTGGGGCTTCTCAGTACTGGAAGGGGGCCTGTAATAAAAATGGGAACAAACTTTATAGCAGGGCCCGTTGCAAGAGGACAAGGGGGAATGACTAAACTGAAGGACTGTCAGTTTAGATGAGATATCAGAAAGAAGTTTTTTATCACAAGGGTGGTGAGGCACTGGCACAGGTTGCCCAGAGAGGTGGTAATGCCCCATTCCTGCAAATATTCAAGGTCGAGTTGCATGGGGCTCTGAGCAACCTGATCTCATTGAGAATGTCCCTGCTCATTGCAGGGAGGTTGGACTAGATGGGCTTTAAAGGTCCCTTCCAACCCAAACTGTTTTATGGTTCTATGGTCATCATCACAGTTGTGAACATAAACTAACTTCGTTTACACTTGGGTTCTAGAAAACTAATTTAAACTCCAGTTTGTGTATCAAGGCCCTGCAGATTTCATCTTTCTAGTCATGTAGCCTCTCAGACACATGATTTTCTTGTTAGAGTTTAAGCCAAAGTTGCTCTTTCATCACAGCCACGCAGAGACCTTTGCTGTCACAGTTCAGTGGTGTTTGGGGCCAGGGCATTTGTTGCCGTGTTTATGGTTTAAGGCTCTTTAAGGCACCATAAACCTCTGTGTGGAAGTGCAGTGGCTCCCAGGGCTGGTGCAAACAATGGCAGTTAATGTGCCTGTGGAGCTGCCTGGTACAGGCCTGGGCTGAGGGAAGCCCAACAATGCCCGTTTTATTGCCTTCAGAGCTGGGCAAGCCCCTGTCCTCGAGAAGAATGCCTGACCTTGTTCCACTGCTGAATTTACCCACTGTTCTCTCTTCATGGAAACACTTCCAGGTTTATTGAAGGGACCTTACTCTATCAAACTGCAGCTGATTACTTAACTAAGTACGAGGCAGCTTCCTCTCCAACAAACAAAAGCAGGCACTGCACTTGGTCTCCAGGGGTTTCTCCTGGCAGCTTTGCTTTGGGTTTGGAGAAATGAGGTGAGGACCCTGCAGTGGAGGAAGGAGCAGTGATTTCAAACCCTCCAACTGGAGCAAGCTTTTAATAATAGTTGTTTTCAAACCACAAGCTAAATTCCAGTCTAAACCACACCGGCAGGTTTTCCTAAGTGATCCTCTGTGCTACCCTGTATCTCCACCCCGTCACTGAGCCATTTTAAATTCAGCTCTGAGGTCACTTTGAAGTCAAGTAGCTGAAGGCCCGGTTTTAACAGGTGAATTCTGGTTCTCACAGGGTGTTTACTGAAACCAGCTTTTGCTCTGCAAATGCACTTCTCATCCCAACACCCAGCCTCTCAACAGAAACTGTGTGCTGCTCTCTTACTTCCTCCACTGAAAATATCCCCTAGATTTTAAGCTCCAGGAAACAAGCAAAGAGTTTATGACCAAGACAAGTTTTTTTCTTCTTACTCGTCTGCTATGTTTATGATTTTTTTTAGTACATAAATTGAAAGCCATTTAACCCTCTCTGTGACAAATTAAAGCTTTGCTGCTTCCTTCCAATCTAATATAAAATCAATGCCAGGCTTGAGAAATAATTATAACAAGATCTTGATTACCACATACCTGAACCACCATTTAATTATCAGCCCTTGCTCTGCTCTGGTTTACAATAATGCTTTCTTCATACTTCTTTGTCTTTACAGAAGCCAATGAAAGACACTTCACATGCCTGTACCTCTTTTCACTCTGGGAATGTCACAGCTTCTGAGGACAGAAAGGTTTTCCCACCGGCCTCTTCTGTGGACGGTCAATCTCCACCATAAAGCATTATCTAAGCAACTGACCAGGACAGGGAGGAGAATGTGTTTCAGAGCATTTCCCCTGGTTCTTGAAAGTGCAAAATAAGCCTGCTGCAAGCAGCCAGACCCTGATGGACAAGTGGATACATCTGGCCTGACTCTTCTGCAGCTGATGAAGGGTGGCCAATGACTGCTGGTACTATGATGTAAAGCTTTGTGTGTGTATTTAAGACCATTTTGATATTTTCTTACTCAACAAAACTCTTCTAGAAAAATCTCAGTCTAAGCATAACCGCTGACAGACCCTTGGAAGGAGATTGAAGTATCCAGGGACACTCAGGACTTCTCTGCTGCAACAGCAAATGGCAGGGAGGGTTGGCCATGGCAGGACTGAGCACAGAAAGCAGCTTTTGGAGGTGACACTGCTGCTCCCAGGTGGTACAGCATGGATTCTCTCTCAGCTGGGAGTGCTTGGACCCAATTTACAGGTGGCAAACTTTGAAGAAATCAAATAAATCTTCTTTTGTAACATTACAGTGAAGTAACATGAATTCTCTTAAAAGGCAATGAGAAAAGAAACCCTAGGAATAGAAAGATAGGATTGAATAAGATTTCATTCACTTCTTGCCACCTGGGAATAAAATTTGTGAGGGAATACTGTTCTTATCCTTATAAATGGCCAATATCTTCTCAAACCCAGCAAAGCAGAGGGCAGGCAAGGTTTGTAGTTCACATTAGCAGATTCTAGTGACATGAGTTTACAATAATGGTCTAATAGTTCAGTGTAACAGTGACTCATGGCTTATTACTGTGACGATAGGAATGTAAAGAGATCTCATTCGAAAAAAAAATATATTTGGATAGTTCACATCCTTTCCTCCCTACTCATGAATTCCTGTGCCATTGACTGCTAGCTGCTAAAAATAGGATCCTTTTTGTGTATCTAAAGGAAAACCTAGAATCAGAGAGGCAGTGGGAGGGGACCAAGGTCCTTCCACACAGAGCCTTCGGGAAATATTTGTAATGAAAGCCCTCTGAGAATGCAGGAATGTTTTTAAAAGATGAGAACAATCTAAGAAGGTATCTTGGAAAGAAGAAGGAGAGGAATTAATGAATCACAGCAGTTCCCAGCTTTGGTATTTTGCACCATAGGGGTGGGAGATACAGGACCAAGCTGCAGCTTTGTCTTGGAGAAGCTGTTCCACTTCAGCAGCAGGAAGCTCCAGGGAACAGCCCAGGAACAGCCCTGTAAGCTGATGAGGAGCCAGAGAGGAGCCACAAGAGGAGACTCACTAGGAGCCATTTGAAGTTGTACAAGTCCCTTAAGGACAGCAGCAGGAAAGAGGAACTGGGAAGACATGAGTAAGGTATCTGCAAAAGAAATGGATTATCACCACCACTCCTTCGAAAAAGAAAAAAACCCACATGGCACCTCAGAAACAAACCGCTGAAGTGTGAAATCATGCGGCAGGGAAAGCTGTCACAGAGAATCAGAAATTGATTTAATAGACACAAATTGACTGCTGCATAATTTGTGCAGATTGCTGCTGGCTGAGAGGGAGAGAGATCCACAGCTCTGGAGAGCTGAGCGCAGGCACCACCTGGCAAAAGGTGTGGAAAGCAAAATTTCATCGTTGGTAATTGTACGTGTACTGAATGCTTCCTCTTCAGTAGGGAACAATTAAAATCGATGGCAGGATGCAAGGTAACAAAAGGAGATGACTGATCAATATGCATGTCTTGGAGCTGAAGACAAGCCCGTCTGCCAAGAGCAGCATGCTGATGAGGTGAGATTCTGAGAGGGAACCTGAAAAGCTCCACTCCTGATGCTCAAAAACACACCCCAGCTGAGCAGATGCCAGGTGCAGTGCTAGGAGAGGTGAAGGCACCAAGGAGGCAAGAGAATAACTGTTAGGAAGACCAGGGAATATTAATTTTAAGACTAAATAGATTTAAAGTAAAAAATGTGATGCTTCTCTTCTCTGCCTTTCTGAAGATCTCAAAAGCCCTTTAGTGATACTGAAAAATTATGGTCTTTACGTACCTGTGCAAGCTTTTAGAAATACTGAGATGGTGATATTTTAAGGCCAATGCCCAATTTATTCCTGTGTTGAAAGCACTTGAAATCTCATTTCCCTGAGTATTTCACTGGGGGGTCTCTGCGAAGTGCTGCCAAAAATGAAACACTAAATCTTCTGTGATTCAGTAGTTTGAAATCAGTCACCCAGATTTCTGAATACTTTTAAAAATGTTGCTGTAAAGCTGACTGCAGGGTCTGCCGTGGTTCCAGTGGGACAGGGAAGAGCATGTGGAACTCCAGGTTTGTTTTCCCAGTTTTTCCCCTCCTGAGTGGTATTTGTTTCTGAGGCAACAGCTCACAGACTGGCACATGAACAGTTAAACACCTCAGGTCTTGCAGCTCATACATCTCATTCTGCTGACACAGACAGAAGGCGGACACAGCTGAAAATCAGAGCCAGAAAAATGCTGCAGAAACTTTGTGAAAGTTCACTTCATGGTAACCCCACATTTGCCTGAATATATTCCCCGTGAGTTCCTGACTAGCATCCTAACCAGTGGATAAAGACCTATCTTATCACCCCATGAATTTGATTTCATTAAGAAACCAGAGAAGACTGGTAACATTGAGCCTCCACGTTCTCACGGGGGTTGGAGCAAGGGTTCTCCTCATGGTCCTGCGTTGTGTCACCCACTGCCTCCTCCACAGAGCCCTCCTGCTCTCTTGGCACAGGTGAACGAGCAACCACTCCCCTTAGGAGCCAGCAGGACCCACTGCATCTTTCCCTGGAGGCTGGCACCCAGCCAGACACACTGCTTCGCTCTTTCCCTGTGGGAATGCGTGGAAGGACTGAGAGCTGTGTGAAATCTGTCCGGTCCAGGGAGGGTTTGGATGCTTGGCTGTTGAGGAAACGTTGGCATGTTCCTCCCAGTGCCTCTGTGCTCCAGCCATCTGCCACCTGCCTCCTCACTGGGGGTTCTCCGTGTTTGCTGGGAAGGGGAGGCTTGGAAGCTGAGGGTGGAACAGCTGTGCTGTCCTTGGGCTCAGCCGGACACACTGCATATTGTCCCTCTTTCCAAGGCGGTAGGAAGGTGTGTGGAAACAAGAGGAGGAAAAAGTTGCAAGCAACCTTTTGTAGAGAGCCATAGTTAAGTGTTTCAGGGCCAACACAGATACGTTCATTCTGTCCATCCAGTCCAGCCCCACCAAAACCCACCCTAAGCAAGACTAGGAATTGGGAAATGGGAATCAAAACCCCTCCACTGGCTGTGAGGCAGGAGAAACTCCATGTGCAGCTGATACAGCCTTCATGCTCTGAACTGCAGGGATGCTTCCCCTGCCTTTGTGGAAACCGTCTATTCAGCTGAGATAGAAGGATCAGGCTGTCTGGTGGGCAAGGACAGCCCTGACCTCTGCCATGGCATGAGCAGCTTTATCAGTGGGAACAGGAGGAGGAAAAGGCACTGCTAAGCTGGGTTCTGCTGCAGAACAGAAAATGCATTGTTTGTAAATCAGACTTTGGAACTGCTTAAGATTTAAACACAGCTTCAATTAATTAACCTTTCGCAGAGCAGCACAGCCCCGGAGTGAATACAACACTATTCAGTCCCCTGACTGCAGATTTTGTTGCAAAATAAACAAGTTTTCCCAGGGCTGGGCTTGATAGTGCTGATCAAGAGGTTGGACTGGGTTCAAAGTCATCTCAAAGTCCTAGTGGGGATACGAAAATGGTTGTAACACCTAGAGAAAATTACCTTTAGCGAAATATTTGTACACAGCACATGTTGTAAAGCCCCAAATGGTCTGACAGAGGTGCTCTTTAATACGCCTTATGAGCATGTTTCCCAGCAGTGTGAACCTTGTGGGGTTTGTTTTTTATTGCCTTATTAAAATCTGTTTCCAGGATGCTCAAGCAACATTTTTCCAGCTATTTTTTATGCATAATTACACTTTCTTCCCTTGCTAATGTTATTCCTGTAAATGTGCCCTCTGGACCAAGCAGTGCCTCTCTCATGGTAACACAACGCTTGTCATGTTGGTGAAAATGAAGGATGGAATTTGATCCATCGAGGTCAATACTTGACCTCTCACCCTCCCTCCCTGAAGCTGAGAACATCCTGCAGCAGTTTCACCAGGTAAACGCTGTCCTCCAGTGCATGAGGAAATGGCACCAACATTCTTGCACCAAAGTAAAACTGGGAATATTTTTCAGCATAAGGGGAATGACAGCTGAAAAAGAGCCACTGCAGCTGGACCCCTCAACCCCACTTGAATTAGAGCTCAGGCTCAAATACGGGCAAGAATCATTAACTGCTCCAAGCCAGGGATCAGGGGAGTGTGTAAAGATGCACTGGGAGTGATGGGATGCCAGCACATCCAGGGAATGGGATGCTCCTGGCAGGCTGCTCTTGCCAGCAGTCTCCATCTAGAATAATCTATCCAGGGATGGTTTCCACACTGCTCTCCATATGTTCATAGTAGCCATAGCAGAGACATGACTTCATGTGCTCTATAGGGAACGTGGCCCTGCAAGTGGCTTAGTGTATGGCCCCTCCCATTGGGAAGAGCAGCTCGGCCTTGACCTCCAGGAATTCCTTCCAACCAGCACTTCCGTGATTCAGTGATCCTTCGTCTTTTCCTGTGGCAGGGCCTTGGCCCGACAGCTGTAAGTTATTTCCCTGGCTTGGACCAACTGCAAGCCAAAGGAAATAAAGCTGGCAGAATCCCCCAGATCGCTGCTCTGTAATAATCCCTGCTGGGGCCTCCAGAAAGGGTGTGGAACAGGAGCAGCATCCCAGCAGAGCCCTGGCTCCATCCCCTCCAGCCTCATGGGCACCAGGGCTGAAGAAATCCAGGATGGCAACACAGATCACAAACCCATAAACAAGACCTGGAGAGGAACCACGTGTCTGAAGTACAATTCCTTGATAAATTTCCCTCCTGGCATGACATAACTATTTCTCTCTCCGAGGCACAGCTAACCACCCCCTCTGATGAAGTTATGAAGCCAAAACATGAAAATAAAGAACTATCCCATATCATTCCTCACTTACACTTCATTTTGAGACACAGTTTTATTCTTTGATGCCCACAAAGCAGATTCAGCCTGCTGGGTTTTCATTCTTTATTTTAAAATGTTTTCACTAGTAGCAAAAGTTTGGGTTTTTGAGGAGAAAACCAGAAACATTGTCTATTTTCAGAATGCCTATAAGCACAGATGCTTTCCCCCTTTGTATCAGGACACAAAATTAATATAAATATATGTCTATATATAAAAATAAATGATTTGGTGCTAACAGATTCAACTAAGACAATTTCAGTGAGGGGCAGAGACAAAATAGAAAAAAACCTGTAACATCACAATTTTATAAATCCCTTTCTTAAAGGTGTTCAAAAATTTTGACCTTCCACTGAGCATGAAAGAGGGCAGGAGCACCCCAAATGCCACTGAAATGGGCAAATGGTTCACAACAACTACATTTTGTATCATTCACAATGTCACACTTAAGTTATTGTGACAAGGCAGATAGGAAAGTGTCAGAAGTGCATAAACTCTGGGGTTTACATAGAAGAGGATACATATTTAAAGCATATTTTACGTTTTAGGGCTGTTACTTCACCTTACCCCAAAATAATTATTTTAGCCTATAAGATAAACAGTAACTTGTAATAAAGCAACAGCCCCATAACAGTAAGACCTTCCCAGCATCCAAGCCAAGCAGAGAGAAGGACCAGGGCACCACAAGCAGGGTGGAAACAAGATCCCAACGCCTTTCACCACTAACTGGAATATGGCATTTATCTATTGGAAGTCAGAAAATTTAGAAATTCAGCTCCTGCGTTTGCTTTCCCATCCAGACCCGGCACTTTCCCTATTGGGAGATCACCAAAGCATCTATTACAAACATCATCATTTTTCCTGCTGTTAATTTCCCCTCATTTGCAACACGCCAAGTCCCAAACTCTCAGGACTCGGAAGACATCGCACGAGGTTCAAGCTGCCAAAATTCTCGCTGGTTTTGGTATACCCTGCTCAGAAGGGAAGCAAGGGGGAGAGGAGGAGAACCCACTTGTCTTTTTCCATGCCAGACAGGGGTCAGTGCCCTGCTGGCCCATCCCGGCCGTGTCTCCCCATCCCACCCGCATTCCCTCGCAGGGTGCCAGCGTGGGCCATGGCCTCCCTCTAGCGTCCACAGCACGGGCTCCTCTGCCTCAGCTCCCCCTGAACGAGCCGCCAGAGCCCTTCCAGCTCTCCAGGCAGGAGGAATCTGGTTCGGTCTTGCGAGTAATGACCCATAATTGATGTTTATAGACTCTCCAGAGTATGAGAATTCACCGAGCCCCCGGAGCGCCTGGGGATCAAGCAGCCTCCTGAAGCTCTTCTATAATTAACATTTAATGATTATGCAGAAAGCCCGAGGCAAGCAGCTGTCTCCACTTCTGCAGGAGAGGCCCCAGGGCAATAGGACATGAAGACAAACTATTCAGAAACCCCTCATCAACTTCACTTTCCTCCTCCCGTGCCCATAGACTTCTCACTTGTTCTAGCAAGACAGGAAGGTGCAAATGTCACCTTGGCACGATGGCAGCAGTTATATTTCTAGAACAAACACCCAGCTCCTGGGTCTGTCCAAAAATGGCTCCCGCTGCCAATGTGATGTGCATGAATGAGCTTCACCATGCTCATGTCAAGGGCTGCTGCTGTCAGCCGGGAAGGACCAGCAGCAGCACCTGGACAGGATTTGGCAGCATCCCTGGTAAGGGATCATTCCCTGACAGGGAGCATGAGGGAGGGGCAGGAGCACATTTCTGTCTGTGCCTCAGCCCTGGTAATGCTTTAAAACAAAGCTTAAATTGAAAAAAAAATCACATCCAGATGCAACCTTAAAAATGTAAACTAGTAAAACATTAAGCTGTAAAATCAACATGAGTCAGTGGCTGAAGTAATGAACAAAGGGGCAGAGTTCAAGCAACTATGGACACATAAGCAATATTCCTCTCTTCCCCAATTTAAAAAGTAAATATTTACTGTAAATCTGTTTAATACATCAATGGATCGCTTTAAACACTCCTTTGGGCAGAACTCCTGACCTCCACCCTGGAGCACTGATGAGATCCACTAGTCACGGGCAGGATTCAAGGCCAAGTCTAACAAGCAGAGCAGTCTTGACATTGCTCCGAGCCTTAGTCACAGAAATACAGTAATTATTGTGGCAGTTAATTAAATTAGGCTCTTTCCTATTAATATAACATTCGCCTGCATATTTTAAACAAATGTCCATTTGTCAATTGCCCAAATGTCAATTTAATACACTCTTTATTCGGTGTTTAGCCCTGTGCCTTTGAGGCATCCCAAAAGCTTCTGTGTTTTGGAAGGCTTTTAAAGGTGAAAGAATTTGAGATCTGGACCCAATGAGGTGCAGACCTCGGTCAAGTCAGTGAGCAACAGCAGCCCCTGCTTTGTGTAGTAAGGACTGTCACTGAAAAGATGTATTTTAAGACTGAATTCCTCCTGAAGGAGAAGTAAAAATTTAGTAATATCTGGGAATATTAAATGCTGGTATAAGGTCGCTGAATCAAATGCGACCTGAATAGGGACAGACCTGTCCAACATGGTGCAATTCCCACCAAGCCTCGATGTTACTGTAGCTTTTAAAACATTGACAAAGCCTGCAGTTTGAGGCTCTGAGGTCTTGCTAATGCTTACAACAGAGTCTTCCTGTATCAAACACTCTTTAAATGTGTATTTTCATTATTTTAGTGAAAGTGCTTACTCCACAAATGCTGGATGCTGCTGCTCACTGACTTTACCTGGAACACGTACGCAGTTGCTTTATTTCCCCTCAGAGTTGTGAAGAAGTGCTGGAGAAAGTTCTTTGCTCCCAGTCACAGGCTCCAAGCAAGGACCCAGGTTCTGAATGGTGGGAGACCCTGTGTCAATGACACCCCTGGTCCGAAGGCACAGCCAGGACAGGTTACAAGAGCACCCAGCTCTCAGAGCTTTGCATCAGGGCAGCATGAGGGATTTTGCCAGTCTTGTCCAGAACCATTTTTTGGTGCAAGGATTGGTGTAGTCACAAATCGTAATGAACCGTAAGATACTTGGAAACTCGTTCTTCATGGATTTGTACTTGACTGGAATCAGCCGCTTGTGACGAGCACCTGAAAGAGAGGTCACACAGGCAGAGGGTTACACAGAGCCACAGCCAGATCCCACATCCACTCCCTCCCCACCACAGCACACACATCACAAGATCCAGGTTTGCTCCTGATTGTGCATCACCTGATTATACTGCAACCAGTTCTCATCCTGGAGAGCAAGTCTCTGAATCCCAATTTACTCAGGCTGCAGATGTTCCCCAATGAATCCCACTGCTAACATGAACTGCTGGTTTTGAGACACCACGAGATGAGAACACCCTCCCTGTGACTGCTGCTGCTTGAAGGAGCAGCTCTTGTGCAGAGGAATTTCTCCACAGGGACACCTGCCACCATCTGCACGGTGCCCAGCACGAGTGATGACACTGAGACTGGGATGAGGCAAACAACCAGGATTTCATAACTGCAGCAGATGCTGGAGTAATCCATGGAGCTCCCAGAGCCTGTCACCAACCTTTCTGTGCGTTATTAACACCCCACACAAACAGGTGATGCTGTGACTTCTCTAAGCCTGTACTTCCACCCCTGTTTTCAGTGGCAGAGCTCAGGTCATTCCATACAGATGGAGCTTCTTTTCCTGTTCTAATGGAAGATCTGATGCCCACAAGAAACTGGTGAAGAACTAAAAGGACTTTACTACAAATCTGGATGACTGGGAGCTGATACAATGTCCTGGGGGTGTTCAGTGGATTAACTGATACCATATGATATTAGTGTGTCAAGGAAGATGAAGCGAATTCCTGGCTCTGCCACCAGCTTCCAGTCTAACCTCTGGCATGTCATTTATAATATCATGTCAGATGCCTCATCTAGAAAAGAGACTTTACATCCAGAAACTCTTCCCAATTCTACATATCCTCCATACTATTAGGCTGGGCTGCACTTACTCCCCAGCAACACAGACAACTGTAGAACAACTAGTGGCTAGAGAAGAGCAATCAGAACAGACCTGGCAGAAGTAAATTGGTGGCTTTTCAATTCAGAACAAAGTATGTAAAAAATTTCCCAACCAAGTTGAACATTCATTCCATATTTTGTTTACCTATCCACAATACTCAAGGATCTCTACAAGAATCATAGAATGGAATGGGTTGGGTTAGAAGGGGCCTTCAAGATCATCTCGTTCTATCCCCTGCTATGGGCAGGGACACCTTCCACTAGACCAGGTTGCTCAGAGCCCCACCCAGCCTGGCCTTGAAATCTGCACGTTTGTTACCTGCCACCTCATTCCCAGCTTTACTCACATCCTGGATTTATTATACTACTCTTTAGTAGCAAATTTTCCTGTATGGATCTGGAAGCCCTTCACAAGCCTGACATGCAGCTCTGACGTTTCTAGAGCAGGCGGCATTATCCCACTGACAGCTGGAGCAGTGCAGCACAGGCAGCTTCTCGCTCGCGGCCACGTGAGGAAGGTCAAGAGTAGGGCAAGGGACCGAGCCCAAGCCCCTGCCTGCACAACCAAATTATGAAGCCCCTGTTAGTTCCAGTGGTACAGTGCCCACTGACTTCCACTGAAGCTTTAGATGTCACTGTAATAAAAATGATAATGTGCAGTTGTAAATGGGATAAATGTGTGATCTTACCTGGGGAAAGACTAAGAGCAAATTTGGTCTGGAAGTCACATTCATCGCTTTCCAGGTAGTCATCTGAAACGACAACCACCATCCTCCGACACCTGGAGATGAAGCAGGGGAGAAAAAAATAAAATGTCAAAGGAGATGGTTCTCATTCCCACAAACAGAAGCATGTACTGCTCTGAATTGCTCCAGTGGAGAAGGACCTGGCTGTGTTCCACCAGGAATTAACTGCAGAGCAGGAATGACTGACAGACACATAGTGATGTTACACAGAAAAACCTGATTAACAGATACACATTCATATACCAAAAAATGAGGAAACAGTGAAGTCCAGACTGTCTGTGCAATCTTTATGTGATCCTATGTCTATATATGAGACACAAGGCAAAGAAAAGCGATTGAACACAAGTAGCATCACCACAGTGGCACCTCCCTTGTGAACACAATGAAGCGACACATTGGGGAATGCCTGAGTTGTCCTTCTTGAGCCGAGAGCATACAACAAACCCCATGAAGACATTCTTGTGGATTTTTGCTGTTTCACTGGCACCACACTGCAGACATCACTGTAAAATGAATGTAATGTTCCACTACACTCACAGCTGGCCCCAACAGCCACAGTTCACTTACCTCCTCTCTATGAGTTCTCCGCTGATGGACCACACACAGGTTCCTGGCAAGACATCCCGATCAAATACACAGAGCTTCAGTTTGAACTCTGTTTGCTCCAGCTCCCTGATCATCTCCTGGACAAACTGGAGGTCTTTCTGACAGTAGCAGATGAAGGCATCAAATATCTCTGTTCCACTCCCTGAAACCATTAAAAATGTAGCTGTCATCTTCTACTATAAATGAAGTTCACTCCTGTAGTGAACTTTCAAGAGCTCCCACAGACTTTAACTCAGAATCGGGAGTCTGACAGAAAAGCCCTGGCCAAATTTGCAAAGGTAATTTAGCATTTTATTAGATGAGCTGCCCTTCAGCCCAGACTCCTGTCCTTAACAGGGCTGGCAGGAGGTAACACACATCAGTGCCCTGGCTGCTTTCACTGGCCAGGCTGCTCACACCCACCTATATTGCCTGGCAAGGGTCGGGGAAAGGGAGCTGAGATTCAGACAGGCAAACTCTGTGGGGCAATACCATCCAGCCACAGCGAGTCTGGGAAGAGCTGGAGGGAGCAGAGTACCCCAGGGGATGCAACTCAGAGCCCCAACGCTCCGGGATTTCACTGAGTTTCACATCTAAAATATCCTTGTGGCTCTGTGTCCCTTTTCTCTAGCTCAGCTCACAGAGATTCAAACTTCCCAACCAAAACATTTCCTCATCCAGCAGCATCCTGCCATCTGCTGTCCATGGAGCTGTGGGATGAGCCTTGAAATTTGGGACCTGTCATTTTTATAGCTAAGATGTCAAACCTGGGTACCTGAAGTCATATCCTAATGGGCCTGTTTTCCAGCTACATTAATGGCTGGCAGCTCTTGTTTATTTAGCAGTTATCCAAATATTAAAGTGCTGCATTTGAAGGGCAATGTTTCTCATAATTAAGTGTCTTAATACTGCTGGATAGTTTCCAACTGTGTTGGGTTTTTTTCCATATCTATGTCACTACAGATATATTCAATTTTTTATGCCAGTTAAAGCCTACCACAGTGAAAAAATAGGTCAGGCTCTAAAAGCTGCTGAGGAAAGTATCAACCCGGCAGGCAGATGCAGCCCAAGAAGCATCCAGTGAAGCAGAAGGGGAATGTCTGCCAGGTCAGTCAAACAGAGGGTACTGCTGCAGGGGCACGGCACTAACTTGGGGGTCACGTCAGGGAAAGCTGCCTTGTACAACCACCAGAATATTGGTCTGTGGACATTTGGGGAGGGTTAGTGATGTCCACACATGCAGCAAAGGTGGCCACCCAAAGTCAGACTGGCCAGCACACACGTGTGCACACGTGGCTGCACATGCAGGGCTGCACACACACAGAACTTGTTTCCTCTCTCCACGCGCTGCACACCCAGCCCTACTTCAAACCCACGTCCTTTTCATTCAAGGTGGTTCCACCTGCCAAAGACGGGCCAGGGAAACCACCTCTGACATTCTTTCCCCTGGACTCCCACTCCCTGAGCTTTCAGCAGCTGCTGCTCTGGACCAGGCTGGGCTAAGGGACATATTTCTGGGAAGTCTCCTCCCATGTGCATCCAGTGGCTCTGTGCCATCCTTTTCCTGGGTGAAGTGTTCCCCAGGGTTGCTTTCCCTTTCTGCTCTAAGAAGCAGGAAAAAGGAAGATGCCCAGTGACTACCAGCCAAAGCATTCTGGCCTGGGTTACGAAAAGTTGTGGGAATAATAAAAGCAAACAGTCTTTCCACATATTCCATGGGGAAGGCGATTCCAACACGAGGTATCAGGCAGCCACGGAAGCATGGGCTCTTACCATATGGATCATCCCTGATGGTGATGCCCATCAGTTCCGATGTCTTTGGCACGCTGCTGTCCACTGCTGGCACTTGGAGAGGCTGGTTGGCCTCTTCCTGCTTCCTCTGCCAGTACTTCTTACAGTCCTCCTCTGCAAAAACACACAACCAGCGCAAGAGGCTCCTGTGATGTGGGTTTACACTGCTGGAGTTCATTAAAACAGGAATAGCTATTTCATGCATCAGGGATGCTAGAGGGAAACCCCCTGTCTGGTTTTTTTTTTATGTAGAATTTCTCTCACCTCTTTTTGAACCTCTTGATGCTGCCTTCACCACCTCCTCTAGCAATTAGTTGCTGAAAAATCACTCTTGATTTTTAGAGAAGTACTTTCTTTTACTTGTTTCACTCTTCCTCCTCCCCTTAGTTCTACTATATCCCAGTACAGCTTTAACAGCAGGCAGATGCAGGTCCCAACGCTGCTGTCTGCTCTCATTGTTCTGCATTTCGGAGTATTTGAAATCACAAAATAGTTGGGGAGGGTTCTCAATTAGAAGTTTTCACAGTGTTGGTCTTTATGCCCATGTAAAAAGCCATAAGACAAGAGGAAATGGCCTCAAGTTGCACCAGGAGAGGTTTAGATTGGATATTCTTCACTGAAAGGGTGGTCAGGCATTGAACAGGCCGCCCAGGGCAGTGGTGGAGTCACTATCCCTGGAGGGATTTAAAGGATGTGTAGATGTGGCACTTGGGGACAGGGTTTAGAGGTGGCCTTGACAGTGCTGGGTTAATGATCCTGGAGGTCTTTTCCAACCTTAGCAATTCTCTGCAGACACACAGGAGCTGATTCACACCCCCAGCCTTTGCCAGCCAGGACAGCTGCAGGTGCAATGACTACACTCACCACATACAGCAGGACCATGTAAAATTTTAAGGAGCCCCTGAAGCAGCTTTTATGTTGTTGAGCAATAGGGATCCTCTTAACCCAAGCAGAATAGATGTGAACGCTACTCTGAGATAACTGAAGGGCAAAGACCTGTCACAGTCACTGCTGTGAACTTCCCAATCAGGTCAGTGATGGGCACAGATCTATTATAAACAGACTTGGCTTAAAAATAAATCATAAATCTAAATGTGAAGTATTTGGAGAAGCAACAAGAAACTCTGCAGCCTCTGCTACTCTGCAATTACAGAAGAACTGAAAGCAAAAGGAGATTTGAAATCAGGAATTAAGAAAAAGATGAAACCCCCTAGAGCCTTTGCCTTTACTTAAGATTTAAAAAAAACAACCCCAAAAAGTGTTAATCAGGAAAGTACTGATCACTCAGAGGGTTCAGCTGGCACAGCTCACTGGTGCAACAGCAGAGTAAAGAATCCCTTGGAAGTACAGGATGCTGGTGGGAGCCCAGTGAGTCCTTGTGTAAGACAACCTGGCATGAGCAGGTCTGCAGGAGGCCCAGCTTGAGCCTCCATCCCCTGCTTCTATCTCAGCTTTGCATCTCATTACTGGATTATCTCCAATCTAGTAAGGCTCAGATCTGACCAAAGCTTTTCCTGAGGCTGAGACATTCCCAATCTGCCTTTCTCCTCCCCTCTGCCTCCCCAGTCCTGCAGAGGGAAGAATCAGCCACATTCCTTACCAGCCAGAAGGTTCAGATTTCACATCTTTCCTCACTAAAGCCCTAACTCAGGTCCCACCTCTCCGCCAGCTGCCCGTTGTATGAGGTGTGGCAGCTAAGTCAGTATCTTTGAAATCATGATTTAAGTCACTCTGAAGTTGCCAACAGGTTCAGCAGTCCCAGAGGAAGGACTGGCACACAGCCACCACCTTAAGTGTGCCTTTGTTCTCTTGGAAGCCAGGTTCACAATCCAAAATACTGCTGAATAGGCAAGAACAGGCAATTATTTAACAGCATTGCATAGTGCTCAATACAAAAATGTTCATTTTCAGTGTGTTTGCTCCAAGTTTTCTCTCCTTGCCTCTGATTTGGGATGGATCAGTCCCCAGCTGGAAACAGCACCTGATTGTACAGGTGAATGAGAGTGAACAAGGATCAGGAATGACTTTGGGACCATAAAGGATGTTAAACTACACAACCAAGTAGCAAGAAACTCCTCCAAGCTAAGCTGTCCCCCTCCACCAGGCACTTAACTAGGCTTTCCATTCCTCTGGCAGTCAAACAAATTCCTGAGGAATTGGGAAAAAAAGAATAGAAACATGAAATCTAAAGTGCAAAATGAGTAGCAGGATGAGAATACACAGAAAACAGACCCGGTAACTGTCAGGCAGGAATGTAGCACTTTTGTAACAGGTTAGGGAACAAAAATCACTGAGTTTCAGCAGGAAAGAGCACAAATGTATCAAAGCAAAAAGCTTCACGTCCCTCAAGATGATTCTACAGCGAAATAAAGTGCTGAGGAGGATCACAGAGTTAGGAGTTAGGGCAGAGCTGCTGAGACATCAATACTGATGTTTTCTGATTCTGAGCTGGATCCCACTGCAGGAGTTTCAGTCATACACAAAGATGCCCCTGGCATCAGGAAATACCGTGCACAGGAGTACAAACCATTCCTTTCCTTTCCAGGGGTAAATATCTCTGACTTCTGCAAGAGCTCTCAGCACCAGCAACAGGTCACAGGCCCTCAGTGCAATCCTCAGCCAAAAATAATAAAGTGGAACAGTCACACTGGTCAGGCTGAGGGTCCGTCTGCCCCAAGCCTCATCCTGTCCCAAGCACGGCACAAAACCAAATATCTAGGAGGCAACGTAAGAATAAAATAAGCTTACAGAGATATTTCCCTAAAGTATATATATGTATTTCCCTAAAATCTATCTTTTAGGTATAATCTACAATCTATTTTTGTAATCTGTCTTTTGGACTATTCACAGTTGAAGAATTTCCTGAGCCACAGACCGTATTTTTGTTGAACAGCCCTTAGTGGGCCCTTCTTCCAAGAATTTACCTGTCTCTTATCAGCGTGACCCAACTCTGGGCAAAACTTGTGATTTTCCTGCAGCCCAGGCTCCTCCCACTCTTTCTGCTGGAGTCTATTCCAGCCCTGACAAAGCCCATCCACCACACTCCCTTCGAGTGGGACAGGTCCTGAGCTCAGGGCCAGAACCAGCCTGGGTGATCCCAGTGTTTTTGTAAAGCCCCAGATCTTTTGCACAGCTGGAAGCTCCCCCAAATTCATTAGGAACCTCAGATCAGCAGATCACAAAGCACACTGACGATCTTCTTTCCCAAAACCTGGTCTTCAAACTGTGAGCTTTAGTAGGAAGAACCGCAGGACCAAAGGGAAGTCCTCCATTGCTTCTTGGTCAGGCTCTCCACAGAGGTGGATTTCTACATCTTCCTTCATCTCCGTGAGTAACAGGAAGTGAGATTTATTACTTCCTCATTGCTAACTCAGTAAGCTCTGTTATACAACACAGGCCCTCAGGGAATCCTCTGGCTTTGGAAATCCTTTGGCAAAAAATTTCCCATTCTGATGACAGCTGGGTTCCCTCTGAATTTCTCTGATCATAAAGAATATAAAGACCCCAAAAAATTACCAGAACAGCTCAAGGACCTTCTTTCTTCTCATTGACCTGTCTCAACTTTTTCAGTTTGCGTGGATTCTTTTTCCCTGATATTATCCAGTTCCACACATCCCTCATTCCCCCCAGCAAACATCTTCCTGTCACACTATATCCACACACTGTAATTTTCACACTGTCCAGTGTCAGTGCAATCTGTCTCCTGGCTAACCTGGCCAAAAGCATCTTTTGACACACAGAAACCTTTTTATTGAAGGTTTGGGATAAGACAGGGCTCCAGGTTACTTTGCAGGGCTCATGGTTAGCATAAACACAGCATGCTTCCCTCCTGGAAGCCAGGTGAGACTCCTGTGAATCACAGAATGGTTTGGGTTGCAAGGTACCTTACAGGTCATCTCATTCCAACCCCTTGCCATGGACAGGGACACCTTACACTAGCCCAGGTTGCTCCAAGTCCCATCCAACTTGGCCGTGAACACTTCCAGGGATGGGGCAGCCACAGCTTCCCTGGGCAACCTATTCCATTGTCTCACCACCCTCACAGGGAAGAATTTCTTCCCAATATCTAATCCAATATCTAATCTAAATCTCTCCTCTCTTAGTTTAAAACCATTCTCCTTTATCCTATCACTATCCGCCCATGCAACAAGTCCCTCTCCCTCTTTTTGTAAGCCCCCTTTAGGCACTGGAAGGCGGGCTAAGGTCTCCCCGGAGCCTTCTCTTCTCCGAGCTGAACACCCCCAGCTCTCAGCCTGTCTCCATAGCACAGGTGCTCCAGCCTTCGGAGCATCTTTGTGGCCATCGTGAGAACACCGAGGATGTCACTCCATAATCTGGAAAGGGCTTTTCTTCTCGAGCGGGATTTTTTCTTAACAACACCTCCGTGGGCAGAGCAGCAAAGAGCGACACGAACAGCAAAGACCAACACGAACAGCAAGACCAACATGAACAGCATCCTGTCCCTCCCCAGGCATCCAGGAAGCAGCACCGAGGGCAGGCTCCCGTAGCAGCGCCGGGATTCCCCGGGCTATCCCAGCTCTCCCCAGCGCCTCACCCACGCTGCCAGCCAGGTCCGTCAGGACATCGTCGCGACCCAAGCGGCGCAGCACATCGAGGAGCTGCCCCACGGTGGCCCCGCCGGGGCAGCGTCCCGGCCATTCCTCCAGCAGCGTGGCCGTGGGGTCGGGCAGCCCCTCCAGCCGCCGGATCTCCAGGAAGCTGCATCCCAGCGCCTCCGCCAGCGCCGTCCAGTCCGCGGCCGCGGCCGCCCGCGGGTTGAGGTAGAGCCCGAGGCGGCGGCGGACGCCGTAGTTCAGCGCTACCATGGGCACGGCGTGCAGGTCCAGCGGCGGAACGGGACTGGGGCTGGAGCTGGGAACAGGGTCCGATGGGGCCGTGGCCATGGCCGTGCCGCGCTCCGAACTTCCCCTTCCCGGCACTTTCGCTTCCCGGCTCGCCCCGCCTCTCCACCGCCCCCGCCGCGCTCTCTCCGCCCGCCCTCCCCCAGCGTGCGGGGCCGGACGGGCTTGCATCGGGATAGCGGCCAGCAGGACCAGGAAAGTGATGCTTCCCCTGTGCTCGGCACCTCGAGTGCTGTGTCCGGTTCTGGGCTCAAGTCAGGAAGGGCATTGAGGGGCTGGAGCGGGTCCAGAGAAGGAAACGGAGCCGGGGAAGGGTCTGGAGCACCATTCCTACGAGGGGCGGCCGAGGGAGCTGGGGGTGTTCAGTCTGGAGAAAACGAAGCCTAGGGGACACATTATCACTCTCTAAACGTCCCTCCTGACAGGAGGGTGTCGCCAGGTGCACATCGGCCTCTTCTCCCAGGCAATAAATGATAGGACAAGATGACAGAGTCTTAAACTGTGCCAGGGAGGTTTAGGTAGGACATCAGGAAGAATTTGGGTGATTACATTGGAGTGGGCTTCCCCAGAGAGGTGGTGGAGTCACCATCCCTGGAGGTGTTTAAGGAAAGCCTGGACATGGCAATGAGTGCCACAGTCAGTTGACAAGGTGGTGTTGGGTCACAGGTTGGACTCGATGATCTCAGAGGACTTTTCCAACCTAATTGATTTTGTGATGCTCCTGCTGGGCTTTCTCCAAATGTAGCCCTGCCCTCTGGAGTGGCCTGGACAGGGATCTGTGCTGTGTGTCAGGAAACACTTAGAGAGAACAGTGCCAGAGAGAACAGTGCTGTCACTAAAGCTGTTTCACTCTATTCCCCTCCAAATCACCCCCGATGGCTACATTCCTGCCCAGCCCCCTAATACAATAAAAAGGGGAATTATTAATGTGGCCCTGACAGGGCATGTGTTCAAAATCATTTCGTTTGTCTGCTTTTGGCTGAACAATTTGCTTTTGTGTTCAATGTCAGTTCATTTCTCATTCACACCTGAACCCATCAACCCAGAGTGTTCAGAGTTTTTACAGTATTGCAGTTATTCTTTACAAAACAGGCCCAGTGGATCTCTAGTTGTAATAAATCCAGAACCACATCCCATCTTTGGTGGTCAGTGTTCAGATCTGGGCTCCCCTCAGATGACAATGCTCCATGACAGCACAGATACAGCCATCTCCAAATTCCTGAACTCTTCCAGCAGGTACAACATCCTGCATAAAAATAAAATCCTAAAAATAGTTAGGGATCCATTTCAAACTGGTTTTGATGCCGAGTACAAAACACAGTTCTTGGCTGTGAACGGAACATTCTTCAGCTTCCAGGCTGGTACCAAAACCAACTGCAAGGACTCCAAGGAAGTTTTCAGGAGGAACACACTGTTTCTCAAAGTACTGCAGGAGACACAGTAAAAGAACATCCTCTGCAGTCTCTATCTGTGGAGCTCTGCGGAAATGAGGAAGATAAAATATTCCAGTAGCAAAAACTTTTAATTGCACAATGATTGGTGGGTTTAAAACTTTAAAACATGAAAAATTAGCATTAAAAGTTTCAGTTCTGTCTGAACACCTGCCACATAAATCACTGGCTCCACATTGTAAGGAGAGGTGCTAATACACAGCCTCCAAATACCCACGGCCAGCGACTGTGCCTGGGAACACCAGACAGGCAGATCCTTATTTTACCATGCCAGACCCGTATCTTTGGCTTGTTCAAGGTGATTAACCATTATCCAGGCACCCTCAGCAGCAAAACCTCTTGCTGAATGCTCCTTCAGCCTTCAGCAAGCATCTTTCTTGCGAGAGAAGTAAAAATCTATCCCTCTGTCCTTGTGCTGTGCTGGCGCCTGCGCAGGTCCCCTCTTGCCCCTGGGATGGGGACTTCCTCCCTGTGACAAATGACAGAGGAACAGCGAGATATTTACTGATGCTGTGGAGTGAATCTGGTCACAAAGCAGTGCTGACATGCAGGAAGAACATGCAGGTGGAACTTCTGCCTCCTAGGTTCACTCAAAAAGGCAGGAAGGCCTGACAGGCACTGCTCCAGGCTGGGATTTAGGAAACCAGGGTTTCTGGTAAGATGAGCTGGGAAAGTTGATCAAAACTGAACTTTTGCCTAATGGAGAAGATTTTTGGCTTCAAGTTTCATCACTGCCTCAAACCAGTGTCAAAGGACACCAAAGGGCTCCTGCACAAAGTCCTTTCTCTGATCCCAGGAGGTTGGCAGTGCAAGCCCTCCAACAGCATGGATGAAGCAGAAGGCTTTGCTTCCACAAAACTTTCCACTCATGGCAAAGGAATCTGGCCTAAAAATCTGGTACTGCACCTTGGGATTAAAACCTGAAACAGGGACATGCTTCATTCTTCACTGACTTGGTGCAACACCTAAATTTGAACCTCCACAAAGTATCCTCACTCAGGAGGAGGCAGGGAGAGTGCATGGGGAAAAGGCAAAATGCTGAACACTCCTTGTAATACACAACCCTTGGTAACATCCATTTCCTTCCATACCCATCTCTTCCAAGAGCAGCAGCCCCCTGGAGCCCTCCCACCCCGTCCCAGCCTTCCCAGTACTCACAGGCCTCTGGTGGATGTGTCGGCTCCACTCTGGGGCTGTCACCACTGGCTGTGGGTAGGTCTCACCTAGAGTTACTCCTGCCTGGGAGAGAGCAGCGCTGCTCAGTGCCCAGGGGGTGTGGATGTCTGCTCCCTTTATGCCCTGCAGTTCTGGCACCCACAGCCGGACGTAATCCCCCTGCAAACAGAACCAATGGGACAGGATCCATTCAGTGACAATGTGTAAGTGCTTGCCAGCAAGGCTCTTTCTCAATGGGAAAGAGAGGAGCCAGGCCAGGAGCTGGTGTTGTACAGCATCAGTTATCTCTGACAAGGCTCAGCCCCTCCTGCTAAACCCTCTACCCGGAATTAGTGCCTAAAGAAAGAACTGGATGCTGGAGTTCTTCTCCCAGGCTCACTCTGCAAGCAGAGGAGGGAAGCAGAGGTGCATTTTCAGCACTTTTCACCTGTCCTGTTTAGGACATCCCGAAATTAAGTCACTCCCAAGAAGTTTCCCGTAACTGAAGGAAATTAGGATGACTAGCTCAGCTGCACACTCTCGTGTTCCTGAATCTCTCCTATTAACTCTACTGCTGTGTCCTCTACTAGGACTAATTTCTGATTTCTTGTTAAATCCTGCCAGCTACAGTGCCAAAAGGCAACAGCACAGCCTGACATGAAGCTAAGGAATAGTGTGGAAACAGGCAATCCAGTGTGTAAAACACTGGCTAAGCACATGGAAAGGGCAACTTTTCTGCTGCCACCATTTAAGAGAGGATAGTCAGAGGAGTCACAGGTTTAATCTACTCTTCAGCACCTCTCAAGGAGCAGTTCTGTCTCTCTGGTAACTCCTGAGCTCTCCAAGAAGCTGCTCTGTGCTCAGGGAAGGATCTGTGTGAGGTCCTGATGGGATGCGGCTGTGACTCGGAAGAAATGGTGGTGAAACACTAAAAACACTGACCAGGGAGGGTGTGGGGAGCTCCAGCCTTCCTGGGGACAGCAGCAGGTTGTTAAAGTCACATTGTCCTGTACACAGCGAGGAACCTGCCTGACTCTTGGCCAGGACACGCAAGAACTGGTTTTGTATCCACACAGCACACTGATCTCCTCTGCTGCCTGAAAACACCACAAGGGCTTCACTCAGTCATCCTTGTAAGACAGCCAAACAAGACTCACATTCCCATCGTAATCCAGGCCTTGTTTGATCATGTTAAACTTCCTGCTGTCCCGTGGGTCGTTGCCAACGCCGGCGCTGTATAACCAGTTGCCGTAATTGCTGCAAACATCGTAATCCACCTTGAGAACAGAGGGAGGAAACAGTCAGAAGAGCTGGGCTGGCCCTTGGTCAATCTTCTCCTCGTCCATCCTTTAGCTCAGGGGGAAAATTCCTTGAATGGGATTC
This sequence comes from Oriolus oriolus, assembly GCA_013400235.1. NCBI lineage: Eukaryota > Metazoa > Chordata > Aves > Passeriformes > Corvidae > Oriolus > Oriolus oriolus. The sequence goes on from VXBT01003842.1 coordinate 111,437, forward strand.
ACTCCAGCCAGACTGGGGTAGTCAGAGCTCTCCACTGTAGGTGCAGGCATCTGGCTCAGAAAAGGACCTTCATGGCTGCTTTTTACAGCTGGGATCAGCCTCCCAGGCTACTTCACAATATTTAGGTCAGTGAGATAGAAGACAAACAAAAATATCTGTCTCAGTTTCCTTTCTTCTGCCATCATCTGGCAGACTTCACAAGTAGCCCTAGCATTTGAATGCTCATATCCCAAAAAAATGTTCTCAAACATGAGAGAAAATTCTTCCTGACCAGTTACCATACACTGGCAAAATCATCTCTGTAGATCCTACTAGGCAGTTTGGAGAGAAGTCTAACTCAGACTGGGCAGACAAACCACACAGTATATAGGAAGACGCAAACAATGCAAACACTGCAGTTTTCTCCCATTATCATTATTCCTCATCTAAACTAATAAAAATCTCTCAAGGATGCTTATATAAAATGGAGCAAGGCTTTTGGAACAGGCACAAATGAGAGCAGAACACAATCCCATCTGAGTGCTCTTCAGCTGGGCAGGGTGGCCTAAATTCAATACCAAAAGTTTTCCAGTTGTAGGACAATTCAAGCCCAGCTCAGGAGGGGAGTGGAAGTGATAGCAAGGAGGGTGTGGGATCTCCGAGCATTCCTAGGGGCATCTGTGCTGCAAAAGCAGCAGCTGTGGCAGAAAGAGCTGGTTCAGTGCTGTTCTCTTCTCCCTTTACTACAGCCACAGCAGCAACCAGTCCACACAGAGGTGTTTCAAAGATCTCAGCCACTCCTTGGAGTGAGGAGCTCAATGCACCAGGATGGCAGAAGGCTCAGGGAATGGGCTCTGTCAAGCTGCCCTTTCTCTGCAGAGCCAGCGAGTGCCAGGGTCAGGCTGAGCCAAACAAGCAGCCAGCTCTGCTCCCTGTGCACCAGGCTTCCCCTTCCCAGCTCGCTTCCTCCAGCTGGTGAGATAAGGAGGGAAGGCAGATGCCATCGGAGGCCTGATTGTGTGATTAACTTGCAGGAAAGCGTGTGTGGGAGGCGAGGGCAAATCCAAGGGGGCCTGGAGGAGGCAGGCTCATTTCCCCCTCAGCCTTGCCCCTTCCTGGCATTCTCTTCTGTTTGTTTCTCTGCCTTTCCTTGGGGCCTGACCCTGCGAATGAAATCAATGAAGTCAGAGCAGAGGTATTCTCAGTTCAGGACACCAGTGGTCTCTGGCCTTTCCCCTGGCCCCAGCGGGTTGCAGAGAGCTTGTGCCTCGGTTTCCCTGCCAGTCTGGTGTGGATGGCACACGGAAACACTCAGGGAGCCTTTGCTGGCAGTACTGGAGATTAAACAGGCATTGCTTTCCCTTTTTTAGAGGCAAGTGAGACAGTTTCAGTTTTGTAGTGCCCTCTACCCTACTACAGCCATGTCTTCCCCACCAAGCGGATGTCTCCTGTGTGCTGCTCTGGGGATGCCACCAGGCCACAGTAATAGAGCTGTGTGACACCAGCGGAAAGGATGGGACAGAAGGGCACAAGGATCAGCCTGTGCCACACCAACCTACAGTGTCCACCAGCATCTGGGGCTCCCTGGGCCAGTGCAGAGTGCTAAATCCTGCTTCCAGCAAGGCTGGTAGCATTCATGTCTTTAGGAATAAATGTAGATAATACAGGGAGCATCTTTCTAGTGTGAGACCTTGCAGGTCTTCCTCACTTGTGGAATAGGACACACTTGTGGAAGGCTTTTGCTCTTATCTGGAAAAGCATCATGGCATGGAGCTCCCAAAACCCCTTTCTGGAGGATCCTGAAGTCCTGCACCATGGTGTTGTGCAAGCCCACAGGTGCTCACAGCACCTGCGTGGGAGAGCACCCAGTTTCCTCCTGCAGCCAAAGCCATGTCAGAGCCCAGCTCCATGGAAGTTAAAAAAAAATTACATTCACAAAAACATCTCTTTTAATTGCAGATAATGGCAAGGCAACTGGGCTTTCTCTGTCCCTCCAGCACTCTGAGTGAGTGGAAAATTTTCTGATTGCCAGTAGCCTTCTGTATCCCACAGATAAGACCTTTAATGTGAGGCCGATGTGAGTATTTGGCCTTTTTCAGTCAATGCCATGAGAATCCGTGGGGACTGAGGTTGGAGAAGTGACCCAGCCATTTAACCGAGCTCACACAGCTGCTGACTGATATATGGGAGAGCAATTGGTGCTCCAGTTGGCAGGGAGGCCTGTAACACCCCAGAATGAAGAAGGATGCCTCCAGCCAGGGTGGAGCTCCCTGGAAGCTGATCCAGCTATTGTCCCTACTTGCCTGTGCTTGACTAGATGGCTTCCTTGTCCACAGCTATCAATGCACAGATGCTGTGCCAGCACCTTTCTTTTTATGTTCTATTTCTGGGCTGCCCTCCTCCCCAGCCTCTGGGGTGAGCAAATCAGAGCATTGTTAGCATAATTCATGTTTGAAAGTCTTCTCAAGTGTGAGGGATCTCTGGCTAAAACCCTACAGAGAGGATCAACAGTGTTACTGCAAACTTCCTAGCTACATCTTGGTTGATGGCAGCTTCACTGTGGCAAAATGCCCCTTACTTAGGCAAGCTTTGGGAAGTTCATACCCTGCAAAAGGGTATATACATGGACTTGTATCAGCCTGAAAATCACTGATCATCACCTGTGTCCTTTCTTATTAATCAAGGCTGTCCTCCTGCCTGTCACTGAACACCGGGTACACAAAGGGACCAATCTTACCAGCAGGTATTCGAACCATTCTGCCCCCATCCTCCAGTCCAGCCCCAGGTCCTTGGTGAGAAAGCTGGCGACGTTCTGCCGCCCTCTGTTCGACATGAAGCCCGTGGCACTCAGCTCCCGCATGTTGGCATCCACAAAAGGAACCCCAGTTCTGCCCTCTGCAGAAACAAAAGACAGCACTGGGAAACCAGGATGGTTTTGGGCACTCATAAGCCAGCCTGTGGTCATGTATTCACAGCCATTTTCAAGACAGTGCCAGTGCACAGTGACAAGGAGAGATTTCAGTGTGGTTTAGCTGGAGTGCAGCCACTAAGATCCACTGGAAATTAAATGGGATATCATACTGAAAATTAAGCTGAGGAGAGGCTTTGGCAAGGAAAAAATAAAACAGGTACAGAAAAATCTCAGACTGGATAAAGAATCGGGTGGGAATTTTGCAGGGTAAAACAAATATGCAGACAACAGTGAGATGGGCCAAGAACAGAAAGATTCTTGGCAGGTGACTAATAGAGGGATGTACTGGACAGATCCCCTAGAGTTAGTACCTGAAAAGTAGAGTTTGTCCATTGTTAAGGAAAAGATTTATTGTGCCTGGATGGTTTATTTTACCCTGTGTGCAAATGGGTACATGTGGCATTAACATGAATAAAGATACACAGGTGTGTATTTCACTGATCCTAATATTTTATTCTGTTAGTCCCTCCAAGTTTTGAGATATTATGCTTGCTATTCATGTTACAACAACAAAGCTATAAAAGCTAAAGAAAAGGCTGTGGGATTACAAAAGGTGTGATTTAGTCTCAATCTATCGTAACCTTGTAACCAAAAGCAAACAGAACCAAACATAGCAGGCTTGGCAATCTAACACTGATAAGAAGGGCTGGTCAGCCTCTGTGTGACTAAACAGAAGGCACCAGCAGGTCACACACACTCCCTCCTGGGCAGGAAAATCTACCTGCAGTGCACCTCACCAAGCAGGGTAACCCTGCAGGCTGCTCCTGTACGGGGCTCAGTCTGGGAAGGGAAGCCACACACATTCATACCCTGGTGATGCCAGTTTCAATGCCAGCCCTGACCCTGCTGGCAGCTCCACCACAGAGACCCGAGCCAGCGTTAGGGCACATGTAAGCCCCAACAGACCCGTGGAAAACAAGACACACCCAGCCAAACCTGCAGTTTCTACTGACCTTTCCAACAGTCAAAAAGCTGAAGGTCCTTTTTCCAGGGGATCTCTTTACTTTGAAGCCCTGTGGAGGAAAATAATGACCTGCTGATGAAGAAACACCGACACAGTCAGTTACTCGTACAACAGCACAGCCAGGGGCCCTTGGTTGACACAAGGCATGAGGGTGAAGCTCGGCCTCTCAGTGCCATGACAAACAAACCTTCTGCACAGGTTTAGAGGTGATCCATTCCTCCCCCATGTGTTGCAAAAGGGTGTCTTCTGCACACAGAGGGTGCTCAAGCCCTAGTGGATTTTGACTATTTGTTTTGTTGGTGTTTGCATTTTTTTTTCTTTTTTAAGTAAAAATGACTCAGACCCCACAAGTGGATGTGCTCTGGCTCACGCTGGTATTTTCTTTTTCAGCTTTACTCCAGGACAACATTTATGTGAAATCTGTTTCTGTAGCAGGTATTAAACCCAGAATTACCTGGCAGAAGCCCCAAGTAACACTTTGCCCCTGCAATGGGATAGGAACAGATGAGGGGGATGATTTAATGGTTGCAGGATCCACTGGCAATTACAGCCTTCTGTGCAGTGGAGCAGAGGCAGCAGGGACAACTCAGCTCTAGCTACAAACATTCAAGATTAGGCCCACCACTGGCATCCAGTGCCGTCAGAAAAGCCACACAGGCCTGGCAAATGTGACACAGGCCCGGAGGGAGACGTGTCCCTCTGCAGCCACAGCTGGATGCCAGGCACACTGCCCTGGAGCACCTAAGGCAGTACTGCCTCACCTGCAGAACAGCTCACCCAGCACAGGCATCGCCTGCAGGGTCTCCTGACATATGGACTGGGTATTTGTTGTTGCACTGAGTGTTCAGACCCCCATTCCACATGCACACTCCTGTCACTGGGGCTGGCGCTGAATCTCATTCTGGTTCCTATGTAGTGCAGTATCTGGTTTCTTGGGTCAGTTCCTGCTCTGTCCCAGGTCCCTCGGGGAATTTGGGCAAGCCTGAAGCCTGGATTCTACTTAAAGGTGGAATGTCTCTGGAAACAGTATCTTCACTCTCATTGTGCTGCTGTTTCCCACGGACATGTGTCAATAATACTCCCTGTATCTAATCAGATTTGGTGTTCAGTGTCCAGCACCGTGGTGCTGAGGCACTTCTGTGCTAACAGAGTCCCCAGCAGCATCCCAGGGTGGTGACACGAGCACAATAAGAAGAACATTTGTACAACTTAATGCCAACAGCCTCTTCTCTTACTTTCCCTGTTGTAAGAGAGTACCTTCCCCCCCTAAATGTGGTGATCCATACACACCTCTTAATGAGAAAATCCTTCTGCCGTACTTCAGGGCCACAAACCGAAAGTAATCCCTCCACAGCAGCTCAAACAGGACCCTGAAACACAAAGCCATCTCTGTATTTCACCGTGGGTCAGATATGATTCCCGAATTGGGATTTTGCTTCCATACAAGCCATCATTAACACCGCGAGGTTTATTAACGACGAGCGATTTCAGGGACCTTCCCTGTGACACCAGTTCTTTCCCCAGGCCTGCTCACCTGGATTACAGGGAAAGCAAACTCTGCATGAATCACTTGAGAAGCTTTCCTTAGCTCACGTGCAGGAGCAGAGTTTCAGGAAACGTGCTCCTCCTCCGTCCCTGCTGGGATGTAATTCTTGACAGAGCAGGGCGAGGGCCTGATTCAGCTTCACACTTCTGCAGGAATGAGCACATCAGCACATTCCTAAGAGCTCTGCATTGATTTAAGCAATAACCTTTGCAAGAGACTCTAAGACACCTTTCAAAACTGGTGTACAGTGCTCCAGCCCATGAGATCAGGTGCTAGGCCCACGGAAAATAGACAGTTTTATATAAAAACTTTTATATAAAAAGAGCTTCTTATAAAATGATGGCACCTCAGCCTCAGAGACCTGCTTCAACTCTCTGCCATATGAGAAGCACTCTGCTCAGCTGATTTTTAGGCTGACAAGATCCTTCTGGAAAATCTGGTTACTGAACTGAATTAGGGAATCAGTTAGGTTGGAAAAGACCTCTGAGATCATCCAGGCCCATCTCTGACAAAACACCACTGTGTCCATGGCACCGAGTCTAGTCTTTCCTTAAACACCTCCAGGGACAGTGACTCCACCACCTCTCTGGGAAGCCCACTGCAATGTCTAATCACCCTTTCAGTGAAGAAATTCCTCTTAATGTCCAACCTGAACACGACACTGTCCAAATCCTAAAAAGCAATGTCATAATACTGAGGTTCAATGAGTCCCTCATGTGCAGCCACCACAACCTGTACTTCATTGTATAACTGACTTCCTGGGAGCTGGACAGCTTCATTTTTATAATTACTGAACACTTTAAAATGCTAAAATCACCATGGCATGCCAGCTGCCAGCAGGCTGGCTGGCTGTTATATGGAAAACAGGAGTATGTTCATTTCTTGAAACCTTTACTCTCTTAATTGTCTTTGAAGTTAAAAAACCCCAAACATACACTTCAAGGGTGTTGATATTCTATCTGCCACTTGAATTTCAATGAAACTGAGCATTTTGGCTGGAATGGTTGGCAGTGTTCTGCCTGTTCTTCACCAACCACTGTGCTGTTTGACATGTTGCAAATGTAACAAACCAAAACGAATATTTAGTTCTCGAGTTTGCACAGACCTTATGGTTTGGGATTTTTCCCATCCAGGTCTAGTGGTAGGCCAGGGTCTAACATGAACCTGCTTTCTCTATCAGAGCTCCAGGTTCTGATTCACAGTGTCTGGGCAGATCTGAGCAAGTTCAGGGCCAGCCCAGGGATGGATAAACTGAGTTCAACCATGCCCAGACTCCCGCAGGAGAACCTGCAGGCAGGGCAGCAGGCAGTGGAGAGGTGAGGAAGAGCATGGGTGGCAAGGTGGGATGCATTAAACCCAGTTCCCTGTGCCCTCTTCCCCTCTGCTCCGGTGTGGTGGTCATGGCCAGGCAGCTGAGCAAACACGAGGCCACTTGCCATGGGACCTTCAAACACCCTGAGATTTGTACAAGTCACACAGTCACTGAGACTTTTAGGCTCATATCCTTGGTCTGAGAAACCCTTTGGCTTTAATTTGTAAATTATTCTTCCTTCTCATTTAGCCCATAATAACAACACAGATGGATGGTGCTGATTTGCTGAGATTGTTTTTAAAAACCATGCACCACGGTTTCCCAGCAATAGTAATGACAACTGGCATTCATAATCTTTACTTACAAAGTACCTAAAGCCCCTGGGTGTCGAAGACAGACTAATAAATCCATTCTGAAAGCTAACTACAGTGCAACCCAGAGGAACCAGCCAGCAGGCACAGGAAAAACAAACATTAATTATGAAAAGAGTTAACAAATCACTCTCCTGGGCATGAGATACTAGGTTCCTTTTCAGAGAAAATAAGCCATGCTGATGGTGCAAAGACATACCAGTATGTGCTCTGATTTGCTGTTCTCTCTCTCTCATACTTCTGGATCTGCTCATAGATGTATCGAGGTGAGATGCAGCCCAGTGCCAGCCTGAAAGCAGAGAAATGATGTCCTGAATGCCATGCAGGACTCACAGCTTGATGTCAGCTCAGAGGGAGGAGAGGGGCAGTTTTGTGTCTAGAGTTGCTGTCTAAAAAGGTTTGCTTGTTTTGCAGTTCTGACCCTGACTTCCTAAATGGCTTTTGTCAAGTTGTAACTTCCCTGCAACGCTTCAAGAGAGAGAATTCTCTTCCAAGAATCAAAATCCTCCCCTTCCTGGGGTATGACTGTTACAGGAGTCTCCAAGCTATGGAGAGAAACCATTTTATACAAGTTTGACAAGTTTTGCCTAAATGATTTAACAAACCCAATGACAAACCCAGAAAAGGATCTCAAACCTCTGCACCACCTGTGCTACCTGTCCTTTTACCACAAACCTCCTTATCTTAAGTCCAGGGCTCCTTTTCCTGCAGAACCTCAGTGTCTCATTTGAGCAACCACAGAAGGCAAGTGACTGCTGAAAATCTGAGCCCTGGCAGGAAAACTAGGGAATCAAACCCTGCTCTGGCATTTCAATGGCTCCTTCCAATTGTTCCAAATCAGTGCTGCTGCAAGACAGGAAAGAACATGCAGACTCCAACCCCACCACACAGGGTGATAAGGAACAACTTTTTGGGGCAGGCAGATCAGGATTGTCTGCTCTGAGCAAATGGCCAGCTTGGAAAAACTCAAGTGGAGGCCACAAATAACAAACTTCCACAGAGCCAGCAGTCCTGGGATCTCAAAGTGCCAGCAGATGGAGCCATCCCACTGCAACCATCAAAGCACAAAGCTCGTTGGAAACAAGAAATCCTGACCTCTAACAGCCTCAGAAATTTGGTTCTCATCACAATTCTGCTGGGAGAATCCAGATGCTCTCGGCTTAGCCCAAACTGGGTTCTGCTGCTCCTTCAATTCCAGTCTGGAATGAACTCTGCCTCTTCCAGCACCAAAAAAATCAACATATTTACCAAACAAGAGATCCTTTCCAACAGGAATTTCCAACAGGATCTCACAGAAGGAGAATAGCAGTGAGGTGGGGTGACTTGCCCCAGAGTATTCAGGAAACCAGGCTGAGTTCTGCTACACACTGAAGCTGTGTTGCTCCCCTGACCTTCCCTTCCCACACAAAGCAGCATGAACCCAAAGGCAAATGGTGAGTCCCTCCTGCTCCCTGTCCACACTGGTGTACCCAGTATACTCTCGGCACAGTTCTGCCTCACTGCAGCAGTTCTAGGGCAGTCAAGCCTCAGAGCTGCTCTACCACAACAAAAAGGGCCAAAGCAACCACACCTAGACCCCTGCCCATGCCCAGCAGCACTCAGCAGACAGGTAACATCAGTTTGGGATGACAGCAGAAAAGGATTTTCCAGTCTCACAACAAAAACCTTTACCATGGTGCAAATTTGGTTGAGTAATCCATTCCCACCAGCCCATTCCGAGTCTCCTTGTAAGATGCAACCAGGTTCTGTAGGAGCAAAAGAACAAAAGATTTAAACACTTTACAAGCAACCTGCGAAATGTTTTCTTTGCTTCTGGAGCCAGAGCAATCTGGCAGGGCTGGGCTCCCTCTCATGGCTGCCTGCAAGGGTTGCACAGCTGCCCAATTCCTGCCTCCAGCACGCAGGGATTAATCAGGCCAGCAGTTTTCATTAGAGCTCTGGGATGTGTGTCACAAGCTGTGCTCCCCGTTCAGCCTATAGCACGTGTCTTTCTACAAGCACTGTGCACCTGGCTGCGCTTCTCCCTGCCCATTCCCATCTGATTCTGGATCAATAACCCACTGAAAAGCACCAGTGGAACTGGCAGCCGGCTCCCTTGTCCATGTGGCTGCTTGTTTGGGGGTTACAGAACCAGTCTGACAGCACCCAACTCTCAGCTGCAGGAACCCTGACCACTGTTGTTCCTGTGCCCACCACATTTACAGCAGGATGCAGATCTTCCATGTTGTGAGCATTCCATGGGCAATGCAGAGGACAGAGGGAAAACCAATCTCTCTTTGATCTCCTTTGCTGCCCAGGTTACAAGTGCTAAACTCACTGGGGTAGACAACATTTGCATTGCAAAAAAAGAAGGAACAGGTTTTCCAGCTCTGATTACATTAATGCTTGACCAAGAGCAGAACCTATGCACACTCACACTCATTTTGGCTGGGATGGAGTTAATTTTCTTCACTGTAGCTAATCTGGGGCTGTTTTGGATTTGTGCTGAAAACAGTGCTGATAGCACACCAATGTTTTCCCTACTGCTGAGCAGAGCTCACACAGCCTCAAGGCCTTTTCTGCTTCTCTCCCCACCCCACCCTGAGTAGGCTGGGGGTGCACAAGGATTTGGAAGAGGACACAGCTGGGACAGCTGACCCCAGCTGGCCCAAGGGGTATTCTCGACCATATGATGTCATGCTCAGCATATAAAGCTGGAAGTGAGGATGTTTGGAGTGATGCCATTTGTCTTCCCAAGTAACTGTGATGGAGCCCTGCTTTCCTGGGGATGGCCAAACACCTGCTCACTGGTGGGAAGTACTGAATGAATCCTTACTTCACTCTGCCTGTGCACGCAGCCTTTGCCTCCCCTATTAAATGGTCTTTACCTCAACACATGACTTCTCTCACTTTAATCCTTCTGAATCTCTCCTCCATCCCACTGGCAGGGACTGAGGGAGCAGCTGCTGTAGGGCTGAGCTGCCTCATGGGGTTAAACCAGGACAATGCTCCCCCAAAAGCAAAGGAATGCAGGAACACAGCTGAAAGGATGCCCTGGGGCTGTCCCAGTGAGGCGCTGGGAACACCACACTTCTAACCCATCTCAGCTGGAGAGGTGCTCCCTCCTTCATCCACAAAGCTGCTTGGGGTCTGATGCTGCTGGAAATCAGCACATGTCTTTCAAATTCAGACAAGGCAAATTCAAGACAGTTCCTCAAACTAGACCAGAAAGAAGTTCAAAAACTGTCTGACAAAGTGCAGTCAGCAGGAGCTTCACTCCACCAAAGCAAGGAAACAAAATGTAGCTGTCATTATTGGCTGCAAGTTTTTAAACCACACTACAGAAACCTCCTGCTATTTATAACTGCGGGCACAACTTGGGTCGGTTGTTCCTCACCCCAGCTGCAATTCCAGCCTGTCAGGCCACTTTTCACTCCTCCAAAACAGAGGAACTACATTGCTGATGACGTGGGACATGAGCATAGAAGGAGCAAATCAAGGTAAAGCAGCTAAAAATTTTTGTCCCAATTCCCAGAAGTTAATGGAAAAAAATACTTCAGAGAGATGGCCAGTAAACTAGGTTCCTAAGTATTTGGCTTACATTCCCCAGCTCCAGATGACTTCTTTTTGGTCTAGTTTGTCTCTCTGAAAAACTGAAATAATGCTAATTCCCTCCTTTGTGAAGTTTTATACGGGAGCTAAAGAAATATTATTAGGAAGTGAAATTGCAGCCTCACCCACTTGCACAGCCATGTGTACAAGGGGGAGGATGTAGGCAAGGAAATGTAAGAGTTACCGTGTCCCAAAAATAATATTGCAGCCTCATTAAAGCCTGGGTCTCTCCTCCACTGCAGGGGAAGGCTGTTCGGGGATCAGTCACGGGATCTGCCACAGAAGACACCAGCACCTGGTTACCGCATCTCAAAGGCAGGGAGCTTAAAAGCTAGGGATGCTCAGCAGTGGGGATGTCTGCTTTGGGGGCAGAAAAGATTGTGTGGTCTTCCTTTAAAATAAGGGTCACATCAAACGTATTAAAACTCACTACGAGGATGTTTCCTACCCAGCTGCAAGGCAGCTCCTCCACACAGGGCTTTTACCTTCGTTTGCAGTGTGAGTGAACTGAGGCTTAGTTACAGCTTGAAGGGCAACCACTGCCTCTGTGTTTTGCTTCTCAGTAAGAGATGTATCATAGAATTACAGAATCACAGAATGGTTCGGGTTGGAAGGGATCCTAAAGACCCTCTAGTTCCACTCCCCTGCAGGGACACCTTCCACTATCCCAGGGTGCTCCAAGCCCCATCCAACCTGGCCTTGGACACTTGCAGGGATGGGGCAGCCACAGCTTCTCTGGACACCCTGTGCCAGGGCGTCACCACCTTCACAGGAAGGAATTTCTTCCTCACATCTAATCTGAATCTGCTCTCTTTTAATTTGAAGACAAATACCTGCCTAACCCTGCAACTAGAGACAGATGTTTCTACAGCACCTCCCAGACTAAGAGGGCCATGATAATCCAATCATCCTTAGGGACTATATTTCATGTCTCTCTCGAGCACTAGCTGCCTCTGCATCTTTACAAAGAGACATCTTTTCCGTGAGAGAATATAACATGCAGTGCAAGATGCTTGGTTTGTATTAACCATCATAGCTCAAGTGCAGCCAGTACAGGTACCTACTTCACCCTGGCTGAACATCTGGGAATCTGGAGCAGCAGGAAATAACTTAATTTGTAAACCCCATTTTTAAAAACAAACCTAAGCAGGGTATTTTTAAGACCAGAATCTAAGCAGCATTTCATTAGAGCGACTTCTAAATTAAGTTTTCTCACCCTTCTGTCCAAAATCCTCCATTGTAGGGATACTCCCTTCTTCCAGCCCTGGAGCCAGGGGCTTTAGCTGATCTGCCATCCGCAGGGTTGGCCGGACCTTGGCCTGGGATTCCAGCGCTTTTCGGAAGTGGGTGTAGACATCAGGTAACCTGCACAGATGGGAGCAGCCAGCTCACCGCAGGGCGACTGCCCTGGCACCTCCACACGCCACACACCCTTTCCTCAGGAGGAGGATTAGCATTCCAGGCTGTCCTCTCAAGTTTGTGATGCCTGTTTGTACCCTGCCAGGCACAATAGAGGCAGATGCCCCCGGGGATAACAGCCACCAGAAGCTCAGTTCTTTGCCCAATTTCTTTCTGCTTCTGATGCAAATCGTGCCTTTTCAATTTAAGGCGTGCCCTGATGGGGAAATCCACGAGAGGCTGATACATCTCACCTAACTTGTGATTAATACAGCTGATCTCAGTGTAAAAACCTACATCCTCCTGGTGCCTTTTCAGTCAAAGGAGAAAAACAGGCATTTTCATGGCCTGATTTGTCTGCCCTTACTTTATACATTTTCTACAGAACACTATGAGTCACTCAACTCCATCAACTACAGCTCAAGTAAATACTGAGGGAGCAGTGAAGAGTACACACACAAAGGGGGGGTTGGAAGTAAATAATCTCTTAGGTCCCCTCCAACCCAAACCTTTCTATGATTCTATGAAGATGCTCCAGGGGAAGTTTAGATTGGACATTAGGAAAAGTTTCTTCACAGAAAGGGTGGTCAGGCTTGAACGAGGTGTCCAGGGAAGTGGTGGAGTCACCACTGCCAGAGGGATTTAAAAGACGTGTGGATGTGGCATTGACGGACATGGTTTAGTGCTGGGCTTGGCTTAGTTAATGGTTTGACTTGATGATCTTAGAGGTCTTTTCCAGTCCCTTAATGAATGGTCAAACACAAACCTTGGCTTTTTACATATTGAAGCATAAAATAGTGCAGAGGGACGAATGTGCCACTTCCCCTGAGCAGGACAGCACTGTTCTGTAAGAGCACAAATAGATGGACTAATAGGTCCTTTCCCTGTGGGACCAGATGACTGGGAGCCCTCCTGAGTGAGAAACAAATGGGACAGTGGAGAGCTGATACCGTGGAGCAGCCCACCTGTCAATAGGCCTGAAGGGAAGATCATCCCTATGATACAGCGTGGACCCCCAGAACGTCTGAATCTTCACCCCGTGCTGTCCACACACCTGGCACAGCCCCTTCTCCACATCCAGCTCCTCCTGCGTGGCCTAGGGAGAACAAAAGAATGAGGCCAAGGCTGCACAAATGCAGCTTCCACATGCACACAGACCCTGGTCCCTGTTCTTGCCCTCCTCACACTTCTCCACATCACCTTCATCCCTTTGCCTCATAGAGGACTCCCTCTTGGGGAGTCCCCATTCCAGGAACTACCCAGTTTCCCCAAAATTAACAATACCACAGCCAAGAAAGGCTCTGAACACACAAGATCTGCATCACCACTTGGTCGTGGAAGAAACCTTCATAATTTTATCTTTTAACTGTGTCACTCAAGTATTTCCCTTACCTCTTCATGGAAAACCACAGCGCTGACAGAGCCCAGCTGAGTAATCAGATCACGGACCACATCTTCCGGCTTCCCCTTCCTCACAACCAGGGTACTAAAACACAAAATATTGGCCTGAAATAGGTTTGATGTTATTGTTATTTACATGCACAAAGAGGCCCTTGTCGCATCCTAGGCAGGCACTTGTGATCTAGTTTTCTACAAAGCACAGACAGTGCGTGGAGGCAGACAGACAGGATTTGACCAGCCTGCATTTTTTAGGAGCCTCTGAACAAAGTTTGTAAGCCTCTGGGGTTTAGTTTGTGTCAAACACATTTCTGCCACTCTGGATGCCTTAGAACAGATAACTGGGCGCAAAGCCAGGCTGTTACCTAAAATTGAATCTGTTCATCCTCACAACTAAAGAGATTCAAGCTGGCTGATGAACCTTGCCCAAGTTTCCCCGAGAGGTGGTGGGTACCCCACCCCTGGAAATAGTCAAGGTTGGATTGAACTGAGCTCTGAGCCTGACATGGTTGAAGATGTCCCTGCTCATTGCAGGGGGTTGGACTAGATGGCCTTTAAAGGTCCCTTCCAACCCAAACTATGACTGTGATCTTTTGCTCTGCAAAGCCAGATAATATCTGGTAACAGATTCTTCAGGCCCTGGTCTACCCCAGTTAAGGTTCTAAAGGCATAATAAATAAGGCAGCTCTGAAGACCCCCTTCCCATATAGCAACCTAGAGACTGGGTTTAGTGGGACAGGGCACAAGAAAACGTAACTCTCCAGCCTCAGAAGGCAGGATCCACGTTGGTCTGTCTCAAGCCAGCTCCCAGGGAAATCTCTCCAGGGACAAGGAAGGCCCCAGGCCACAGTGGCTGTTGTGCCTGCCCACATCTCAAAAATCTGCTGTTCATGTTTCCCACTGTCAGCACTCTGGGCAAAGCACTCAAGGCTGACACCCACCTGTGGCAAAACCCACACAGCACAAAGCCTGCATGGCTCTTTGTTCCCCGTGCACAGCAGGTCACCTGAACAGGGGCTACACATGGGACCCTACTGCACCTAACAGAAGGGCCGTGGCTCTCTGAAATAGGCCACCATCAGTGCCCAGAGTACCCGACATGATCCAACTCACCACACAGGTATGTGTTGAGAAAGAGTAGGAGAATATAAATATTATTTGCACGGTGCTTTCTCAGCTACCTTCCTTTTTTCCTGAGCGTTTCCCTCAGATCCTTCACACTTTCCAGCAGAAACCTGAGCCTGTGGGGCCCCGTCTTGGGGAAGCCGTGCCAGTGGGTGCCCAGGTAGTGCCGCGGGTCGAAGCAGTACAGGGGAATCACGAAATCTGCGTTGTGCTGAGCCCAGTGGAGCACCTGAAACACAGAGCGGGCCGTGAGAGCTCCCGGGGCAGGATGCAGGGAGAATCCCTCCCCATCCTGCCCAACAGCGGGCTTATTCCTACAGAAACCCCCGGCGGTCCCTACCTGGTTGTCGTGGGCGCGCAGGTCGCAGCGCAGCAGGCAGATGGCCGTGCCCGCCGTCCCCGACATGGTCCCTCGGCGTGGCCTGTCCCACCCCGCCCGGCTCTGTCCTCCCCCTGCCCGGCTCTGTCCTCCCCCTGCCCGGCCCCTCATCCCGCCCCGCCGGGGAGGAGCCGTCCTGCCTCCGGATCCCCGCGTCCGCCCCCAGCCCATCCCCGTGGGACGGGCAAGTCCCATCCAGCATCCCTGGAGGGCAGCAGGAGCGGGACGAGGTCGCTTCCCTCGGTCCGGGGTCCCCGCCCCGTCTCACCAGAGCCCTGCCCCGGTCGGTCGCTCTTATTGCTGGGTGTTTTTTTAACTTCTTTATCATTTAAAATCTCTTTCACTCGGCAGCACCAGGGAACCGCCTCGCTCCGCGCTGCAGCGCGGCCCCGCTGTGCTGAGGCTCAGCCGCGGTGACAGCGACCCTGTGCAGAGGTCGGTGACACCGAGCCTCCCCCTGCTCTGACAGCGTTGATCGGTGCTTATCCTTTAAATGCCAAGGCTGCGATGTGATGGCCACTACACATACAACCAGCTTTGCAGAGAGCTGGTCACCTGCTGACCGACAACAGGCAAGCTCTAAATTAGCAGTAATTAATGTATTTGGTTCTCAGCACTGACAGAAGTGGCTGAAGTGAAAAGGCTTTGCCACATCCTATGGCTTCCGTCAGCTGACGTTGGACACCAGTGGCCACACATCCCTTACTCACTGAATTGTCCCTCAGGATCCTTTCTTTTTCATTCAGCTACTCTCATAAGAGGAAACCAAGCACAGGAACTGCCTGCCCAAGGAAACAGTGGAGTCACCATCCTTAGGGATGCAGCTTAGTGCTGGATATGGCAGTGCTGGGTTAATGGTTGAGCTCAAGGTCTTTTCCAACTTAAACGATTCTGTGATTCTGTGGACTGCTTTGTTGATGGGGTCTCCAGCCATCTGCATCCCTTGTGTAACTCCACTGATTATCCTGGGATGGGAGAGAATGGAGAAGGGGTTAACACATTGCAGCAAGGAGCTGGTGATGATTCAGGCTCCGGGTTTACAGCAATGAGTTGCTGCAGCTCATTTAACTACCTGAATTGCTGAAGTGGAGCTTTTGGCGAAGCCACATGGACTCTGACCATGATTTAATCTCTGATCAGAGATTAAATGTGGTACCCAAGCCCCAGTGGGTCCTGGGAAGCCCTGGCTTCGTGTCCATCTCCTCCAGGCCTGGAGGTGCTCTGCTTGCAGCCTGCATCGGCCGGCTGTGGGAAGTGATGTGGTTCCCTGTGTAACCCACATGACACATCATCTCCTGACCCCTTCTCTGTGCACCAAGGGCTCCTTTTCCTGGCTCAGCAGCTGCAGCCCATTGAGAACCAGTGACTCATCCCAGAGGGCTCATGTTTGGTAAAAGAAGAGAGGAGCCCAAACTTTGGCTCGTGCCCAAAGAAAACACTACTGTCAGCTTGGAATGCTTAGAAGACAACATGTCTCTTTATCATATTAGAAATAATGAAAAAAAACCTCAGTTTGTAAATCTTCCCTGTTTGCCTTTGCCTTCATTTGGACGGGGACAAACAGTGCAGTTGGCTTTGCTTTTGTTTGCAGTCAGGCTTCCCCCACAGTGTCTTGGTTGACATTAAGCTGGGCCAAGTCTGGCAATACTGACATCCTCTTGCAGCTTACTCAGAGCTGCCAGACAGCCACCCACGTACACTGCAACGCCAAGAGCCTCATCAAAAGGGTGTGCAAAAAAGGGGTGCCCTGCTGCCTGCAAAGGGGGTATTTCCCATTGGCAAGGAAGGCTGGTTTCCACTACACACACCTCTGCACCGTGACATCGAGAATTGAAGCTCTTGGTATGACAGCAAGGAAAGGAAAGCGGGTTTAACAGCAAGAGAGTCTCTGCCAGCTTTCAAATTGTATTGATATGAAGGGTGTGAGGTGTCCAACACTGGCAGCAAGAGCAGCACAACAGACTCTGCACCCACACGGCTGTTGGATGTGGTGATCCAGGCAGCAAGAGTGGAAAAACAGATGTCCATAAGGGATGGGCAATTTGCTCAGGCCCAGAACCCAGATTTGTACCCAACACTGTACCCTTGTGGCTGGAGGTCAGTTTTATTTCCTTTGCACTCTTGTAGGAGAGTACAAATCCTGATGCACACTCAAGGCAGTGCTTCCTAAAACAGTGCTGATCACATCCACTCTCGATTCTACCCTGAGAAAAGAGGATAGGGTTTTATTTACTTACACAGTTGCTTCTCTTCAGATTCTGCAAGTACATCTGCCTTGTCCCTGCTTCTGTGAGACCTTATGAAATCATCCTCTGAAAATAAGAATAACAGGGGTGTTTAGGAAAGACAGTGTGGGCAGGAGTACTTTGTTCTAAAATTAGAAACCAGGAGACCTGGCACCGTGAACTGCAGGCCTGCCAGTCTCCTTGCCTGGATTTTCCATTCAGATGAACACAGTCAATGAGAACAAAAGCTTTCTTTTTTTCCCCACTGACACCTGTCTCTTTACTCCAAGATGGTGTTCCAGCTTTCCATTCCCCCTTTGGGAAGCAGGGAAGCTTTGCCTGCTTGCAATACCAGCAATCTCTATGCCAATACGGAGGGAACAAGCTGTCCACTGTCATTTTTGTTCTTTTAAGTATCCTCCAAGAACCAGCTTCTTTCCTGGAGTCCTGAAGTTAGGCAATTCATGGTTCTTGGGAGGAAGCCTGTGAGCTTTGATGAAGTTACACAGGAGATCTGTAATAAAAGAATTGGATATCAACATGAACAGCAGCATGTGAGCCCTTTGCTTCTCAGAGAAAACCTCCTGGGATACCAGGTCATGGACAGACCCCAACTCCCCAGTCAATAATCATTCAGCAGTCCTTTTGCCCTGGCTGCTTTGGGTGTCTTTTTCATTCATTAAAGCCATTTATGGACTCTTGTTTATTCCTGGTGTTGAGTGTGACAGTCAGAGCTGCCTGTCATGCCTATCCTGGATGACAGTCAGAGGATTGCACCTCATCACCCCTGCAGTAAGGTCACCTTTTATGGCTTTTGCTGAACAAATCTCTTATAAATACAGCCAGTTTTGTGACATTTCTCTTTTCCTTTCCTCTCCTCTCCTCTCCTTCCCTCCCCTCCCATGTTCACAAGCACCTGTGCCCAATTTCATTCACCATGTGTACCCACCATCTTCATTCAGATGGTGTTTCACCTGTCAAAAGCACAAATTGGCCTGAAAATTTTCCTTTTTCATTTCGGAATCAAATCCCAACTGTTGCTGCTTTCAAGTCTCTGTGAGAACGACGCTTTCGCGTTTAGCTTGTCATGCATGAAAAGTTTGACGTCGTTATTTGATGTTTTACTGATTCTCCCTCTGAGCCCTTCACAGAATCTTGAATCATGTCATCATTAACTGTTTTCATCAAAGCATAAAAACTCCAGGATCAACACAGAGCACAGCTCTGCTCAGGGACAGACCAGAGTTTCTGTTACCACTCCTGTTGCATCCAAGCGTGTGCTCTAATGGCTCTTTGACTGTGACAAGCACACTTTGAGCAGCATGATAAATCCTGCCCACCAAACACCTCTCTCTTTTCTGCACCTAGATCTATCTTTCAGCTTTTTGAGCCATTAGTAACAGTGACAGCCTGCTTTTAATGCCAGTTCCCTTCCAGAGACAATGCTTTGATGTTTTGACTGCAAAAAGCTTGGCAATCTCTTCCCTAGTGGAAGCAGAAGGACATAGCCCCGCTCTGAGGGTTCAGTTCTCTGCCTGCAGAAGAAGAAGCAGCCACTCTTTTTATGGGTCAGAGGCTTTTCCCTGGTGTCATTTGTCATTCTGGTTTGGAGGGGTCTTGCCATCAGAGACTGTGCAGGGACTGTCTGGCCTTGGTTCTACTGTGATCGTCCTTGCAGGAAAACACAGAGACCGACTGCTCTTTGTAGTTCAGCTTGTGACCACTATTCATTAAATCTGTCATTTCCTCTTCTGCCTTTCAGCGGTGTTTCCTCCATCAGGAACCTAATGACCCTCTGCAAGCTCTCATCCACCTACAATTACTGGACCTGTGTAAGCTTTGCCAAGTGGTTTAAATAGTGTTTAGTCTCTGGTGTCAGCTGCAGCTTATGGCTGGCACACAGGTTTGCAACACACTCTCACCTGGCTTTTATTATACCCTCAAAATACTGGGAAAAAATATCTACCCAGGCAAAGGATCAGACATGCACCAGTGCAACTGAAGTAGCTTAATATCAGTCAAGTGTACTCACATCCTTGGCTGATGGAATTCAACAGAGCTAACCAAGGATTTACTTCAACCTTCAGCTGACAAAAAAAAAAAAAAAGTCTCTGTTCAAGAGGCTTTTAAAGTGAAAAAAAAGCAGCTGTGGTTTTGTGGTCACAACTAGACCTGGGAACATGATGTCTGTGTTGTGTTCTCCATACTTCTCCCTGTGTTCTTGGAAGGGATCATTTCAACCCTCTGCCTACAGCAGAATTTCTTCTGTTGTAAAATGGATGTAACATCACTTCCCTCTTGCACAGGGCAGTTTGAGTGGTGGCTGCCTTCACATCAGACACCCAGCTCTAATGGTGCTATTAAAAGCACAGAATATTCTAGAAAATAATAAATAGAGAGAGTTACAGTCAAATCATCTTCGATATTGAAAAACATCCAAATGTTCCTGTCCACTAGGTTAAAAATCAATGGTCACCAGGCCATTTCAGACACCAGGCTGTGACACAAGGACAAGGACTGCAGCTCTGTGTGTCTGCCCAGCTCAGTGGGATGTCCACAGCAGATATGGGCACTGCCAGGGACAGAGGGAGATGTTACAGTCCTGCCATGGATGCTGAGGAGCAGCTGTCCTACACACCCCTTTCTTCTTCACATCCCCACTGGACAGAGGGTTCATGCTGAGTTTTGTTTAAAGGGGGCAGTACTTCAGCAAACAATATTTCTGGGAATCGTATAAACACTTTGCAGGGTAATCAAAGGAAATGCCATTTTAAGGTGTCATGGCACATCTATTAGAATTTTCTCTTGGAGACAAACTCCAAGGGGATCACAGTCCTGCAGCCATCTCCTCCTTGCCCTGCAGGAAGTGAGGCTCTTTGCTGGAGATGGGAAGAACCAACATTGCCCAGGGATGTGAAACACTGGCGTGCAGGCTCAGTGTGGAGAGCTTAGTGCTGCTCCTGCAGGTGACACTGGCAGCATGGTTTGGCCAAGGAGAATGGCAAAGGAATGGAAACCAAAAAAAGAGTTGAAAAAAAAAGGCTTCACTCTCTCCACTCCTCCCCAATTCATATTTACTGTAGTCCCCACCAAACTACACCTAAAATAGCTTTTGTCTGTTGCTATTTAGCCATTTAGGTCGGATCTAGCAGCTGCATGAACTTGCCTCTATTGTACTATTGCAGTTGGACCGTTGCCATCCTCCCCCCATGGGTTTTCTACAGATCTATATTTCAAAGTTATGGCTCTCGCAAAGCTCTGCTCTGTGAGTTCAGACAAGCTGAAAAAAAAATTAGTCATGTTTCCTCTAGTCCTGCTGCTTTACTAGGCTTCCTATTTGCAATCAAATTATTTTTAATTTTGACCACGTTCCTATTGTTTGCCAGGAAGATAATCATCTTATCTCGCCGCCGGGATATTTCTCTCCTTTCTCATGTAGTTTCAGATGGATTAAATAAATACCCCTTACACAAAGCACACCAAGCTGGGCAAAAGGGCATTTCACCATTGCTGGCTGATCTGAAATTTAGGAAATGTCTCTCTTCTGGGGGAAAAAAAACGTTTGGAAGGACCCAGACATGCCATAATGGCAGCTGTGCTAATTGTACACTCTCTGATAACTTTTGTCCATCTCAGAGTGGCTTTATGGAAATGTGTGGGTAAAGTTCAAAGTTAGTGAGTGACACTGGCTTGGTTTACCAGTGCCAACAAGGGCCACAGGTACAGTCATCTTGAGTTTTTGGTAAGGAAGAAGCCAAAAAACGTCAGAGTGGTCCTCTGGGACCTTTCTGTTCCTTCTTCCCAGGTGAAACAGTATTTGCTCCATGCAAGGAACAGGGAATCCCCCAGTGTGCCATCTGTCCATCCAAGGAGGAGGGTTTTTACAGGCCCATCAGGGGGTGCTTTTCTCCCCCTCTGCCCGTCTGCAGATCCCATCAAAGGCACTGAAATCAGCGGGTCAGTTTGCTGCCTTTTGACGTCTGACTTGGGGTCCTTTGCAAGGGAAGGATTTACGCCCAGCAAAGGCCAACAACCAGCTCGGAGCAAACAGACTGGGGAAGATCAGGCACCCTCAGACCTTCCCAGTGCTCCCAGTACCCCCTCGGTGGAGGAACTGGTTTGCAAGCACGCGGGCGGCAGGCGCGCAATGGAAAGTTGCACGGACGAGTGGCGCGGCTCGAACCCAAACTGCTCTGCTCTGTGTTTTGCAACCTTCACCCACATCCACTTTCCTCCTGCTGGATGCTGAGTGCTTTACCTCCAGCTTCCTAATTATCGGAGCGCCACCGCTTGTGTTTCACCGCGGATGAGGAAATGAGGACATATGGCTTTTGTGATAAGAGATTTATGCGCGCTGTCTCTGCAGCAGGGCCGCAACTTTCTATACAAGTCCATTTATAAAACAAAACATGTGTAAACAGCCAGGTTTTGATTGTTTCGGTGATTTCTTCCCCCCTCGTGACAGATGTAAAGGAAAAACTGGAGGTTTCCACTTGATGCGTGCAGATAACTCCGTGGCAAATAGGACAGATCCCACTTGCAGTAAATCACTCGATACTTACTTTGATTTCTGCCACCTAAAATTCAGCTCCATAAGGGTCAATGGGAAGAAATACAAAGAAACTGGGGCTCGATGGCTGCTCATACATGATCCCCTTTCAGCTGTAGGAGTACAAATATTCCTGAAAAGCTCCTGGCAGGAGTTTCTTTGACAAGAGTACAGTAAATAGTGCAAAATACCAATGAAAAAGGCAGCCAAAATCCAGTGATTATAATGGGTGGCTTTGGCTACACCCCTGTAGATTGGTTATCTTTCAAATCAAGAGACAGATTAGAGAAATAGGGTCATATTCTCAAGGAACAAAATCCTACTATCAGTGGGGACAAAGAGTGAGGCAGTCTGGACACACATACCGAAATCCTTGAGTGGGCCATGCTCTTTCAGTCCTTCTCTCATCCCTTACACTCTACTCAAGAAAAGCCACTTGCAGGGTGGAGAATCTTGGTTCTTTCCAGGGAAAGTCTCAAGGTTTTTTCTGAGGTTTCTGGGGAGGTGAGATGGAGACACAGGATGTCCCTTGCGATTTTTGGCTTTCTTGCAGTCTCAGCTGCAAATGCCACAAGGACAGTATTTCTTGTGTGATTTTCCACAATATTCAGCTGCCAGATGAACCCATAAATATTCTGGGACAGTCCTGACCTTACCTGAGAAAGTTTAAATGGAACCTGTTTGCAGATAAGCAATATAACTCTCCAGGGCTTGCAGCTTCACACTTTTCACCAGTGTGACAGAGTCACCTTGCAAAGACAGTTTGGTTTGGTTGACACAAGTTCCAAGCATGGCACACATGTGAAAAAGCTTCACATAAAAATGCCCTCCAACGATGTTTCCTTAACAACCCACCCAGAAATCAGACCCTCTTCGCTTTCACTCTGTCCTTTTTGGAGGTGTTTTTCCCTCTGTTTGGGCAGAGAAGGTTGAGTCATGGAACAGAGACAGTGTGGAAATTTACATTCAGCTATGAAAGTGCATGTTATGACTACCATGAAAAGAAAATCATCCACAAACTCAATCCCAGTATAAGCTCACACCCAGCTTCAAAGAAATATGAGTTTAAACCTGTTCTTTTTGGTTGATTGACACTGCTGGCTGCTGCAAGCTGCTTCCTCTTCAGCCTTGGCTTTGTAAGATCTGAAATCTCTCTCCAGCCAGCTGCGTCCAGCCAGGTGGATGGACACAAACACTGGTCAGAGAGGGCTGGGGGGACACCCTTTTGCTCTGACCCTTTCATGGAGCATCTTCCCAACCCCCCAAGATGGGGTTGGAGTATTCCCAAGTGTTTGATGGGTGGCAGTGCATGGAGAGTGCCTCCCTCCTCTTTTTATGCCCTGAACCCTCTCCTCCAGGACAGGGACTGAGCATTTTATCTTCAAGTGCAGGACTCGCCCTTTCCTTTTAAAATACAGTGCCTGCTGCTGCCACCTACCTTTTGTGCTGGAGTGGATCCTAGAAATATTCCATACACCAAGTCTGGGAAGGAGCCCAGGATTTCCTCCTCGTCCCAAAAGCTAAACCCAAGATACAAACCACGAGGTGAATTTGCTGTGTGGGCAGGAGGCTTTATCTGAAAAACATTTCCTGCCATGGAAGAGGAAAGGTTTCAAAACCCATCGAGAGATCACTTCTCGCCCTTACCTGGTTGTGAGGGCTTTCATACAGCAGATTTTGGCATCTGCCCTGCAGAGCAGGTGGTCATACCAGCCAGGGAGCATTTCATGCAACAGGAGATGCAGAGGAAGGTGGCTGGGAAGTGTGTGGCCCCACAGCAGCTGGGATCTGAACCCGACCCTCGCCCTTCTCAACCACTCCACGACTTTGTGATTGTAAAATAGAAGCAGAGGTAGAGATGAAATGCCATCCCCAAATGTTTCTCCCCAGAAAACCTCTGCATACCTGCATGCATATTCCTGGAGGAGCACAAAACCCTTAGGAGTGCTGACATGTGTGGTTTGTGCCAGGTTTGTCTATCAGGCAGCCCCCAGATCACTCAGAACACGTGGGAAATACTTAAGGTAAATAAAGGTAGCCTTTCTGTGGGCCCTAAGAGTAAGAGGGACATAGGATAGCTCTAACTCTCCTTTTCCACCTGCTTTTCTGCAGCAAACAGCAGACCTGCGACTAATTTTCAGTGAGGGGGAGCTGCAGCCAACGCAGATCTGCCAAGCCCAAGCGCTGCCGTGCAGAGGTTTTGGCATCACAGGCTTGGATTTATGTGCTGACATCTCTTCCAGGCCCATCCCCAGCTCCAGCCTTCAGATGAGGAGCAGCTCACAATCTCTGAGTAAGTAATTGGTTCCTTTTCTTTACCCCGAGACGGCATCACTCCTGTACAGTTTGGAAACTAAGTATAGGAATGATTTCACCCACCATTCTCAGCCATCTTGATGGGAGAGAAAGCCTGGCAGACAACAGCTTTATGCTGCTGTTCAGGGCAGGAAGCAAGAAAGGATATTATATCAAACAGAAGGCATGGGAGAATTTCAGGTTAGATGGAGAATACTTAGTCACAGAAGAATTGGGTCAGTGCTCTGGGACCTGTGTTCACTTCCTGCAGGAACCCTAACACAGCCCGAAATAGTAGCAGTTAGGTAAAAGCCAAATATCTTCCCATTTTTCTCCCCACAGCAAATACTAATGCTTACGTCATTAAAGGAGAAGCATAAATAGAACAAGCCTGGGGCTGTAATTTGCAAAGTTCTTGGTCTGTGGATGAGCCATCAGCTTTTCTTATAGCTCACTATTACCCACTTGTGCCATCAAACTTTTCACTGAAGATGCTATCAGGATGAAATAGGCCTTCATATCCACCCATATTTACACCAGTCAGCTAAGAATGAGAGCACCCATCTATAGGTTTTATGTGTGACGTGGTTTTCATCTCCCTGGCTGCGACAGCACGCACCAAAGAAAGTGTCCTAGTGGCAGTTTGGACAGCATTTTGGAAGAGAAGGGAGAGTTTGGCTCTGTGGGTACGAGGTGTGCCACACCTGCTGTCCTCAGGCACACAGAACAGCCCACACCTGTTTAATTTCACTGCACAGAGCCACAACAGCCACTGCCTGCAGCACTCGGGCTCGCCACTGCTCTCCACCGTGCCCTCTCCACCAGGTGTTCGCTCCTCTCCAGAAACTGGCAGCCAGCATTTGTAGAACACCTGAAACTCTGCACAGAGCCACACACCTCTGCCCGTCCTTCTGCCAGGCTTGGGAAACGTTTCCCAGAGCGACACAAGCTGGCAGAATCCAGGGGCAGGTTCTCAGCACACCCACCAGCAGAGAGCTGTTGACGTCAGTGGAAACAGCCTTGACACTCAGGAGGATCCTTATATTGTTCAGGGACACCCTAGACCTGAGATCCCCCTAGCAGGATTCCCAAACATATTCAGGACAGAAGAGATGCTTGGAAGAATTACGGCTTTCAGCAGTAACTGGTGTGTGCAGAATCAATTCCCATTAAAACCAGGTGGTTTTAAAGGAACTGCTTGTCGCTTTAGTGCCTTGTAATACTTGAACCTCAAGTCCTGGGGTCCTGTGCCTGGTTCCCAAGGTAAACACATGTGATTTATTTCAGAAAGGCATCTGCAGCACAGGAATTCATTACATACATCCCTGATGGGCAGCAGCCAACTTTTCAAATGTGCCAAGTTACCAGAATTTTATTAAAAGCTGTTAAGAGTTAGAGGGAAGGTGCAGAAAAAAGCAACCTCCTTCCCAAAGCCAGGTGGCTTAGGCTCGACTCACGCCGCTTCCCGAATGGATGAGGCAAGCTGGAGTCAGAGGTTCCTTCCAGCAACAGCTCGGTCCCCCTGGATGTATCTCCGTAAGCTGCACAAATATTCTGGGGAGGGGGAGGGAGAGAGAAAAGAGTGAAACCTATTCAATTACATCAAGATCACGACTGGCCCTAGTAAAATCATTTATGGAGTGAGGGAACCCGGAGCGGTTTGGGCTGGAGCCATCTGCAGTTATTTGGTATATACAGAATCGGTTTCTATGGATTTTATTAATAGGTCACGCGATTGTATATGAGGATGTGAGATCTGAATCTCTCAGGAGGGGTCCCTGGTTGGGGTTTCTATTGCCTTTATAGGCAATGGCTCAAACTTTCTTGCAGCAGCAACTCCTTAAAAACTTGAGGGGGAATGGGGCTGGCTTTAGGATCCAGCCCACTTTTTTTTTCTCCCCCACCAAAATCTTGAATCGACTTTGTTCCTCTTCCTCTCCACAACGTATTTACAAAATGAGGAAACAAGGAAATAATCAGAGAAATATTCTTACTTACTTTTTCCATTGTCTGCATGAATTTTCTCTCTTTCCCATCAGTCTGAGGGATATCTGGTACATAACTCAGCTCCCACTTCCATCTGTTTTTCAGCCTCTCGTTGGCCCTTTTTAGGGGTAATTTTGCTTCTATGCCATTGTTGGCTCCTTCCATACAGAGAGTCAAGCCCAAAGGAACTTGGACACGCAAGAGAGACTTGGGACAGTGGGTGTAGATCAGAACAGACCCGAGGTTTCTCCACCTCCCCAGGGAGCTGCGCAGGGAGCCCTGAGCTGTTCTGGAGAGCTGTGACTCAGGAACAGTCTAAAGCCCTTTGGTCTTAACTATGGCTCGATTTTACTTTAATTGCCCCAAAGAAGCAAACCCAAACCAAGTTATCAGAGCAATTCCTTCACATCCCAGCCATGTGGAGAAAGCTGGGCCCTGCAAAAAGCTACCGTGCTGCAGCAAGATTCCACCACCATCACCAGCATTCCGGCTGATGAAGCCCCATCCCAGAATAAGGGGGTTTCAGCCCTGTATCTCATCATCTCCTGATTTTTTGTGACAGCCGTAGGTAGGACAGTTCGCTTCCAGCCCTCTCTTCCAGAAGGTAGGAGATGTTCAGGCTGAAGCGCAGAGGTCACATTCCATCCTTCTTGAAAGCACAGCCTGGGGATCCCTCGGTGTCACACTGGGGCTGATATGACCTGCAGGAGCACGGGAAGCTGCACCTGGACCGAGCGGGGCCGAGGGATAGGGCATCACCCGGGGTGCGAGTCCGCCCGGGGGTCGGAGCTGCCCCGGGTATCGGAGCCGACAGGGATCGGAACCGCTCCAGGGCTCGGAGCTGCCCCGACCGTCGGAACCGCCCCAGGGCTGCCCCGCGGGTCCGAGTCTCACCGGGGCTGATCCGACCTGCAGGGCCAGGGAAGCTCCACCGGGACCGAGCGGGGCTGCGGGATAGGGCATCACCGGGGATGCGAATCCGCCCGGGGGCTGGAACTTCGCCGGCGAACGGAACCACCCGGAGGTCCGGAGCTGCCCCAGAGGTCGGAGCCACCCCGGCTTTCGGAGCTGTCCCGGGGCTCGGAACTGACCCGGGATTCGGAACTGCTCCAGGGTTTCGGAGCTGTCCCAGGGTTTCGGAGCTGCCCCGGGGCTCGGAACTGCCCCGTGGGTCGGAGTTGCCCCAGGGTTTCGGAGCCGCCCCGGGGCTCGGAGCCGCCCCGGTGTCGCCCCCCAGAGGCGGGGCACGGCCCGGCCCCGCGGTCGCTCGCCTCGGTCGGTCGCTGGCGGGGCCGGTCCGCCCCCGTCCCCATCCCCGTCCCATTGGCCGCGGCGGCTCCGCGCGTCACCGCTTCCTCCCGCTTTTGTGCGCCGCCCCAGCCGAGCCGCAGCCGAGCGGTGCCGAGCCGAGCTGAGCTGTTCGGAGCCGCGCCAGGCGCTGGGACCCGAGGTGGTGACACCAGCCCCGGGTGGCCGCGCATGTCCCTCCGCGGGTGACCCCGGTAAGTCCGTCCTCACTCCCCCTTTCCGCGGGCGCTGGGTCCTTGCCTCCGTGAATAGTTCCGTTCTTTTAATTATTTTACTGTCTGCAGTGGTGACCGAGAGTTTTGCAGCCGGGTCTGGCTTCCGTAGCTTTTTCTTCCTTCCTTTCTGGTCTTGCAAGTGGGAGCTTGTCCCTCCGGCTGTGTTTGAGGAGCCGTGGGGTGGGGAGCGGGGGCTGGAGCGGCTCCCCAGGAGCAGGGCGCGGGTTGCCGTGTCCATGGGTGCGGAGCGGATTGAAGGTCTGACCTTTCCCGGGGCTCCCCGCACACCCCCGCCTTGTGCTGGTGCTCTCGGGTCGCTGTTTTCCCCAGGTTGTTGCCTGGGTGCCTGTCCTGGCTGCAGCTGCTGACAGCGAGCGCCGGGGTTAGACTCCAATACCCGTTTTGGGATGCAATAAAAGTCTGGAGCCAGCGGCTTCTGGATGTGGTCATTTGGGTCCTGATTCCCTGGAAAGAGAGGTGCGGGGCTACTTGGCCATCCCTCACTCTCCTGCAGAGCTCTCCCTGCACCGTCTGTCCGGAGCGGTGAGGATGGGATGAGCGCGGGGAGGGAGGCTCCGCGGCGGGCATGGACCCGAAGCCCGTCCCCGCGTGGTGCGAGTGGCCAGCGGAGCTGGGGAAGCTGCATTTCCACCTGGACGGAGCGAGCGGCTGCCGTGGGGCTGTGCCACGAGTCGGGATGATGCTCAGGAAGGATTTGTGCTGCCGGCACCAAACCTCTGCCCTCCGCGGCTGTGCGGGAGGAGCGGAGCAGAGGTGGGAGCCGTGGACCAGCTGGGCAGGTCGTGCACGGTGGCCAGGGCTCGGAGAGAGGCTTCTCCCTCGGCTTCTGCTTTTATCCTCCTCTTAAATTCTTCTCTTGTAATCCAGTGGTTTTTGGGAGTGGACCTGCTCCTGGTTCGGGGCAGGGTCTTTTATGTGTTGCTGGTGCGTGAACCAAAAACACGGGGCTCGCTTGGGATTTGTGCAGGGTTTAAGTGATCCCAGGGATTTCCAAGGTCAAGCTCTTTCACTTCTTTGGTGAGAGTGAGTGGTTTTGGGGGAATTTCTTTCTATGCCACCATATACATTTATTTCCAGTCCGGTGCTTGCAGTTTGACGTAGCTCCATGCAGGATTTGTGCATGCAGTGCAGCTCTTGGAAGCAGTTCCTCAGGTGTGCATGAGATCAGTTGCATTTGGGGGTTTGCTGTGACTACCTCTGTCTTGACACCTGTGTCAGATGGTCCAGTTTACAGGACCCCTAATTTGACATTAGTTATAAACAGGGGTTCAAGGATTCCCAGGGCTCCTGCAGATCACAGCAGACCTCCACAGCTGGGCACAGCCTTTGCCCTGGGAAGGTTTTGCAGCTTGTAAAAGCTCCTCTGTTGAGGCAGGACGTGAGGCTGGATGGGCTGCCAGCCTGGTGGGATGTGGATGTAAAGGACCTTTTATACCTTCCTCGTGTGAACAGGTTTTGGTGCCGCAATTTTTTCCGCGGGTCCTTAATCTCCACCAGAAACCCACAGCTCTGCCCTGTCAACGTGTGCTGATGGGCAATGCATT
Organism: Oriolus oriolus; assembly: GCA_013400235.1. NCBI lineage: Eukaryota > Metazoa > Chordata > Aves > Passeriformes > Corvidae > Oriolus > Oriolus oriolus. Next base: position 140,614 of record VXBT01003842.1, read on the forward strand.
TATTTTTTTGGAGGCTGTCAGAGCCTGTGAGGGAAGTGTGCTCATGCAGAGAGATGTTGGTCTGGATTTTCACCCAGACGAAGCGACTCCGATGCGAAGAGCCAGCGACTGCGGCGGCCAGAGGAGCGGCTCCATCCCGTCCGGAACGTTCCCATTGCTTGGTGATGCTTCATGATTTCAGTCTGCAGCTTGGACTTGATGCTTTGTGAATTTTCCCGTTGGGAAGACGCCGGCGAGGCTCACACGGTGTGTCTGGCTGCCTGGCAGAGCCGTGGGATGGAGTGTGCTGCTGCAGCATGGAAAGTGATGTGCTTCCAGCCCTGCTCTCCCCAGATGGACGTGGGAATGAGTGAGAGAGCTGGCAGGATCTTCTGTTCTGGTGGATCTGGCCCTGCTGTTGGAGACCTGCTGGTCGAGGCTAGAGGGAAGTGAGTCAGGGTTTGCTGTTAGAAGGGATATCTTTTATTAGACTGCTCAGGGAAGGCAGGCTGGCTTTAGAGTGTACAAGCCTGTCTACACGTAGAAGAAAGGAGGCAGTGATTGCTTGGAGTCTGCCTTGGCTCTCCAGACTGAGGGACTCATCTGAAAGAAAAGGGGGAAAAAAGAAAAGACAGATTCAACTACAGTTCAACCTGTGCGGTTCATCTGGCCTAAGGAAGCACATTTCATCTCTCTACAAATCCCTGGACTCTTTAGATCCTGAGATGCAGCACAGGACAGGGATGTGCATCCCACATGCCAGCCTTTCACGGGAGGTGGCAAAGCCCTTTCCAGCCTGGCTCCCGCAGCGAGGAGCTGTGGGAGGCAGGGATGGTGCTCGCTGATGCCTGACGGTAGCAGGAGGCTGCTGGGCTCAGTCCCTTCTGCTCCCCTCTTTGCACAGAGCACGGGCCAAGCACAGTGTGCACAGAAATGTGCAGAATGTCAGCTGTGCACTGGGGAGATGGAAAATGCAGTGTGGAGCCTTAAGAAGTGGAATATGGATTTAAACTTTTTTATTTTTTGTTGTTTCCTCAGACACTTTTTAGAAAAGATATAAATGGCCCTCTGATACTGAACCTGGCAGATTCACCCCCAATCTCCAGACTTTATTTATTTAGCTATTTAAGCTCCACAAGGGGAAATGGGTGACCAGGTGTTTTGGTGAGTCCCTCCAAGGAGCAGTTCCCCTTCCCCACAGGCTCTGGCACTTCAGCATTTCTTTCTGGCACCTTTTCTGCCTTTGCAGAGTGCAGTGTGAGATACAGAGGTGGTGAATGTCATCTCAGTTGTGCCTGAACCATGCTGTCTCTGTGGGCTTGCCCCACATCCCGTGTGGCATGAACCTTCATCTGATGTGGTCAGTGCTGTGGTGAGCATCAGACAGGCAAGACGAGGGGTTTTCTGTCTGTGAAGGTGTGGGTGAGCACGCAGGAGTGTGGATGTGTGGGCATTTTTGTTTGTTTTCTGTCTGTCCCTGCAGTTCTGATCTGGTCTAGCCAAGTAATCTTCCTGTTAGTCACTAAAATGCTGCTGGTGCTGAAATCAAAAAGGTGGTCACGCACTGGAACAGGCTGCCCGGGGAAGTGGTGGAATCACCATCCCTGGAAGTGTTCAAAAACAGTGTAGATGTGGCACTTGGGGACATGGTTTAGTGGTGGACTTGGCAGTGCTGGGTTAATGATTGGACTCGATGTCAGAGGTCTTTTCCAGCCTTAACGAGTCTGTGATCCAATCAGTCTGTCCCAGTTCATCTTTAATAACACAAGAAATTAAAAGCTGATATCTCCTTTAAAAATCAATGCCTTGCTCCTCAAAGGCCCTGGGGAGCTGTTCCCTGCAGCAGACCTGTTGTGTGGGCATGAGGGGCACAGCAAGAACGCTGTAGTGGGGCTGCAGGCGGGGGGTACCCGGCTCCCTGCTTTGTTTTGGCACTGGGGATGTTGCTCCAGGAGCTTCCCCTAGAGCCACAGGGCTTGGGACCAAGCTGAGACCAGGATGGTGGAAGAAGCAGCATCAGGCTGGCCTGTGATGGGGACCCTGGCAGCTCTACATCCCCATCTCTGCGACCAGGGGTGGGGACACTCTGTTGCATGTCATCTCTGTGTCTGGTCTCAGGTGCCAGCTTCTGTTCCCAGGGTGCTTGGAATGTCTGTGAAGGGAACCCAGAGGGTTTGACCTGGGCTTTCTGAGGCTTTTAGAGGTCAAAGGTGAAAGATAGACCTGTACGCTCTAAAAGAGGGGGTTCAGCTTCCAAATGCATTCCCCAAGCAGCTTTTTTCTATGCTGGAAGATCCTAATATAAATGTTAGTGGAGACCAAATGGCTCAGAATTTGATGAGACTCTGCTCTCCTGAGTTAAACCCCAGGCTGGCCACCATTTTATGCAGAACTAATTGTCACTTCTGTGAGAGCTCCTCTGATTTTATTCTCTCCACTCTGGGAAATGATTCGGTGCAGCCCAGGGGGAACGAGCTGTAACAGCAGTGAACCAGGGTGGAGCTGAGCCAGGGTTTGGCTCAGAAGCTGCCTGGGACAAAGTCCGGCTGAGTCTGGCTGGCAGAGCGTGCCGTGCCCGGCGGCTCGGGCCAGATCCTGGAAGGAGCTGGCCAAGCTCCTGCGTGTGCTGCTGTGTAAACAGCATGTGTTCAGGCCAGGTCCTGAGGGGGTGGGATGATGGGTCAAGTGTTCAGGTAGTGATTAAACATCAAATTGCTTGAAAAAATTAGCCGTGGGTGGGTGGATTAGAGGTGCTCTGCAATACTACTGTGGCCAGGAACTTGCGTGCTAAAGTGACAAAATGTCATCTGATTGATAGCTGGGTGATTCAGAGGGAGAAAAAGACTTTGTACAGTTGCTTTGGGAAAGTAATTTGTGAGATAAGAAGTGTTTGTGATGGAGGCAGGAGCGTCTTAAATCCATCAGTGCTGCAGGGCGCGTGTGGCCCCTGCAACGCTTTGAGTGCTCCTGTCCTGTTAGGGCTCTCTTGGCGTGGTTAAGTTTGTCTTGTCCATGTGCAAGGGTGTCGTGCACAGCGGCTTTCAGGTGCTCCCAAATCGCCAAGGGAAAATTGAAGGCTTTGCACATGGCTGTCCTTAGCACAAATATTGTGTGTAAGAGTGAACCCCATGTTCAACCGGTGCAGAAGGTCAGAGGAAGATGCTGCTGCTTTGGCACATCCGTTGAGGTCTCTCCTTGCTGAGGCTGTCCTTGTCCTTCAGTGCTCAAGGCAGCTGGTCTAGATGACCATTGCAGATCTCTTTCAGTTGAGCTATTCCATTCTATGGATGTGCATGGAAATCTCTTGTGATAAGGATGGTGGATTACTCAGATTGCTTAGTACTTTTGTGCTGCAGCCTCTTGTTTTTGGGGTTTTTGTACTGAGCAGAGGTCAGATCATCAGAGTCTAGTTGTGAACTGGAAATAGTGCAGCACCATCCATGGCAAATAACAGCCCCGAAGAATTTAGCAGATCCTTAATCTCTTCACAGGGGGCTCTCTGCACCTTCTGCTCTGCAAGGTGGCAACAGGGATGCTGTATCCCAAGCCGTGAAGATCCTGCAGAAGGCTGGTGGACACAGGGTGATAGGCATGTCTGGCTCTCACCAGCTCTTGATAACAGATGTCTTGCCCAGATACAGATTTAAAGGTTGGGGCATCCCCTGCGTGAGGCAGTGGTTTGTTAAGGAAGGGTTGTTTGGGTTAAATGGCCTGGGGAGAAGGTGTGAGGATGAGGCCTGTTACCACAGGTGGTGAAGGTGAACAGCAGAACAGGTGAGTGCATGCAGAGAGATCCTCTTTTAAATACTCTCTTCCTTTCAGCCTCTCTCCTCTTCCTCTCTGTCACTACCTGGGGAGTGCCCTGGGGGGAACTGTCCCTCTTTTGCAGGGACATTGCAGAGGGCAGCTGATAACTGTTATCTGTAGCTGGGTGATGCTGATGGGGGCTGATGATAGTGTTATCTACAGAGGGGTGATAACTCTGAAGTCACTATGCTGTGGGAGTATGTGGCTGGAGGGAGGTGTGTGAACCTGGTCTGTGGGGTGGAGTGGTTTAGGAGCATGTAAGTGATGAATAACCAGTACCTGGAAATCAGAGATCAGACATTTGGGGTTTTTTCTGTTGAGACTGATCTGTGCATTGATGTAGTATGGAGCTGTGGAGCAGGGCTTGTTTTGCTGCTGAAGCATCCTTCAGTAAAGATCCCAGGCTGGGCCAAGCTCCTGGAAAGCTTTCCTTGCTGATGCAAATTGTTCATACTGCAGCCTCAATGCTTTCTGTTTGCCTTTCAGCTCAAAACTACAGCACTGGTCCCTCTACTGCAATCCTTCTGCTGATTCCCCCTTGGAGAGTGGCTTTTGGGAAACCTCAGCACCCAGTGGTTAATAAACCAGTGGAATGCCCTGGTTTGCTGCTCCTTGGTCTTAGTCCCTCAGTGCTGGTGCTAACAGAATAGCAAGAGTCATTAGAGAAATATGCGAGATATTCCAGTTATTTCTCTTTGGATGGTGCTAGTAGCAAGCAAAAGAGATAAACAGACTGTGTTGAGCTGTGCTTAGTTTATTGCATCATTGGTTTTACTGAAAGGGTCAAGGTCCGGCTCTGGATGTTGTTGCAGGCAGCATTTGAGCTGCTCCTGAGCTGTGCTGTGCCAGAGGGAAAATGTTTGGGAAAGGCATCGTTTTGGTGCTCTCTCCTTGAGTTTCTTCTGAGCGGTGGCCATGGCTGCAGCGCCTTGGTAGAGTCACGATGACACAAGTCCTGTCAGGTTAATTTCTTGGCTTTGCACTGGAGAGCTCTGCACTTGGCTCCTGTTAACTCCCAGGAGCTGCTCCTCCCCTGGCAGTGGCAGCCAAGGGAAGCCCTGCTGACATCTGCTGCAGCCTGCTGGGTGTTGGGGCTGGGAGGGGACCACCAGGGCTCCCTGGATGCAGAACCACGCAGCACGGGGTGGTGCTCTGTCCCACTCCTGTCTTCAGTTTTCTGCTAGGATGGCTCCTGCTGGCTTGGCTGGCTGCTTCACTGGTGGCCTAGGCTGAGGTCTGCTCGCTCCTCTTGTGCCATGGTGGCTTTTGGCTGTGCCACCCAGGGAATAGGAAGTGCTCCTGGGTGCTGACGGGAGTCACAGGTGGCTCCAATGAAAGGGCAGCTGTGCTGTTTTCTGCATGCCCTGATGATGGACTTTGTCCGAAGACTGGCTTGGCTTCACCTTGCTTGGCTGAAATGAAGGATTTGAGGAACCATGCCTGTTCTTGCCCACTTTTGTTTGGACTTGAGGTGCTTACTGAGGCTCTCCACTAAGATGCTGTAATGTTAAAGACGTGCACAATGTACCTGGCTGATGACACAAGAAACATGAGAGACAATGTTTGTTTAATCATCCCAAAATTTCAGCAACTTCACCTCCAGCATCACAGGTGTGAAAAACATCTGGTGTGAGCCTGGTTGGCTGTAAGGGCTGAGGATGTGTTTTCACAATTGGCTTTTGGACCCAGCACAAAAGGTGCTGAAGGTTGTAACTGTCTTCATCTCTGGATGAGAATGGGCTGTTTGTAGTCTTGGTCTATGTCCAGGAAATCCTGTGCTGGAGAGCTTCCCTTTCAGGAGCACAGTGGGGCTGTCCCAGGGATGAGCTTGGATGAGATGCAGCAAGGCTTCCCGTACCCAGTTCATCATCACTTGGGAAGCTGATTTGCCTTTCATGCCACACGTTGCCAGAGAGGTGCAGTTTGGTGTCCCATGCCTGTGGGAGCTTCCCAGGCAGCAGTGGCTGTGTGGTTGCTGTGGGAGTCACCAGGAGGTGATGAAAGTGGGAAGTGTTTGTGGAAGAACATGGGGTGTGTTGGACAGGATCTCCCTTTGCTGCATGAGGATCCAGCTGCCTCCCTGACCTGTCTTGGGCTGGATTTCCAAAGCCTTGGACAGGTACGGTTGAAGGGCTCTGGGCTGCATCACAGGACATCACCACCTCCATGGCCATGTTCAGGAGCGTCACCAGAGGCTTGGAGTGTCTCCAACCCTGCAGGAGTGTCTCCAACCCAAGGAGGATTCTTGCTAATCCCTGTGTCCATCTGTCACTCCTCTCTTCCATCTCTGCCTGCCCCGAGTGTGGAGCACTGATAACACCCCTGGGTCAGGACCACGGGGGATCCTGGCTGCTGAAGGCTTTGCTAAATGCTTTCATGGGACACAGTTTGTGGCATCTCCTGTAAAACCTCCCGCAAGGTACCTTGCTGCAAGGCTCTATTTTGGGGCTGTCTCTGACGTGATCTGTCAAGACACGGGCTGCTCTTTGACTTACTGCTGGAAGTCTGGTGGGGGATGGATGACCAGTTGCTTACCTAGCATTACCAAAGCAACGAGTTGTTGCTTTCCATGACTCATGAAAATGCACTGTAGGCTCTCTTAAGAATGGCTGAGATCATTTTTTGGCTGGCTTTGGGCATCTGGTTTCTTTAGCAAATAGCAGTGGGGGTGGAGGGAGGGGGATTTCCAAACTCGCTTCTTTGTATGTGTGATCTGGTTTTTAGAGCTCGGCTCAGAAAGTACTTACTTCGTTTAAAAAAGGGGATGAAAAAAAAGGACCTGTAGCTTCCATGTCTGTTTAGTTTTTGTAGCATGTCTCATTTAGTCGTGGTTTGGTGTAAAAAGGGGAAAGGTGCTAATAGTATTACAGAGCCGTATGCTGTGTTTCTCCTCTTAAATTAACAAGGACAGAAACATCATGAGTGGTATTTTCTTTTAGAGCAAATTGTTCTGGGGAAGGAGAAGGAGGTACAGAGAAAATTCTGCAAACAAAACTGTAATTTCATCTTTTTTTTTTTTTTTGGTTGACCATGTTTGCTCAACTAGGGGACTTTGATTCTACAGTGATGCAGCAGAGCAGAGTCTCAGCAAGAGGTGTTTTAGAGTTTGGTTAATCTGACTATTATTTTTTAAATATTTATTTATTTATTTGTAGACCCTTGATTCACTTTCTGGGTTTTTTTCCCTGTGCAGTCCAAAGGCAGCAGCCCTGACATCCTCGAGCACCAAGTGCACCAAGATTAGCATTAACCAGAGGAGAATCAGAGCTCTGTGACACCTGCAGAAGGCAGGAGGTCCTCAGGTGTTCTGACACCTCTGCAGCCAGGTTTTAGCAGCCTCTGTGGTATCCAAGTCCAGCCACCCTTTGCAGGCACCTGAGAGCAGACAGAGGGAAGGGAAGGGAAATCCTGGGTGGGCAGAGGTAATTGTTTGGATAGGGAGACTTGTGGTGCGGTGGGTTTGGTGTGCCCATCCTCTGCAGGGCTGGGAGGAGCGAGGGTTTGGTGTGTTCCACCACCAACTCTGTGTGTCAGTTCAGGAATTTGGTAGCTGTGAACCAGCCTCTAATGCTGTGCACGATCTGTGCTGCTGCTTGGCTGGTGTTAATTCTGCAGCCAGGGCAGGCAGAAGCGTGTCCTGGTGTGCTGAGGCACGGGGTTGGAGCAGCCTGAGCGCTGCAGAGGAGCCGCAGATCTGTGCTGGGAACAGCAGGAACACAGCAGCTCAATGGCCCGGCCCTCGGCCAGGGGTGAGCGGGAACAATGTGACTGAACAGGTTTGTGCTCACTTCCTTGTAATCTCGGAGATGAGATAATGCAGAAACGCAGAGGCTCTGCCAGCGCGAGGTTTCCTTTCTCTGCCCCCGTGCATGCCCTGCGAGCAGGAGGAGCTGACTTGCTGCTGTCTCTGTGAAAAGCTGATGAAAAGCAAAACCCTTGGAGCTCGAGGAATGGCACGGTTGAGCTCCAGTGAGGGTGATGGATGCCACCCCCAGGGCTTGGCTCGGGGCTGCTGCCTGCCCAAGCACCCTGTGCCAGGAGCTGCTGTGTGCACCACAACTGCTCAGGCCCTTCGTGTTCTCCTCATCTGAATTTCTCTGCATCTTTGCTATTTAGTTTGGGCAGGATGGGTAAAGGCCACCCATTTAACCAGACATGTCTTTTTCCACAGGTGTAATGTATTCAATGCATAGCCTAGCACGCCACAGCTCCAGGTCTTCTAGGTCTCAATAGTTTTGTTCCATGCGAAAATAGGAAATAAATGTGACCTGAGGTGCTCTGCTCTTTGTGGTGCTTGTGAGTATTTGAACATGTGGCCAAAGTTTGTTTCTCTGAAGTGATGGGCAGCTGCAGCCCAGGTGCCTGTAGTGCACATGGTGGCACTGCCCCAGGCTCAGCAGCAGCACAGGATGAGCTCTGTGACATCCAAGACAGGCTTTTTCAGAAGGCCAAGTCCTTATAGACTACTTTTTTCCATGAGGTGAATTTCTGCTGGGCAAGGTCCACCAGCAGCTGTACATCTGGTAGTTTTGGTGAGCAGAAAATCCCAGCAGATGGGCTGGCATAGCTGAATTCCATGGCTTTACCCTGCTCGATGCTGGATACAAGAAGTGGAAGCACAATTTGGAAAGATGTTCTGCTGTATTATTATTTTATTTTTTTTTAACTGCTGTGCCTTGATATCGTCCTCCAGTGCATAATGTTCTTTTGACTAGGAAAGCCAGGATCAGGGTACCCCAAAGGGGCTGCTTAGTTTCTAGGCAGGTGTTGCTATGAAAGCTGTATTTTTCCATCTGTAACTTACAGATGGAGATGTTGAAGGAACCCACGTCTCCCTGAAATTAAGTCATTCCCTGTCCAGTGTAAGGTTTCCAGTGTACAGTACTGGGTAAGAGGAATCCTGGACCACATTCTTTACTCCAAAAAACAGAGATGTATTTCTTTTAAAGTAGATGCTTCTATTCCTTCTTGTTTGAACATTTCACACATGACTTATGCTTCTTCAACTTTTGACATCTGCAAACACTTCTTTTTAACAAAAAAAAAAAAAAAAAGGGGAACTGTGGATTCTGGTGTAATCATGTGACTCCAGGAACCAGGTTCTTACAAAAAACACAGAATCCTGTGAGAATTTGCAATGCTCAGGGTTATCCCACTGTCCAGCAGTCGAAATAGAAAATGAAGTAAAACCTTCTGCTCCCAGCTCCCTTTCCAGAGATGCTGCCCCATCCCTTGGAGTCCATCTTGTTGCAAGAGATATTTAGATTGTGCGGCTTTTGGTGGTTTTTTTTAATGATGTGGGGTCTTTTTTATGATTTATATGGTGAAATATTTTTCTCCTTGCTTGGTGAAATTTGCAGATCTGTGGTCTTGAGGCTCTCAGCTGCTCTTTGGGTTATGTGTGAGGATGGTCTCTTGTGGAAGCCTCACACTCTTTAGGCATTTTAAAATCAAGAAAGAGCCTTGCAGCTGTTGTGGCAAGAATCAATGCCAATGCAAATTGCCATGTAAACCTAAACACTGAAGCTGCATTGGAGCCTCCTTGCATTTCCCTTTCTGGGGTGGTTGGTGGTTGGGGTTTTTCGAGCTTTTTTCTGACAGTCTATCACAGGAGGCTTGACCTGGATATTTGCTGTCTGTTTTCTTGCCAACCTGCCTTCTGCAAAAGTAAATGAAGTGCTTTTCCACCTTGGATGGGAGCAGGCCTGAGTGCTCAGAGAAGCACAAGCACTCTGATAGTAGAAAAATGAGGTTCCTGTGCTGCTTGTGGGTGTGGGACAGGAATTAGAGGACTTGCTCTGGTGCCTCAGAGCTCACTGAAGCCAAAAATCAGGCTAATGCAAGTCCTCTGTTGCTTAACTCTCCTTGGGAAAGCCCTGTCAGCTGTCTCTGGAGGTATTCAAAACCTGCCTCGACGTGATACTGTGCAACCTGCTCTAGGTGAGTCTCCTTTAGCAGGGGGGGTTGGACTGGGAGGTCTCCAGAGCTCCCTTCCCACTCCAGCCATTCTGTGATTCTGTGAGCATCTGGAGAACAAAATGTCTTCAGAGGGCAACACTCTCCCACCACAAGCAGGCAAGCGAGGCCAGCGTGTTTCTCCTCAACGTGGGAGATATTTGTCCTGTGACTAAGCAGAAAAGTTAAGAGATGGAAAAGGTCCTATTAGATCATCTCATCCGCCTCCCTGCTGGCGAGCAGCTCTTCTCCCTGGTGTGTATTTATTAATAGGCTGCTGGGCAGACAGGAGTGGCTTGCTCAGGGGTCTGTGGAGGAGCAGCAGGCAGCCTGTGCAGGTGAGGGACTCTGCTCGCATGTGACTCGACCTGCACGTGCACAAGTTGCTTGCAGCAGTAGGATTTTGTAGTAAAAGGGCCAGAAGCTCTGGACTCAACATTCTTGGCGTGTTTGGAGCCTTCCCCTTAACTTGCTGTCAGTTTGTGCAGGCATGAGCCTGTCTTTTTTTAGCATTCTAGGAATAAGCTAATTTTACTTTATATTTATGATGGAGTAGGTGGCTTGAAAACTAATAATAATGGCAGGGGGAAAAATAGAAGCCTTTTGGAAAGGAGAGGTCAGCCAGCTGGACCTCTGCACAGCTGGCCTGGGCTCTGCTGGCCATGATCTACGACAGCGGTGTGCGAAGGCTCCCAGCGGAGATGTCAGAGAGGTGCAGGTGGAAATGCTATTGCCATGACAAACAGAGCAGTGCTGGAGTGTCAGGCCACAGCTTGGGGACCATCAGCGTTGCTTGGTTTATTACTGCTTAGTAACCACAGCACGGCCTCGTGCACACGGATTGGTTTTTATTTCTCGTTCCCTGATTGCAGCTCAGAGCGCTCGGGTTGAAATCACCGAGTGTTGAGCATAAAAGGACAAATCCTGTCTTTAACTGGATCAGGGAGAACTACAGCATGCGCTCTCATAGGGAATGGAGCAGAAATTTCCTATCCAGGCATGTGCTGAGCTGCCTTCTCCTACTGAGGCTGTGTTGGCTTTTGCACTTAGGATCACTTCTCTGGCTCCAAAGGTGTGTCCTGGTCAGCACCACTGTGAGATCAATATTTAGGGTTAAGGACAAGAATCATCCTGTGGTGCAGGTGAGCAGCCAACCCTGCTCTGCACCGGTGACATCTTTTTGCTGGTGGTGGCACTTGTTTGGGCCCCTGGGGCTGTTCTGCAGGGTCTGATGATCCATTTCCTCACACTGTGGTACATTTTGTGTGGTTTTTGGAAGTGTTGTGGGACATCTCTTGGCTGAGCAATTGCTCTGTAGCATGGGGAGAAGCTCTCTCCCAGATCTGTGGAGGGTGTTTCATGGTACAGCCAGTGTCCCTGGCACCACTGGTCTTTCTCTTGGCTTGTTCTGTGGAAGTGACAGTATCACAGACGATGTTTTCCAGGAAAACTTCCAACACTTGTGAAGAGCTTTGACATGGGCTTCGCCTCCCTTCCCTCCACCAGACATCTTCTAGGGAGGAGGGAGCTGGAGCAGGGCACAGTGCATGCAGGGAGCAAATCTGCCTTATTATTATTTAATTTAGTGAGAACTTGGCCTAAAGATGTAAAAAGGAATTGCAAGCACTGTCTGGACACCACCTCTCCTCATCAATTAGCGGCATTAAACTCTCAGCAGGGAGGATTAATTAGAAAACTGAAATTTTTCTATCATGACAGCCTTCTGGTTTCCATTGAAATGCAGCCGGAGGACTGGAAAGGCTTCTGTACTTCGTTTTGATATGCAGGCATATGTTTCTTTCCATCCTGGAAATTAATTCTGTCTGTCTGTAAAGGAGCTGTGGGAATCAATATTGAGCTGATCTGTATTTCTCCAGAGCTTTCTTCTGAAAGTAGTTGACTGCTTCCCCACTGTGCCTAATAAGTGACCTGATTTCGGAGCAGCTGAGCAGCTGGTCTGCCAGTTCAGAGGTGTTGTACGGCTGCCTTGATGGTGCAAGGCTGGTTCATGGTCTCTCAAGGGTTATGGCCTTCTCTTTTCTGGAAGTCTGCAGGTCAGACTTCCTCTGAGCTGGACAAAATGCCCACAATGACTTTCCATTGCACTGCACCAGGCTGGACATGGTAGGAGAGGAAGTTACTCATCCTGCTGCCTCCCCTGCAGACTGCTCTTGGCCTTGGTGAGCTGTCATGCTCTCAGTCCCAAGTTCTGCAATGCCCTGAGCTGAGTTTAGAGGCAAGATAAGCCTTTTCCTCAGTGCCATCATCTTTTCTTCCCTCCACTGGGCTTGGGGAATGAAGTAGAGTCAGTGCAGCAGCAGGAGGGTGCTGCCTTGCACTGGGGGAGCAAATCACCGTTGGGTGATGGCACAGCTTGGGCAAATCTCCTTGATAAGACACTGCCTTGTGTGCGCTGCAGCAGGCAACAGGCTGTGCTCAGGCTCTGCAGAACCACAGCTTTGTGAAAATTGGGTGGGGGAGGGCTGGCAGGAGAGGCAGGGCAGACCTGGGAGGCCCCGAGTGCTCTGAGCTTTGGGCATTGCGTGTGCTCTGCAGGCCTGTAAGGCTCTGTGAGCGCATGGCTGTGTGCTCACAGTCTGGTTCCTGCACTGCTGATGGCTCATTTTTTCCCGTAGAGGCAAGTGCACTTGAGTTCATGTGATGCTGCAAGTCCAGAGGACAGGGAGAACAAAGCCTCTGTGCAAGCTGCCCCACATGTTTGTTTCATAACCCCATCACCACCCCGCTGACGGCAGGCACGAGCCAGCAGCTCATGGAGGCAGCGCAGTCCTGGGGCTGTGCAGAAAGTTGATCCTTCTGCCCAAAACAGCTGGCTTGTAATCTTTGCTTGCCACCAAGCACTCACTGAGCTCTGCTTTCTCCTGCTGGAGAAATCTCAGCCCAGAGTTGCATGGCAGAAGTGGCACAAGCAAGGAAGGGACCTGTCAGATTTTGTGGTGGCTCTTGGGGTCCTGGCCTCCCCGTGTGCTGTGCAGGTTGTGCTTCTTGCCCACAGAGAAGGAGCAAATCAACCAGGTAGCTGCTGAGAGAGCAGAGAGTGGTCAATTAGTCCTGAGCCCTCGGCTTCTCAGTCGATCAGAAAGTCTCGTTGGGATCAATAAAATCCCGCCAGGCTGCGGGGGTGAGGCTGTGGCTTGTTAAAGAGGAAGCTGTGCAGGGGCATGGCTGCGAGGGACTATCGATCGTGGCAGGCTGAGGGTAAATGCTGGATTACAAAGGCTGGTGGGATGGCTCCTGGGATATACAGGTGTGTTATCCTCTGTGCTCCCAGGGGATGTTGCAAGGGAGAGAAAGTGGGTCAGAGACAAGGTGGGGTGAGTGTGGAAGATGGCACAGTGGCTTCAAAGCCCTGATCCTGCCCTGATGTCATGCCAAGGACATGGGATGGATCTCCCTTCTTCCCTGTCCAGAGCTTGGTCACTTAGTGTTAAAATCCCTGTTGGAGCATGTTGGATCAGCCATAAAGTTGGTTGTGCATTTGATACCCTTAGAGGTTGAAGCTACAGAGACAGGGTTGGTTTCTGCCTGCCATTATCCTCATGGAGAACTGGGCATCCCAGTCTCAGGCCAGGTTCTCCATGGCACAGTGTTGGATTTGCAGCTCTTTGGTGTGAAGCTTCATTCATGGACACTCTTCATTTCTGGTACCAGATGCTTTTCTCCCAATTGCTTTTCCCAGGGAAGATTTCTCTCTGAGACAAGCACTTTTCTGATGGCTTATTTCACCTGAAGGTTTTAGTAGCTATTCCTCCTTCTTGGTTTCTGCTCCTTCTCCTTCCTGTTTTTCCCAGAAACATGGAAGAAAGAGACCTGAAGCTTCACTTTTCCAGATACATGGTTTTGTTTTAATTTCCCTCCCACAAAGTCTTCGGTCATTTGAGGAGAAAGACAAAAATAAGACCATGAAAACCTGCAGGAGGAAGAAATTACAACATTCTTCTGCATTGTTTTTTATATTACATGCAGAAATACCTTCCCTTTGCTGTGTTCACTTAGAGGACAATTGTTCATTGGAATCAGAGGGTTTCTGTAGGTGTAACTGGCATCAGGGTTTCCCTCTGATTCATAAGTGCATAGAGAGCTATCTGAGGACAGGATTTTGCCCTGTGAAAGGGAAAAATTATGCAGGACAGTGCTCTCCCCTAGCTGCAGACCTTCATCCTCACAGGCAGGGCTGTGTGTGCAAATAATCTTGGCTCAGCTTCATCTGGGGAGGTGAATGTTCAGGGTTGCGGGAGATGAGGATCCTCTAGACTTGGTCACTTCAGTGCCTGATTTGAAAATTTGCTTTTAGGCACGGTGGGACTGAGGTGGGCTTTGGGGTGTAATTGAGGTGTCTGCAAATCGGTTCATCTCCAGCAGTTGCTGGAGGAGGTGGTTCCTCTGTGAAAAATGTGAGTTCAGTAGAGACACAATTCTGTGCTGTGCAGACCCTGACAGAAATAAAAACCCAAACAGGTGAGGAACACATGGGTTCTCTGGACACTTGTTCGCTTGACTTGTCTGTTGTATGTAAAATAGATTAACTCTGACCTGATAGGGCTGTGTTGTCTGACCTTTGCTGATAGAAGAGTCCTTTCTAATCCTTTTGATTTGCTTCTTTGTTTTATTGTTCCAGAAGTTTGAGATCTGTATGGAAAATCAAAGCTATTTAATATGCCAGTATACATTACTGATTACTGCACTGACTTTGGTAAGATGAATATTACTGCAAAGCGAGAAAAGGAATTAACTGAGAAAAACAGCAGTACCTGAGGAGAGCTGGAGAGGGACTTCTTACTTGGGCATGGAGTGATACGAAAAGGGGGAATGGCCTTAAACTGAAGGAGGAGAGATTTAGATTGGATATTAGGAAGAAATTTTTCCCTGTGAGGGTAGTGAGTCCCTGGCACAGGTTGCCCAGAGAAGCTGTGGCTGCCCCATCCCTGGAAGTGTCCAAGGCCAGGCTGGACAGGGCTTGGAGCAACCTGGGATAGTGGAAGGTGTCCCTGCTCATGGCAGGGGGTGGAACTAGAAGATCTTTAAGATTCTTTCCTACTCAAACCACTCTATGATAACTTACTGGAGCATGCTGTCTGGAACATTTCATCTATAAAGTAGTTTTTTCTGAGAGGAGGATTTGTTTTGAGATCTCAATGGCTTCTTTAAGGGGCTGTCATGATGTTAACAGCAGGACTCAGGCAGGTTCTAAACCTCTTATTCTTAGTACATGTCGTGCTAGAACAAACAGGATGGCTCAGGAGATTTCTCCAGAAGCAGCTGTCAAGTACAGCTACCCTGGCTGGGTCAGGGACTGAAGGAATCCTCCACTGAGCACGGTGGCTTTTAAGCACAGATCTCTTCTCCCAGCAACACGTGTTGTGAGAAAGATTCTTAAGCAGTTTTGGGGTGTCATGCCCAAAACTGGGGAGAAGAAGCCTCAGCTGATGGGTATTGATGCAGAATTGCTTGTTGGGTTTCACGGGCTGTAGTTCCCAGGGCACTGGCGGGCTCCTTCCATGAGCTGGGCTGGTCTGTGCATGTCGCTTCCAGCTTAGCAGCCTGATCAGGAGAGGTTATTTTCTCCTCATCTTGGCTCATGAACTCTGTCCCTTGAGCCCTCTGGGGAGATACACCTGCAAAAATGGCCTGGTTACACACATCTGCAGAAAGTCCATCCCAGCTGTGTGTTCATGAACATGGAATCACAGAATCCTTTAGGCTGGAGAAGAGCTTTTAACGTCACAGAGTCCAGCCATTAACCCAGAACTGCCAAGTCCATGCTAAACCATGTCCCTGAGTGCCGCATCTACACAGATGCACAGTCTTAAATGGTGATTTTTTTTTTACTTCCCTTGCATGGTACATCCTTTGGATATAAGGTGGGTGGAAAATGCCCTGAGGGCAGGGTCTTGTGTGTCTAAGTGGCATCAAAATTTTGCTGTTCTTTTGTGTATCCCAAAATATGGATCCAGTTTCCAGGGCAGTTCTAAATACAGCAGGTTGCATGTTCTAGAGTGTCTAGAGAAAACTATAAGGATGAGGTTGGGATGATCAGAGAAAACCTGTAATATTCCAACCACTCTCCCTTTGCCTTTGAATCCCTCTTTGCCAAGCCTGCAGGCTGCCTCAGCTATCAGCACACATACATTGGTGTTCTCACCATTAAAACAATCTCATTTGCTTTGCTGTTGTTTTTAACACTACCCCAGCGCTGGCCTCTGAAGCTTTTTGAAAATAACATTTACAATAATATTTTTAACAGTTCCGTAGTATACAAAACTCCAGTGCTCTGGCAGGACTCCCGGAAACTTGCTGAAAGTTAATGTGGTCAACTCTTAAAAAGGAGAGATTTTTTCCGCTTGACTCTTGCTTGTTAAACTCTCTGAGCCCAACATGTTCCCTGCTGTTTGAAAAAACAAGGAAAGTCCCAATTTTAGCAATGCTAGTTTGAGTAGCTTTCCAGCCGAGCCCTATTTCAGGGGCAACTGTGGCTTATTATTATTTTTTTTTTACAGTGGTGTGTCCCTACTCCTTCAAACCAAAGTGTTAAGTGGTGCTCAGGCAGGAATAAGTAGGTGCTGCTTTCCCTGGAAGCCTGGGGATGATAAACTGCAGAGGGAGGTGCCACTTGCTTGTGCTACAAGCACATTCTGACTTGAAGTCCGTGTTTTGTGGTGGATGCTGAGCCTCTGTGGGGTGAGAACAGCCCTTTTTGGGGTAGGTGATACTGTAAATCCCATATATCAATAGTAGACTGCAGGTAACTCCAGCTCTCAATGCTGGACTGCACTGTTCCTGCTTTCCTAACCCTCATCCTACATAATCCCTCCCCGTAAATCTCCTGGCCACTTTGTTTTGTCTTCCCTTACATCCAGGAGAAAATCACACTTCTCCATCCTCTCCTTCCCTGCTTTGCTCTCTGTAACTTTGCTTTCTGTAACTTCTGTAACTCCTCTGCAGGGGCAGGAGTTATGGATACTCAGACATGTCATAGCTGAGCTGTGGTCTCCCTTGAGCTCAGTCTTGCTTAATCTCTTCCCAGCCAGGAGTATAGGAAGAAAAGGGAAAAAACTGGGATTGATTTTCAAAGTGGACCAATAACCTTCTGTACATGTCTCATGTAGATACTCGTACCTTACACTCTTGGAGCCATTATGAAGTTGAGCCACTCTATCTGCAAAGTTCAGCTCAGGCAAATCAAAAACTGCTTTTCTGCTAGATGAGAGCATCTGAACTGGGCTTTCCTTCAGGTTAAGTAACTTCCAGCAGTTCCCTGAGCAGATTGGAGCAGGCAGAGTCTCTTGCATGCACAACACAAACCTGGAATACATTGTCCCAGCATCCCTGGGAGCCAGCACCTTGCTGAGCTCTCTCACTGCTTAGCAGGTTGGCTGCCAGGGTGATTTCGAGTAGATTTACACAGTTCTGTGGGCTGTGGGATGGTGCAGTGCCCAGTGGGAGCCCAGTTTCAGATGCTCACTGGTTTTGTGTCACAAACTGCCAGCACCTGAAGGCTTTGATCAGGGAACTCAGCGGGAGGAGAAGCTGCATGGAACTGCATCTATAGGAAAAGGATTTTCCCTTTTTTTGCCCTCTTATTTTTTCCCTTTTCCCTCTCCCTGTTCTTTAAGGGACATAATAATAGGGTAGAATTTGTACTAGAAACAGGAATTTGTCCTTCTGTAACAGGAAGCTGCTGGTATGTATTTTTGGGAAGCCACGGAAATCGCCAGTGTTTGCAGTCCAATTTGAAGGCTGGCTGTCCTCAGGATTGAAGAGATCTGCTAAAACAGAAAACCTTTCTTTCTCTTGTGTATCCATGGAGATTTCCTGCCCTGTGTGCGGGGGCTGGTGTGCTCACGAGGGCTGGGCAATGGGGTCTCAGGGGTCTGCTGTGGCAGAGGTGATGGAGAACAGCACGGGGAAGGGCTCTGCTGATGGAAAGGTCACCTGTTTTTTCCAGGGCTCGTTTGCACAGTTCCTGTAGGTGCATGTTTTTGTGACTAGATGTGGATTGGAAAGGTCTGGAAGGTCTCCAGAAAGCCATTAGAAAAATCTATGACTCTGATAGGAGAATTAACGTGGGCTATCCCAGGAATTTACAGCTAGTCCAGGCTATCTGCCTGTAGCCCTTGGTGTAAACTACGCATGCACCTTTAATTCCTGGAAGTGTCACATCAGTTTTGAAAGCAAAAGTGAAGATTTGGGCTGTTTCCTGCTCTTGTTATAATCAGATGGAATTTTTACCCTGCTTTCTTGCCGGTTTTCTGCTCCCTCTTGATCCAGCATTGCATAGACTGCCCAGTTCCTTCTCAAGGTAGGATTTTTAACCTTTCAAGCAGTTTTGTTGCTTCCTTGCCTCCTTCTTGGTCTTGAAAGTGGACGGAGCAGAGTCGCTGGTGGCCCTGGGCTCTCAGGCTGAGTGGTGCAGCAGAAGGAACAACGCTCTCGTGGGCACATGGATGTCTCCGTCTCTGCTGCTCTCTTATCGCCTTCCCTTCCTGCTCGTCTCTCTCAAAATAGGTTGGATAAATATCCCTCTGCTCACCAGCACCGAGGCACCAGAGCTGCAGAAAATCGTTTTAATCCGTGCTTGGGACCGTTCCTGGTTCTCTTCAGATTTGTTGCTGTGTTTGAATTGATTTGACCAAGCCAGGAGGTTTTCAAAGTGCCTTTTCCTACCCTTTCTGACCAGTGCATCATGTTCAACACTCCCGGATCCCTGTCAGCATCCTGGAGCACACGGCTCTCACTGACTTCAGGGCAACCTGCAGTCACTGCAGGACAGGAATGTCTTACTCCCTGTGCAAGTCTGATCAAGTTCTTGAGGTGTTTCTCCCTTTTCTTGTGCTCTCACACAGGATTATGACCAAAAAATCTGAGGGCTTATCGGGCAGCTAAAGTGGAATTTGATGTCTTCTATCACAGTGTTCTTTAAAAGGTGCCCATCTTCAGGCGGGTTTTGCCTTCGTTCAGTCTAAAATGAGGCTTTTCATTAGTGAGCAGGACTGGCTCCAGCAGGCTCAGGTCTGCTTTAGCTTCTTGGTGGACAAAAAACCCCAAGAAACCTTACTGGGTGCAGGAGTTTGGCTGAGTGCAGGATGGCAGGTCACTGAACCCGCTTCTGTGCTGGTGTTGGGGCAGATTAAAGGCAGAAACTCTGGGAGGGCTCCTGTGGACGTGCCTCCCATGAGGGATGTATGGGGCAGTCACTGCTGCTGAGAGCTGCCTGCACTCAGCTTTGTTCCCATGCAGTCAGAGGAAAGCTGGTCCAGCCTTGGGGAGCCTTGGCTGCTGTTTGTAAGGCCTAAATTTAGGTTTCTGCTTTGATTCAGGACTGCTTGTCCATGTCCTGCCATGAGTCTGTTCCCCAAGTGAGTGTTGTCCCACAGGGATGCTGCAGAACGTGAAGCGTTAAAGATGGTATTGCTTTAGGGTTACATTAATCACATAAAAACACATTAAAAATATCATGTAATTAAAATATTCTGCTCTTAAGGAAGTACAGGTTGTTTACTCCAAGATTTTGAAACCATTAAGGTCCCAGGTTTGTGATGTGTTACCTTTGGTGTGCGCAGAGAGGGGCAGACTCGTGCTCTCCATTCTTACCTAAATGGGTCTCTTTCTTCCTTTCCAGGTGGTGGTGGGGAGAGGCTTTGTGAAAAGTGGTCCTGTTCAGTGACCCTGTTTTCATGTCAAAATTAATCTGTAACCTCTGTGTGTGTTTGTTACAGGGTGGATGCTTGGGAGAGGAGGATAAGGCACAAGTGTCTGGGACTGGTGGAATGGAGGCCTGATGTAGATGGAAAGATGGGTAAGAACTGGATTCCCCTGGAGCAATTAATTTTCTGCAGCCTGTTAATTTTGTTTGGGACTACCAAGCGTGGTGGTAGGCTGGGGGACATTGCTAAGCACGCTGAGTAAATATTACGTTGCTCTCTAATTTATGTTTAGCATTTTAATGGTGCCAAAATTGGACAGATTTTCTTCTTACTCTGAGTGTGATCTGGTGGGTCATGTTCTAGGTGGAGTCTCTTCCCAAGTGTGCCTTGTATTTCTCTGCAGAGCATCTTCACTCCCTGTAGATCTCGCAAGGAATCTTCTGTGTCAAACAAAGCTTGAATATATTGCTTTTCTAATTAGTGACCTGGATTACTTGCACTTTCTCTCTCTTCTGCTGGAATAGTTGTTTATCAGATGCTCTGTGGTGCTGAGGGAAACTTTATTAAGTGGGAATTATTTATAGTTCTGGAGGTACATAATGGTTTTGATCTTATCTCTATAGATAAGAACTTTATCCTAAAGAAAATTCATTATGTCAACAATTGGGACCACTTGGAAGTGCTTAAATGTCTTCCTGACCTGGTGACCCAAGAAAGGGGATCTTGGAGGAGTCCTGGTTGAAGCTGAGCACTTCACTTGCACATTTGCAGCATTTACACACATGCACCCAAAACTTTTCAGGGATGGCTGAAATGATGCTTTAAAAGAGAAAAAAAAAAAAGGAGATATGTGTGGGAAGACCAGTAAATTTAGGGATTGTTCTTGCAGATGTGTAGAATCACAGAAAAATCGCAGAATCATAGAATAGTTTGGGTTGGAAGGGACCTTAAAGATCGTATCATTCCACCCCCTGCCATGGGCAGGGACACCTTCCACTATCCCAGGCTGCTCCAAGCCCCGTCCAGCCTGGCCTTGGGCACTTCCAGGGATCCAGGGGCAGCCACAGCTTCTCTGCGCACCCTGTGCCAGGGCCCCCCCACCCTCACAGGGAAAAATTTCTTCCTAATATCCAATGTAAATCTTCTCTCTGTCATTTTGAAGCCATTCCTCCTTTTCCTGTCACTACCTGCCCTTATAAAAAGCCTTGTAGAGACATGATTCAGAGTTTGGTAGTGGTTTGAATTTAATAATGAAAAATGTGAAGCCACTGCAACACCTTAAGTGTTTTTTCTCCCCTATGGAGAAGGGAGAAGAATGGTATTTTCCCCATCCTGGCTTTATGTGTCTGTTCTTTTTGTTCTTTCTCTGTTACCTAGAAGAGAGATTTTGTGGGGAGAGAATGAATTTAAAGCTAGGTTAAAAAAAAAAAAAAAGGGAAGGGAAGAGAAGAGAAAGTCCAGATCTGCTTCTTCAATATAAAGAATGACAAATTTCAGTTTAAAATCCCTGGTGACTAACCCCAAAATTTTTTAGAAACATTTTCACTTTGAGGGCAAAAGCCACTGCTTTGTCAATGCAGTGTGGGTTTTTTTAAGAAGGAAAGCTCAGACTTGCCCTGAGCACCAACAGGGAAGGAGTTGCTAGCTCCAGGCCAGTTCTCAGGAGATTGTCAGTTTGGTGGCTTCTTGTACAGAGAGTGGTTGATAGAACCTTCTCAAGGTGCCTTCGGCCCGCCAGCTGCAAATATAATATGGGTGCACCAGGGCAGCATTCATTGTGGGAATTCTGTAGTGAAAGAGGCACTGTGGCTGTGTTTTTGGGAATGTGAGCTGCATCAGTAGGAATCTTGTGCAGGTTTGGGGTTCTGCTTGCACTTGTGTGTGGGTGGAAGGCGCTGTGCATGTCGCCTTACCAAGATGTCCTTGCTGTGGCTCGTCACCAACAGCACCCACACCTGTGTGGGGTTGGATCTGCCTGGCTGTGTCCAGATGGGATCATGCTGTGGTGCTGAGTCTGGTCTGTGGCTCAGCTGTTGGGATGACATGGGTGAAGTGTTGTGTATCCCCATCAGTGTGACTGGGTGGTGCTTGTCTGTTAAAGAATCGCTGCAACAGCTTTGCTGACGCACAGAAATTCGGGCTAAATTTTGAAGGTTTATTAGTTTCACTTCTTTCCTTCTTCCTTTTATATGTGCTTGTTTACTCCATGCATTGGGATGAGGGAGCATTTTCAAGGGAAGTGCAGGGAATTTGCTGTAACATCACTGATTTCCTTCTGGAAAAGACGGCAGAGGAGATGTGTTGGATGAGGTGATCTCT
Source organism: Oriolus oriolus (assembly GCA_013400235.1). Taxonomy (NCBI): domain Eukaryota; kingdom Metazoa; phylum Chordata; class Aves; order Passeriformes; family Corvidae; genus Oriolus; species Oriolus oriolus. The sequence goes on from VXBT01003842.1 coordinate 162,339, forward strand.
GACAATCTGTTCCAGCTCTGCCTTTTTTTAAATTTTTTTTCCAGGATCCTATTTATAGTCTGCTCAGTGTCTCAGAGTTCAGCACAGGACTGTTCATTCCTAGACGTGTTCTAGGGAAGTTGCATGACCTTGCATGGAGACCACAAGACGGGAAGTGGGGACTTCTGGCTTCTCCGTGTCATGCAGTGCTTGGACCAGCCCTGTGCAGCCATGGTATCCCGGGGCTGTTGCAGTATCTCCACATGTGCCAGCTTGGGACCAGCCTAAGTCCTTGGCACTGGGCTTTTCATTCAGCTTACAGCCCATTTCCATCTGCAACCTCTGCTCAGGGGTCCAAGACTCTTTATAATTCGATCAAACAAGCACTTATGACACTTTTTAAGATGTCCATATCTCTAGTGCAACACAGTGGAAAAACCAATGAGTATTAAAAATTGCTGTGTTTAAACATGACATCACAGTAAAAGTAATATTGAAAAAACCTGCAGAAGTTGGTACAAAAAGCACCAGCTTGTTTGTTGCTTAACTTTTATTCTTTTTGTTTTAGAAATGATTTAAGTATTCCTAGTTGTGGTCATGAAAAGCTGTGTGCCTGCATGTGTGTTTCTGATGATAAAAACTCCAGGAAGGCTGATCTGTTCTGCTCAGTGTACATCTGTACAACTCAAAGGTTTAGGTCTTTAGTGATTTGCTGGAGCGAGTGTGACTTTTGCTTCAGCAGAAAGGTCATCTGAGGTGTGGGAGATGGGAGAATGATATTGTTTATAGTATTGACTTGACAGAGCGTGTGTGATTGCAGGCTGGGCTGGCAGAAGGCACAGCAGCTTGCTGAAGGCTGGTTTGAACAGCCATGGCATAGCCATTTAACTCAATTAATGGTTGTTTGGGGGGCTGCTGAAACAGAGAACTGCTAGAGCTGGAGGGGACAGAACAGACCCTACCCCATGGATGCAGGCAGTGATGTCTCAGCCTTCCCATGCCATGTGCTCCTCATTCCTCAGTAGGCAATGCTTTCGCTCTTCCAATAAGGAATAACTTCCTTATTGCTCTTAACTTCCTCTTCGTATGCTGAGAGCTATTAAGGAAAAATTAATTCATGCTGAATTGCAGCACTTTACATTATAATAAGACACATCAGGCTTTCTAGCTCAGGTTTTATTATTTTTGAGAGGTGTCTGAGTTAAAAGGTGCCCATGGTCTCCTCCTCCTTTTCCTAACACTGCACCTGTTGTACCCAGGGCTCAAATTTAGGGTGCTTTGGGCACCTGGGGATTGTGGGACTGGACCTGCACCACACCTGGGATGTTGCAGCCGTTGCTGCAGCAACAGGTTAGGAGTTCACGGGCTCTGTGCTGAGGCTTTGAGCGCTGGAAGTCGCTGGGCTGGGAGGGAGAACGAGTTCTTTATGATCCCTCAAATAACCTTCAAAGGTATTGGAGTCAGCCAGGGGAAATAACTTGCCAGTTACATTTCTTTGCTGGGTAAACATTTTTCTCCTTTCAAGTGTGCTCAAGAGAGAGGTACAGTAGTGGGGAGAGGTAATATCTTTTATTAGACCAAATGATAGAGGTGGAAAAAACCAGGCTGCCTTTTCAGCACATAAGCCCTTCTTCAGAAGGAGCAAATTTTCAGCTTAGCAAGGAAACTACTGGAATAACTGGCCCAAGTTTAATTCAATTATGTTAATCCATTAGAGGAAAATTAATGTTTGTGGAGCAAGGGGCAGGGTTAGTGAAAAAGTTGTGAAAGTTTGTTGTGGGATGAGAGAGAAACCTGGTACCTTTGAAGTGGTGAGGAGTAGCAGAGCTGCAGGCATGCAATATTTTCTTAAATGTGGTAAGTTTTGCTCTTTAAAGGGTCTATCCCCTGCTTGCAGCTCTCCTAGACCAACTTTAATCTGCAAAAGCAAACGAGAAACAAGGGGTTTGCCACGAGCAGTGTTAGGTTTATGGTTGGGCTCAAAGATCCTGTCTCCTGTTCCAGCATCCAAGCCACTGGCTGGATATGAGGGGCAGCAGCTGCTTCCCCCAGCTCTGCCCTCTTCAGCAAATCTTCCCCCCACCAAATGCCACACAATTTTAACCCAGACTTTTGCCCCATTAGCCAAGAAGGGGTGAAAGCTGTGAGGTGGCTGCATCGCCATAGGTTGTGCTCCTGAGCTGCTCCTGAGGAGGTGGAGAGCTGAGAGAAGGGGGAAAATGGGCTTCTGAGCTGGGCTTTGCCACCCTCCAAGCATATGGGGATGTACAGGGGACTTGTGGTGACTGTGTGCCCAGGGATGGGGCTGTGGACGAGAGCAGGGTGTGCAGAGCCTGGGAAAGCTCTGCCAGGGGTTCCGGTGCTGTGGAATTTTCCTGCGCGCGGCGCTGTCAGGGATGGCTCTTTCGGGAGCGGAGGCTTGTGGTGAACCACAGACGTAACCTTGCTTTCCCTCCCCGCTGAGCTAAACCAAACACCTTTTGGATCCTGAGTCCTTTTCCATTGCAGAAGTCCCTGGTGAGCCTCCAGGACGAGGGAGCGTCGGCATCGAGCCGCAGTGCTTCGCAACTCATCAGGAGAAATTTCTTGCATGATTTGTGGCCTGACCACTGAAACTTTTACATGTGATAAAACTTGCCATCCCAAATGCTTTGGTTTGGGTGTTTGCCAGGTAGTGATCACTCGGGGTTTTAAGGGCATCGCTCTCACCTCTCCTAAACTGAGGTGCAGTCCCAGTAGCTTTGCCTTTTCGTTTGGTTTTTCCTGGGGAAATTCAGAGGGCAGTTGAAGTTCTTCATGATCTCACCCTGGCTCTCAAATAGATTCTGCCATAACACATGGATTTGTGTGCCAGGTTAGTATCTTTTTCTGTTTTCTCAATGCTCTCATTGATTGATCAGAGTCTGAGCATGTCTGTATTACCTTGGAGGTGTTTGCTTGTTTGTGTGCGAGTGTTTTGGAGACTGGTTGGGCCCCGTCATTGGTGATTTGATTTAGTTATATATGTGATACACATTTATCATTTTAAAAATAACTGGTTTAGCTTTTTAAAAACAGATTCTTGCCTTCCCCTCTGAGCCCATTCACGAGCTCTGATTTCTCTGCCCTTTTGCAGGGGGATGTAAAAGGAAGGGTTGTTTTTGGTCTAAACACGGTCTCCAATTTGGTTGTGCGATTTTTCCAATAGCTGTATGGATCACCTGAGGGATAGCACAGGGTAGAGGGGGAATAGGAGACAGGAACTCAGCTTTACCCCCAAGAAAAAGGGTGTGTGGGATAGTGTAACTGTGCCCTAAACCCACAGATGTTCTGTTGGGCACTTGGTGTGATGGACATCTGGAGCTGTCAAAAGCCTCTGATGGGTTTGGTTTTGTTTCTTTTCACAAAGCAGTTACTGATTATGCTATAAAAGTGAAATTAAAAATCCAAATCAACATGATTTGTGGAGAGCAAGAGTTGACCACTGATTTTTCAGGTAAAGGATTAATAATCTCCTCTGCCTGGTGCACCCTTTAGCATCATAATTCTTTGATAAGAAGAAATGTGCTTGCAAGAACCCCCAGCACATCACAGCACTGGTTTTCTCTGTGAGTTTGTGCGTCCCGAGCTCAAGACGTCAGTGAGCAAACTCCTGCCAAGAAGTCCTGCGTATCAGGAGGGTCTTTCCTCACTTCCTCCTGTGTAATTGCTCTGCTCGACCTGCTGGGCTGTGCCCTGCCCTTGAGTCCTACACAGGGGTGACCTTGGCATCCCTTGGGTGGGGTTGCTGGAGGGAGAACGGCAGCAGGATCCAGCTGCTGGTGAGCCTTTGCTGACTTGCAAAGGGAACGTGCTCCACTGGTGTGTCTGCTGCACTGCAGTCTGCTCTGGAGGAGGGTAATTGGATCATTTTTCTCTTTATCAGATTCTGGACTCAGCTCCAGACAGTGGCAAAATGCTTTGTACATGTGGGTTGAATTTATGTGGAGGTTTGTCTGGACCTCACTAGGTGGGTGCAGGCAGCACTCAGCTACAGATCAGTCACAGACAGCCCTGCCAAGGGGGTGAGTTGCACAACTGTATTTGTAGCTGCCTGTCAGAGTGTCTGAGTCCCTTTCTTTGCTTGCTTGGAGGCTTTTGTCACAGTCCAAGTCAGGCTCCTGAGCCTCTGGCTCACTGGGCTCCTTCCTAGTATTGACTGGGACAGTGATGGTGTTTACTTACTAATTGATCCCTTTGTTAAGAATCAGAATCATTTAGTTTGGAAAAGACTCTTAAGATCATCAAGCCTGTGCTGGCTTGGTACCTCTGCCCCCAGTTTCTTGTGCATGGCCTGAATCCTGGTGGCTGTACCTGCCTGCTCATGGTGTTTGCAGGTGCCGAAGAAACCCCAGGTCAGGGTTTCTCTTCATCTCCAAGCTTTTTCCCTCTGTGGCTTTTGGAGAAAAGGCAGCATTTGTCTTCACAAGCAAGTTCTTTGGCACCTGCTCTCGCATGGATGAGTGTTGCCCTGTTCTCTGGACCAGGAGACACCTGGCCTGGTCTGACTTCACCTTGTGGGAAGGCAGTGGGCAGCCCAGGGGGCTGCTGGTCTGATAGATGCAGACTTCCACTGTCACACGTGGGCCAGGTTTGCTGTTAGCACGTGCTCACACAGCAAGCAGGCATGAAAAGGTGCTTTGGCCACTGAACATTATGTGCTTCTTTGATGTTTCCTCTTGATAAAAAAAAACAAATCAAAACAAAACAAAAAGAAACACTGGAAAGAGCTGCAGAAATTAATGAAGTATCACTCCAGTGGCAGAAGCTATGTATTTCCATTTACTTAAGTGAAGAAGGGTTTAAAAGAGACGAAATCACACTCTGTGAGTACCTGGAGAAGATGGGGAGGGTCTGTTAACAGAAGGGTCTCTAAGATACAGGGGTATCAAGATCTAATGAGCAGAATACAAAGCAAGCTGTATTCTCAAACTGGAATTGGGATGCTTGTTGCAAAGAGGTTACTGGAGTAAGTGCAGGAGCTCTTCAAGCTAAGGCTTTCTGAAGAGGCTGTTTTGTGTGATTCCAGGTCAAGGTTGGAATGTGGAGGCTGCTGAATGAATTGCTGTGGCCTTTGTATGCAGCCAGGAAGGCCAGACCAAGTTAAGTCCTCTCTGAATTTAAGCTCCTTTAGTTTAGCTCTGGCTGCAGACTCGCATGGTCTTGAGCAAGGCTTTTGCCTGTCTCAGATTCCTGTCCATCAAATGAGACATAAAACCCAGCCCATCTCCCTTTCCTTCTGACAGGGTAGCTGAAATTCCATCAGGGATTCCATCAGGGCTGCCCTTTGCAGGTACTGAGAGATGCCAGGGGAGTGAGTCTTATCTTCCAGTTCAGGTGCCCTTTGGTAAGCGATAAATGTTGTACAGCAGTCGAACCAAAACCTGTGTATTTTCAAAAAACCCAGAGAAAATGAAAGGCTGATGTCTCTTCAGACCAAAGTCAGGATTGTCAGTGCCATCATCATATGGCTCCATATTTATTTTCACTGTGTTTTATGACATTTCAGTATTTTTGTCACTATATGTTCAAAGTCTTGCCTTTGAAAGGGCTTTTACTGAAGGTGACAGTGTTTCTGCGTGGCTCCCCATCCTCTCTTCATCCCCCTCTCAGCCTTCACAGAACTCTTTCCTCTGCCTGGGGATATCCCCAGTGGCTGCATCACCTTCTGGAGAGGTGGCTGCTGGCAGTGGAGGGTGCTGCTGGAGTTTACACAGGCAGAGGCGCTATCAGCATCAGGGCTGTGAAAAGCACAGTGGGATCTTCAGTGACCACGAGTGGTCACACCTGTGGTTTTTCTCTGGATCCGGGTGCATGCAGAGCCCTGGAGCTGCACGCTCCAGCCTTGCTCAGGAATGACTCACAGGACAATATTCTTCCCTCCTGCAATGCCCAGGACTTTTCCCAGACTCTTCCCAGCCCTGGTTCTGCCTGGTGTGTGTGTGAGAGAGGCCCAAATCAGAACTCACCGTGTTTTACAGAACTCTGCAGGCTTTCCTGTGGGCTTCATCCAGCTGCTGCTGCTTTTTTTTTTTTTTTTTTGCAATGTTGATGGAAGCAACTTCATGGAACTACCGTAAGCTGCCTCTTAGCAATGACCTATTAGTGAAGCCAACAATAACAGCAGTGTCTAGACCATCTGAACACAGCTAAATTATTCCTTTGTCCCTTCTTCATTTGCTTTCTCTCCTGACTCTTGAATTGTTTTGGGTGGTCCGTGTTGACCTTCAGGCTTTCTATTTCTCCCTTTTAAAATTTTTTTTTCCTCTCTTTGAGCAGTGAACTTGCTGTACTAAGACTGAAAGTCCAGGTTCCTCTCTCCCTCACGCAGGCTGGAACCAAGGCCATGTAGCAGTGCCGGAAACGTGTCTCTGAAGGGCAGAGAGATGTGTCATCTGCTGGCTTTTTGGATTTCACTCCCTGATTAATTTTGATGCCCCAGATTCATACTGGTAGTGCCTGGGACTTGTGAATCTTAACATCTTGCAGAACTGAAAACCTGATGAGAGAAGGAGGCTTTCTGGTTTTGATATTAGATCCTGCCAAAACGGATGAGTGTATTTTAATCAAAATATAAACCCAGTCTGCTGGAGCTCCACTGGTCATTGCTTCCTGGGAGTGCTCTTGGCTTTCTGCTCCTGTGTGTTCTTCTCTTCTGTGTGGCTATGGATATTTGCCCCCACCCCCAAACCTCTGGGAAATTAATGTCTTTTGAAACATCTATTATTTTTGGTTGGAAGTGGTCCTCCGTTGGATGGGCTGGCAGTGTGATCAAACAAGCTTTGTCACAGGAAGCTGATTTAAAAAGCACAAAATTAAGTGTGTTGGTGGAAAGTAGAGAAGAAAGAAATGAGTTTCCTACTAAGGGAAATAGCTGAAAATAAAGACAGAACTGAGGATGGAAGAAAGGACACTGGGGACAGAGGGACATTACTGAGCGCAATTTATTTTTATGTTTCATTTTTGCTGTCTCTGTAATCAGCTTTTCTCTGTCCTGATCTTCCATGGCAGAAATAATCCTGTTTACATGTTGTGTTGGAGATCAAGTGGGATTTGTTGTACAATTCATCCTGTCAACCCACAGTACCTTAAGTGAATTTGTATAAAACGATGCCAGAGTGGAGCTGGGCCAGGAGGTAGTTTGGGAGCAGGAACCTGCTCACATTGCACGAAGATTTCCAGGAGTCTCCCAAGCCCATCCGAGCTCTGAGGATGCTTCATCAGTGTTGTGCAATCACAGCTGTTTTGTTCTGGAGCCATGGCAAAGCCTGGGGAGGTGTTTGCTGTGCGGCCTCAATGCTGCCTTCTCACAAGGCTGAAGAATATTTGGGTCCTGCCAGGGCCGGATCAGGAGAGCAGGATTTTTTCCTGTCCCGTGGGCACGGGATTCCTGACAATTGGCATTTTGTCCCTGGGAGAGCTATCCATCCTTCACCCTCTCCTGGCTCAAAACTGAGCCAAACAGAGAAGGAGCAGCCTGTGACGCCCCTTTTGCTGGAAAGGCTCGGGAGTGGCATTTGGATTTAATTATCCAGTTAGCTTCAGTGCTTGTTTGAATTTTGACTGCACTGGCTGCGTATTTCCATGGAACAAAGTTCTCCACCCTTCTTGGGAGTCAGCTTGGAGACCCCAAGAGCAGTAATTAGGATGGGCAAGAGGTTCAGTCTGGAAAGCATCAGTCCCTGTGCAAAGCTGTCCTGGAGAGGACTGGGAAGTGTCGGTTTTGCAACCGATGATGCAAATTGTGCTGCTGCTTAGAAGTTGCTTCAGAGTCTGGTGTGGGGGGTTTTGTTTTGAACAGTTGAGGCTTTGGTAATAACCTCTCTGAAACTGCAGTTCCCTTGGAGTAAAAACATGCTGTTAAAAGCAGTTGAAAAATACTTAAGCACATAGAAATACGTTAGTTCAAGGAAATACTGTATTTCTGCTTATGCTTAAGTCATCTTTCCCCCTCCAGCAGCAGAAAACAACCTTTCCTGCTTGTACAGGAAGTTTTCTTATCTTCTTCTGTAGCAGTTGTGTCATTTAGTATTTTAGTTTTTTGACAACGAACGCTCACGTTTTGTAAATAAAAATCCTCAAGAGCTTTCCAGAATGCTCTTTTGCATCAGTTTTTTAGTAGATAGAGGAACGAAAATGCTGATTTGACAGTCAAATACAAGAAATAGCTTCTCTTTCCTTTTTTCTATTTTCTTCAGTACCTGATTCAGGACAGCTGGAGCTCAGCTTTACACCACTGATTCTGGGCCAATTAAATTGATGGTTGGGTATTTCTGGAAACTGGCTGAGTTTAAGCAGTTACTGAAAGTGAGTGGATTCCCCTTGCTTTGCTCTGTTTGGAGAGGTGCAAAAAGTCACTTCTGGCAGAGATTTTTAGCCTGACTTCCTAAGAAATGTGACTTACCATGAACTGGCTTTGCAGCACCAGGAATTTTTAAACCTGTGTTTGGTAGACTCAGAAGTCTGTTACAAAAAGTTTAGGCAAAATTGGTGTGTAGATAGAGGAGGAAGACAGTGGCATACAAACCAGGGCACTGGTGGGTTAACCAGAGATTCCTCTCCTGGAAGATGCTGCCAGGCATGGCCAGGGAGGTTTGGAGGTGGGAGAGGGGCGGTGAATTGGGTGGTTTTGCTACCAGAGCCAGGCTCTGCCTCTGCCTGCTGGCCCCGTCAGCCCGTGACATTACAGACTGTGTTTTGTGTCAGGAGGTTCAGGAAACTTTTGTTGTCATTCGCTGGAAAAAAAGAAAAGGGTGAGGGGCACTGTAGAGATTAGAGCTTTGGTGGAAAATTCCTGGAGGGCGGCGTAAGGGGGTTTTGTTTGTGTGGGTTTGTTTTAGCTCGTCCCTCCCCCTGTTCCCTTCCCCCTGCACAAAAAAAAAAAAAAAAAAAAAAAAAAAAGCTTTTTTCCCTTCTTTTTTTGGTGTTGGGTATTTTCCTACTACAAAATCTGTGTGGAAAACTATGCTTGTCCCAGAGGACCTTAAAAAAAAACCAAACCAAAACAAACCAACAACAACAAAAGAAAAACACCTCAAACACAAACTATCAGGACATTTCTGATGTGTTTCTTTTTTGCTGTTTTTTTTCCCCTGAACTAGAACTGAAAATTGTCTTTTTCTTGAGTTTTTTCCTGTAGCATTTCTGCTCTGCCACCCTGCTGGAAAAACATACCTGTGCTTTTAGTAAGTAGAGAAATGTGGAAGGCAAAAGAGATTACATTTTAATGTACTTTGGTATGAATTTTATTCTTTTGTCAGTTATATATGAAATATTGATGTACAGATATATGTTTATATATTAAATATGTATACACACATTGCCTACAGGAAAATGTAGGCTTTTTCTTAATAGTTTGATGTAGACATTAGAGATAATATCTGAGCTCTGAAATGCGAGACTGGATTTTACACATTTTCCCCCCAATTTTTCCCCATGTTTCTTTAATAAACTCTGGAAGCACAGCATGCACGAGAAGTCTTTTTCTCACATCTCTGGGTTTTTTTCATAGCTTCAATCCTGATAGAACCCAGCAGGAGGAGCAGAAAAAGAAGAGATGATGTTGTATGTGAGCACGAGGATCCGGGACATACACCTCCCTGGGGAAGGATCCTCAGTATTTGGGTCCAGTCCTGTCTGATTTCATATGGTTTTTGTAATTTTTCACGTATTTGTGGACTTTGAGTTAAATCTGCAGGCTGGCCTGGCGTAGGGGTGGTTCTGTCCCTGGAGACACTCATTTTTAGACAGGATTTGTAGCTGTACTTGTATTTTTTACGGTAATAGCTGCATGTGCCTAACACTTGCCTTGACTGTACCACGAATGTGGAGTGTGCAGTGGGTTCTCACACCCTCCTAATGAGTGTGCCCTGCCCTAGGTCTTGACAGGGTTCTTAGTTCTTGTGGTTGGTATTTTGCAGTGTAACACTTTATAGCTGCTTTAAGGGGCCACAGCCACAGGTGCCTGAGTGTTGAGAAGGAGGAGATTGGTTTAAGATCCAGTGGTCCCTCAAAGTTCTCCCGTTACTGTGGAAATCAGAAATCCCATGCAGGCTCCCAGTGGCTTCTATCCAGCATGCTGAGTTTCTCTCTTCTCATGGATTCCTTGGCCTCTCCCCTGGTTTCTCACTGCCTCTGGTTTTGCAAGTCAGTTGTGGGTCTTGACCCCCTTTAATGAAGAAGGAGGAAAGGCAGAGATGAAGAACTGTGTTGTGCTCCCTTGCCTGCTGCCGTGAGCTTGCCAGGTCCTGAAAGGTTTCTGTCCTGCAGAACATCACCTTACACCTCACAAAGGAGATCCAGCCCTGGACAGTGCATCTGGAAGGGACCTTAAAGCCCATCCAGTGCCACCCCCTGCCATGAGCAGGGACACCTTCCACTATCCCAGGTTGCTCCAAGCCCCATCCAGCCTGGCCTTGGACACTTCCAGGGATGGGGCAGCCACAGCTTCTCTGGACAGCCTGTGCCAGGGCCTTACCACCCTCACAGAGGAAAATGTCTTCCTAATATCCAATCTAAACCTGCTCTCCTTCAATTTAAAGGCATTTCCTTGTGTCCTATCACTGCATGCCCTTATCAAGAGTCTCTCTCCAGCTTTCTTGCAAGCACTTCCAGGTGGGGGCAATAAGATCTCATTATCTGTCTCACCTGTGATGTAGGAACCTGTATTTTCAAGACAGGATGAGCTGGAAGAGACTGTAGTGTGGTCTTGGAATGCCTCTATTAATAGGAAGGCTTGACATTGTGTCTTTTGATCCATTTGTGTTGAAAGTTTATGTTTACGTGCTGTATTTTCACTCTGCACATCTGAGGGCAGGGTTGTCTTCCACACTTCAGTTGTCTCTTCTTCTTTTGCAGATGAAGAAGAAGCTCTGCACTCTATTATGAAGGATTTGGCAGCGTTGGGCAAATGTGGGGGGCTGCTGGACAACAACAGGAATAAAAACAGTGTCCACTCCAACAAACAGGTAAGGCACTGCTTCTTCTGCGCATCCCAAACTCCAGCAGACCAAAGAGGTGGGTGTGGTGCTTGCCATGCTGGCAGAACACAGTTTAAATGTTAGAACTGAAGTTAACAGGTGCTCAGCACATCAGAAATATCATAATTTTATCAAGTTACGAGCTTTATGACCTCTTTTTGAAGGGCTGAAAGGAAGTTACAGGCATCCCGGCATCACAGAGGAGCTGAGAAGAGTGATGCCCCAAATTATTCACAAATATAACAACTGAGCCTGAAACTGGGTTTAAACCTTGATTCTCGCCTCGAGGTACTTCTAACTGTTGTTTAGCTCTGAAAACAGCAGAACTTGTTTCAGGCTGTGCAGCTTTAGGACTTGGATAAGTCAATTGTTTTCTATTGACAGTGTGAATGAAATGCAATATTTATTATGTGCACATTTTACTTCAGATATTTGAAAGACAGGCTGCCAATTCTGAGCTGTAGACACCCAGGCTCTTTGGGGAGGAATAATGTCATTCTTATATAAAGTGTTTAATTATGAATTACTGCTGTTTATCTTTATGCTCCTAAATGCAAACATTTTGGCCCTGTTGCACCTTCAGAGTTGTTTTGGGGAGCAAAAAACATTGTCCCTTGAGCAGTGTCAGAAATTATTTGCTGACATTGATACAATAGCTGAAGTGGATTTAACAGCCTGTTTGTGTATGGAAAAAATATTATGCAAATATGAAAGTCGTGAAGGAAGAATTCAGTTGTCAAAACAGGGAGAAAAAGACTAGGACAACTGGGAAGCTGCTGGAGAAGCATGGCAGCAAATCCACTTGGAATTCCACCTCTAGTGCTGTGGTTTAGAATGAGCTTGCAGTCAGCTCTGCAATTGCTGGATGCCTAGCAAGGAAGAAAACAAATTGTCATTTACTGTCGTCATGCATTTTTTTAATGGCACTTGTGCTACAAACGAAGAAGTCTGGGTGCAGAGAGGAAAAATCCCTTCCCGAATCCCTCTGGACTTCCCAGCCACATGCAGACGAAAACACGTGCGCACGTCTCGTTTCAAAGTGTGTCCTGGCGGCAGCAGCTGTCCAAGTTGAATCACTGGGTTTGTGTTCAGCTCATGCTGAAATAAGTCCAAGATGTTTACAGGACTGACCAGAGAAACTCGGGGCTGGCTCCCTGCAGCTGCAGGCGAAGCAGAAAACCCAGTGCAGCTTTGGATGGCTCCAAGGGCAGCATCTTGTGCACGGTGATGGGTGGGGACCGTGCCGAGCCAGCTCGGGTCACTTTCAGGGAAACGAAGCTTTTCAGCCTCCTCTTAAATAATGTTTGTTTTGTGCAATGGGGGAAAATCCCTGCTGTCGTTTTTGAGACCTGGACTGTTATTGCAGCACATACACAGTTAATCAGATAATTGGTCAAAAATAAGGAAAATGATAGTTTTCATTGACTGAATTCTTGTCTGCATACACTTGGCATCTTGCAATCAAGTCCATACCCACAACCTATCCACTCTGCATCTTCATTTTTAAACCACCAATGGAGTTATGCTGTGCTCTGGTATCGGCTGTAGGGTAGTTGGCTGCCACTTGTGTTTAGTTTTATTATAGCAGGAATCAAACTTTCCTTCATATCATGATGCCTAAAGGGCCAACCTGGAAACAGAGACCAGACAGGAGTAAGGGAATAAAGGTGGATATTTATTGGAAAGGCCTTCAGAGGCACACCCTGGGCAGGCCAAAGGCTACACCCGAGGTGGACGACAAGTCACGAGTTCTTCACACTGTTACAGGTTTGGTCCATTTGCAGATCAGCATAAATTGGCCAATTAAACTTTAGCTAATGATGGAACTGCCCCTCAGCTCGCCCCCCTTCTCAAGGTGCTGGGTTACACATTTTGGGCCTGGGACGGGCTGGGTGTCCTTGCAGAGCAGGCCTGGAGAGGCTTTGTTATGTCTGTGTGAGCATGAGAGAGCAGCAGCTGCCAGGCTGCAAGGCAGCTCAGAGTCACACACTGGGAATGCAGAATTTGAAAAATATAAGAGTTAAAACCGAAGGCATGAATCACAGCACTGATGCTTGGAGAAACATTTCCTCCTGTATGATTTTTCTTTTTACCCCTAAGTGGAGCAGCCATAGCTGCATGCTCAGGGCTGCTCAGAGCTCTCTGATGGAGGAGATGTGGATGGTCAGGATCCCGCTCTCCTCGCGCATCCGGAGCTGAGGGTTCAGACCAGCAGGCCCCAGGAGATGAAGGGCGGTGGAGGATGTTGAATTGTTGCCTCACTAAATTGGACTGGCTGGAACATGTCTGGCTCGCGGGACGGTGGGAGGCGAGTTTGGGATGTGGGGAGTGGCCAAAGGAGGTGGAATTAGTGGGGACTTGGTTCCTGTTTGCAGCTCAGTTTAATCAGCTTGTTTGGGTTGTTTTTCTTGGTTTTTTTTAGGACAGAAATTGACGTGGGGGAGAGATTGCTTTGGAAATGCTGTTGTTGTGCTGGTGATTTCTTGTTCCTTTGGTACTTGGCTTTCCCTTTTTATTTTTTATTTTTCCCTGTGATCAGGTTGGCTGGTTGGGCTGAGGGATGCCCTGCACAGTTTCCCTTCTTGGAGGGTGAGTGAGGCACGGGGGCATTTTGGTGATAAAATGTCCTCTTGGTCATCTCATTGTTGGTGCCTCTTGTGAGGCCCTGCAGCAACATGCTCACGTTGAACTACTTGGGTCTGGGAGTTCAGTTGTTAGATTAATAAAATAATATTTCTTTTTCTGTGGAAAAATGTTTTTTCTGAGGCATGGGAATCCTTTAGTTAGTGTTCCAAATTTCCACTGAAAGGCAGAGTTAAACAAGAATGTGTTGGCTAGCTAGCCTGTTCTCTGTGGCTTGCAGCAGTTTTTTGGTACACAGAGAAACACAACTGAAGTGCTATCTCATTCCTGTCTCCTGGAGGGCTTCCTTAGTGCTCTCTTGACACAAGTTGAAATTTGAATCCTGCCAGACTGTATTCCTGGTAGGCCTGGGCCACACAAGAAAACAGCCTGTGGTGGTGTGCGCTCCAAAATATTTTTTTCCCAAAATATCGATATTTTTGCTTCAGATCATCTTAAGAAATTAACATCCTTTGGCAAATTTCATGAAAATCTTCCTTTTCTTAGTTTTCTTCCCTCACAAATGGGTTTAGGGCGAAGGCTGGGTTTCTGGATGTGCAGTGCCTCGTGGCAGACCAAGCTGGAAATGAGAACAGCACCGTGTGGATGGTTTTCCTCCCTTGAATTGCCCAGGCAGCTGGCAGCAGTTGTGATGGCTGAGCTGGAATCTCCTGAGTCCTGGTCAGGTGTGGCAGCCACTACATTGTCCTGCCTCTCTGCCTTGTGGGAATTACAGGGGCAGACATGGACACCCTTTTCCTTCCCCATGTGAGCTAAAGCAGAGCCGTTCTTTGGGAATAGAGGGATCATTCTGACAGTATTCCTAGAGCAGCTTATGCACTGGTATTCCTCTGCTATTCCTTTAATCACTCAGTTTGTGCATCCTCTGGCATGGCTGGAAGCAGTCCTTTCAGGCCATCTCTTGGACTGAGCAAAGGAGCTTGTTCATAGAAATGTCTCTGAAAAGGGGAAGGAGGAAACAGAAGAATTAAGATTTGCGTTGTGTTCATTAAAGAATAAGAAGGGAAACCCCAAATAATTAAGAAATCCTGAACGAAAGGATGCAGGGAGAAAAGAGCAATTAAATTAGCATTTATTTTGTATCTATTTCTGTGTACATCCATTCATTTCTATAAATAGCACTTGGCAACTGGCAGCGTGAAGCTGGTTGTCAGTGGGCCTCTGTCACGGCCGATGACTGCCAGCAGCTCCTCTGCCACCTTAATCGCGATGGCAAGTTCTCCCACGGCAGTTAAATGTTTGTAAGGAATGTTTCTCCATGTACATCAAATGTCAGACTGTCCTGAAAAGTTGTTCTTTCAGTAAATTACCTCTGGACTCTCTTCTCTTTGGCAAGCTGGATGCAAGACAAGGCTTGCTCATGACTCCAGTAAAATGCAGTTCATTTTGTAGGGGTCTCTGCGGGTCTTTGGGCAGCCTAAGGAAAGGAGTTTGGCTTTTATCACCTCTGTTTTACATTTGGAGAATATGATGTGGGTGGGGGCAGGTGGGAGTCTCTGTGAGGGGATCTGCAGGGATTTCCCCGCCTGGGGAGCAGAAACAAGGGGCCGAGGGCGAGCAGCACTGACTGGGAAAGCCTTGGCTGGAGATGGCAAAGGCAGTGGAATCCCAAGGATTTTAGAGGCTTTCCCATGTCTGCATGTGGAGCTGACTTGGGTGTGAAGAGGGTGATACCAATGAGAAATCCAGCTGGAAAAAAGCTATTCCCTGTCAGGTGGGTGGTTTTAGATAAACATTTTGAAGCCTGTGATTTCTGCTGCTGTCTGAAACGGAAATGTCTGTAACAGGCAGCAGTGACCCTTCTAGAAATCATCTTTCCACTGCCCTCTGAGCTGCTCAGGTGCTGGACTTGCTTTCAGAGAAAAAAAATCTGCAAGTATCCAGGGGGACTGGGATGTATTGTGCTTTCCACGCCTGAAATGAGAAGGGGGCAATGCCAGACAAACTCCTTTCTGTCTGATTGCTGAATAACCCGGCGTGCGTGGGGGTTCTGTGCAGATAATTCCCAGTGACGTGGATTAGTCATCTCCTCTTGCGGTCTGGGGCCGCGCTCCAGCTGTCTGGCGTGTAAGGAACGTCCCGCTGCCGAGGGCAGGGGCGAGCACAGGGCTGATGCAAACAACCTGCACCTTGGGGAAGTGTAGGAGTCCCCCCAGCCTGGCCCTGTGGTGCTGATTCCTCTTAGCCAGAGCCAGGAGCTGAGGAGGAATCCCACTGCTTTGTGGCTTTGTACAAAGGGAGTAACTCGAGCGCCAGTGCCTGTGCGGTTCCGCAGGGTTTTCTCATTGTTTCCTAATCCAGTGAGTAGAAAATGAGGGAAGTGAAAACAATCCCTCTGATTACCCTATGGCATGCAAAAGGGGGTGTATTTCATTGCCCCTGTATTACCCAGGGGGGAAACTGAGGCAAAATAAGTGCCCGGGGTCTCATGGGTGGATATGAGCAAGGCTGGAATGAGCCCCTCTTGGAGCAGCACCAAAGAGAATAGGAGGCCCCTTGTGATGATTGTTCCTGACCATGGAAGGGTTAATGCTGAAGTCAGAGGCTTTGTCCCAGCTGGTTTGTGAGGCAACTGTGGATTTGGGTGGAAGAAGTGCACCAAAGGCCCCATCCCTGTGATGTGTCAGCATGGGCAAAGCTGTCCTCTGGCTGGATTTGACAGGAGCAGCTTTAAAGCGAGCCACAGAAGTGGGGTCTGGACAGAGCGCTGTTTCTGATGGCAGCTGAGTTTGGGAGGAGGAGAGAACGTGATGGGGGGAATCTTTGAATTTGTGCTAATCTGGGATTTTCCAGAGTGACGGTTTTAGGGGTTTCAGTGACACAGGCATGGATGTGCAGGGCTGGCTCCTCTTCTGGCTCTTTGCCTGCCTCTGCCATTAGCCTTCTCCGTGGGCATTGCTCAACTTGGACTTGTACCCTAATCTGACCAACCCTCTGGCTGTTCAGCAGAGAGGGTACTCAGCACCTTCTGCTCCTCCAGAGCTGCTTCCATTTTGGGACTAACTGCTTGTTTTCCTGCTCTCCGTGTGTGCTTTTATTACAAACAGCAGTCAGCTCTTCAGGGATCTCTGTATAAGATCATGATTCACCTCGTTTGGAAACTCTTTTTCCATTTTTTTCCAACGTTCTCCTTAATCTAAACCAGCACACAGGGCTGTTGCTCCAGCTCTGAGGGCCGAACTTGGCCAAGCCCGCTGGGGTACATGGTCCCCAGCCAAGAGGCAAAAGCAGTTGCCCCTTTTCCCCCCAAACTCCCATCTGAATTCTCTCTCTGAAGCTTGGCAGTTGTGGTCTTTTCTCTGTGGAATCAGAAATTTTGAGGAAAGAGCTAAAAATACCTCAAGGGAAGGCCTGGAAAGATGGTGGCATGTTTGTGGCCACAGCAGTGGCTTTGCTTTTTCCTTTTGGAGGAATATGGCGAGAAAGAGTAAAATGCCATTTGTTTGCAGGGCTGGAGGAAATGCCGGTACAAGTATTTTGGAGAAGAAATTATTGTAGAAACGAAGGGAATGACTGTGGTATTTCCTGTCAGGGCTGTCGCTGGTTTTGTTTGTGTCGCAGCAGGGTCTGCAGGCGCCAGCTGGGCCGTGGGCTCCTCTGTGCCCCGCGTCGTACGGAAACGCACACGGAGAGGGAAAGCTGCTCAGTACATACAGCCCAGGAGGCCAAACACCTAAATTCTGTGCCTCTCTCTACCACTCTTCTGCTTCATAGAATGGATCAGAAAATGGTTTGGGCTGGGAAGCTGTTAAAGTCCAGTCCGTCTGCTGTGGGCAGGGGCGTCTGTTGCGAGATCAAGTTGCTTAGTCCAACCCGGCCTTGAACACTTCGAGGGATGGGACATCCACAGCTTTTCTGGCAATCTATTCCAGTGTCTCATCAACCCAATGGCAGAAAATTTCTTCCTTATACCCAGCCTCAATCTAACCTCTTGCTGTTGAAAACTGTGGCCCTCATCCAGTCACTACAGTGATGACCTGGTAAAAAGTCTCTCTCCATCTTATAAAGCCCCTTTTATATATTGAAATGCTACAATAAGGTCTCCATGGAGCCTTCTCCTCCCCAGGCTGGGCTCTCTCTTCATTTCCTTAGCCAAACCCCTCCTGCCTTCGTGCCTCAGTTTCCCTTGTTTGCTCCATTACCTGCCTGAGATCTCACAGTGCTGATGGAAATGTTGTTTAAATGCTCTGCCAGAGCTCAGGGTTTAAGGCTGATGCCTGTGACTGGCCTTACCCTTGTGCTGCACTGTATTTAACTCAAGCCTTTGGATGTCTCAGCTTGTTCTCCTACACCCACTAAGGACCTCTTGACTGAAGGAGAGCAGGGCTGCCCTTGACCTCAGGTGACACCTGATAGGAGGGACAATAAATAGCGCACCTGGATTGTGCAAGGGGGAGTTGCATTCCTCACAAAATTGCAAAAGTGAGTAGGACCCAGCAGCCTCCACCACCCACACCTCTTCCACCTCAACATTTGCATGCCTTGTTGAGTTCCTGACAGAGAAGGTGCAGGTCCTGCATTCCCCGTGATTGTTCATTTGAGATGCTGGGTGCAGACTCACATGAGCTTCTGCTCCAGCTCTTGGCAGTGCCCCAGGCTCCCTGTGTAATCTTAAACCAGTTGCTCCAAACCAGACTTCCATGGGTGTAAAAAATCACAGCCTGCTCCAGCATTTAGGAAGTGCTTTGCATCCCCTGAGATTTCCTAGTACTTTGGGCACTGCCCACTCTTTTTTTTTTTTTCTTTAAAAAAGGAAAAATAGCATTCGTTGCTGATAGCAGTGATGAATTCAGCTTGAGCTGTGGGTCAAAAACAAGAGCAAGCCAAGGGAAGCCTGAAAAATTAAACTGTAATCAACTTCTCAGACTGATAAATATGAATTTATCCCTCTTCCAAATGCTTGCAAGCTAAAGGTCTTGCTTTCTTTAAGGGAGGCAAGAGGTTGGTGTGCTTTATACTGAAGAAAAATGTTATCTAATTAAGAAATGAAGTGGGTTTTCATTTCCCTGTTGCAGCCAGTGTGTTTGTAGCTCTGCTCAGAAGCAGAGCAGTGTGGGGCAGCTGGCGTCCTTCTGCTGGCGTCGGGCCATGGCACATCAGCCTTGTTGTTGATATAGAAGAAAAGGATGCAGCAGGGTCGTGGCTCATTTTTTTTTTCATTTTCTTCGCTCTCTGGAGCTTTAGACGAGTGTTCTGACATTTTCCAGCCACAAGCTGTTTTTCAAAACTTGTTTGTCTGTGAAATCTGTGCTGCTCAGCACAGCCAGGCAGCGTGTGCTGCATCCCAGCTCGGTGCAACGTTCAGGGCTGTGCTGAAAGTGAAACCTGTGTTTTGAAAGGTTTCCTGCAGCGAGGCCAGAGCTATGTGAGCTCTTCCCCTTCCACGTCCTGCTCCTTTGTGAGGAGAAACCTCGAAAGTTCCTTGCCCTGATTTTTTTTTCTCTCTTTCTTTAGAGAAGGGTTTTGTGGTGTTACAGTCAGTGAACCCGCACTGGCCAATTTATTGCCGACATCCAGGAGGGATGAACCAGCCAGGCCTGCTCGGAGAGGCATGTGCAAATAAAAATTGGCATAAAAGCCTATATCTTTTCTTTTCCAGCACAGATAATCCAAGGTGGCAACCCCACCTGTATTTGCCTGTCTGTCCAGAATGACTTGAACCTTCAGCACTAGGTCGGTTATGGTCATCTCTTCTCCTTCTGAATTTTGGACTGGTTTGGAATTAATCTGGTGTTTTTACAAGTTGGGCCTGGTTCTGGAAATGAAAGTGGAGACTGTCCAAACTTTGTGGGTCTGGAGAACTGGCGGTAGCCACCGAGGTGATGTAAGTGCCTGTTTAGGACAGGCCTGTATCACTGCTGGAGTGCCCCATTTGGTGACTGTCCCAGCACTGGTTCTTCCCAGCCCTTCCGGAAACGCAGAAAATGCCATGAGCAGAGATAACGAGGATGCATTTCGGGTGATCCAACGTGCTTACCCTGAATCTGTTTAAGCTTTTCAACAGAATCGCCTCCAGCCTCGACTTCCTGAATTTTGGTGGGTGTTTGCAGAACTCGAGGAGCTGTCAGTTTAAAAATAAACCGAATGGCGCCCGTCCAGCTCGTTTTCCTCGTTAGGAACAAAGCTGTTTCACTGCAGCTCTGCTTTCCCTCTGAGAGGATGGAAAGTGTGCCTTCACAGGCTGGCAGCCCAGGCCCAGAGATAAGTCCTGTGCTCAGGAAGGGCTGTCACCCACCCAGTTGGGAGTTATCCCTGTGAGATGCTGGCGGCGCAGGACCGAGCCCTCCCTGGGGTTACACCTCGGAGGGAGGTGGCCAGCACTTCTCTCTCCGTGGGAAGAGAACTGTTTGAGGAGGCTTGTGGGCACTATGGAGGGGAAAACTCTGGTTAAGTGGGGTGACTAGACCTGGTCTGGGAAGTAAAGAGGGTTTTGATCTGCGTTGGAGACCATCGGAAAGTCCTGGAATGATCTAAGGGATGCTGGAGGGATGCTTGGCTCAGACGTGGTCTGAGAAGCTGAATGAATGAAAAGGCTCCTTGTGGTCTTGATTGCTGCTAAATATGCACAAATAGAGGATGGGAGAAGTGGGTTTTACTGGTCCCTGCGCAGCTGTGTTTCCAGTGTGCCTGTGACTCCACTGGCTCTTCTTTGGGCAAATTTTGTGGTTTCTCTTGAGGTGAGCAGTGGGTCAGTTCAGGGTGGGCATTTGCTGTGTATTGGCCCTGATACACTTTGCATTTTGTAGGTCCTAACAAAATAGCAAACAGCCCTACAACCATCCTAGCATGGCTGGCTTTAAAATCTTAGACTGTCTCCACTTCCATTAGAGAACGTTTGCTTTTACTTCTGAATTCTTCACCCCAAATAGTTCTGTATTCTAGCAGACATCCTCTGAGCTTTGTTTTTTGGGTTTCCAACAGAAAAGTACTGGGGTGAAAACATGGGATGTGCTGAAGGTGGACAGATGTCAGACGCTTAACATGCTGGCCTCTTTGATAATAGTGCCTTGCTCCCAAGTGAGTTTGGGACAATTTTCCACTTTATGAATTGGTTTTATTAAAACCAACAGTTATACAGGCAAGGGTCTTCTTGCTTACAGAAGAACTTATTTTTTGACAAGCACATTCCTCAGCAATGCAGGGTGTCCCGTAGTCTGTGAGTCCACCAGACTGCTTGGCCCTAAATAAACCAGATGCCTAATTGAGTTAGGAGAGTCTCCCTTAGAACTCCTGTCAGCTTTGGATCTGAGTCAATCCAGGATGCAGTTTGGGACCTCACCATTCTCTGCTTTTTCTTTCAGCAGCGAAATGTCAGGATCAAGTTTGAATATGAAGGAGAGAAAAGGTAGGTACCCAGTCCAGTCCCCCATTGATACAGGGACAAATTACCTTTTCCACCCAACACCATCCTGCTGACTTCAGCCAGTTGCAGATGAGCTCACAGCAGGATTCATTCCCCTAAAATCAGCTACACTTTTATATGCAAGAGCCCTGCCTCGTCATCCCATTTGCTACAAGAAGCTCCTGGGATCTGCACGCAGGCAGAATGGTTCCAAGCTGGAAGTCATTAAAAGCCTCTTTTACCAGAGACGTTGGGTGCATGCTCGGATCCTTTTCTCTTGTTATTTCTTGAGCCCTGATGAACCCCAGTGGAGCTGGAACTCTACAGAAATGTGTCCTTTGATTAGCAGTCCATGACACTTACTTAAGATAACCAGATTTTGGGCATGGGTCCCATAAAAATAGGGCTGGGAGTTTAAGCTTGTCCGCCCTTCCCTGCTTGACATTTTCATGGAATCACCTCTGCTTGGTGCTTGGTGAGTGTGACAGGGCAGGACACAGGCTGATGGTCCAAGCTGTGTGTTAAAGCCAAAGAAAATTAAATTAGTGTTATTATAGGGTCAGACTGTACCTGCTATAAACACCTGTAGAGGTGCTGCATGTGGTGGTACGGGAGAGTCACAGAATGCCAAACTGCACCATCCCCACTTCCAGCCCTCCTCTCTATTCAGAGCCCCTTGCTGAAAATGGAGATGATAAATCACTGACCATTGCCTGATCAGTGAAGGGCTGCTGGACATTTTTTTTCCACCTGTACCTCACATTAGAGGGAGCAACAGAGGAGCTGCACCAGGATTTTTGGTAGATATTCTTGCTGGACTTAGTCCAGTCCCCTCTTGGGCACAGTGGAGGAGCAGCATTTCTGTGAGTGCAAAAGCAAGGAGAAGGCTTTATGCTCTGTGGTGGAATACAGGTCCTTTCTTTTGCACTGTCTGTTGATTCCCAAATTCCATTATGCTTCTGCTAAACTGAGACTGTTGTTGTATTTGTTTGTGTGTACAGGATTATCCAGTTTCCAAGACCAGTCAAATTCAAGGAAGTGGTGCAGAAGGTCACGGATGCTTTTGGACAGACGATGGACTTGGTCTGTGTGAACAATGAGGTACTCCTCTCCTTACTGCTGAGGGGCAGCTTTAGGGCGCCTGGTGCCAACTTCAGAATTGGGCCATGGTTTGTTCTGAAGGCCCTGATTCTGCGTTTTACTTGGATGTGAAGAAAAATAACCTTATTTTGGGGCTCCCAGCTAGTGAGTGCACCAGAGCTGTTATCTGGACACAGCTCAGATGGATTCTCAGTCTCCAAGCCAGGTTTTCCCTTCTCAAAATCATTTCAAGTAAGGCCTGTTGCACAGGAACATTGTCTTTTCCCCAGAACAAAAGATCCCCCTCTCTCAGTCAGGGATGTGAAGTCTTCCCACCTTGAGTTGCAAGTGAAGTGAAGGGAGCATGAAGTGCAGAGCAGGAGGGACGGTGCTGCTCACACAGTGTTCTTTTATCCAGCACTGACTTTGTCTCACCCAAACCCCCAGCACGATGTGCACATTCTTGTGGCTGGGTCTGCAATGAAATGTGCATCACTGAACGTTCCTCCGGCAGCTCCTGTGGCCACATGAAAGCAGCCCAGAAACCCTCCCTCTGCAATCCTTGCATTTTAAGGCTTGAAGGTCTTTCTCCTCCACCATTCATCACACAGGCCTCTGTGTTTTTCCCACTTTCTCCTTGAGCCCAGCACTGTGTGAAAGGAGGGTCCTGCTGAGGGCTGTCAGCAGAAGGAGGAAATCCTTGGCATCTGTTTTGGTGTGCTCAGTGTTTTCTTGTGAGGCATCTGGAGCCACTGAACTCTCAGGGTGGGTTTGGCTTTGGGAAGGAGGAGAGGAGCAAAGAGGTGGGCTTTTAAACACAGTTCCTTTTGGATCTGTCCTGACAGCTGGCTTGTTCAAATATTAATTGCAGTTGACCTGCAGCCTTTAATCAAAGTATGAATAAGAGACAGGTCCTGAAGAGAACTTTCTTCTTTTTTCCCCCCATTTATTATTTTCTCCCTTCTGTTTCAATAGAGATTTGCTCCACAAAGAAAGTTCCTATTCTTTTACAATAGGTACCTCATGATACCAAAGTGTCCACTGGGTTTTGACTTTGAATGCAGTCAGGTTTCTAATCTTGGGCATTCTTTGACAGCCCTCCAGGGAAAAGCCTGCCACTGAATTCTCCAGGAATGACTCATTTCATTCCAGGTTTCTTCCCACTGGAAGGGGATTTCTTTCCAACAACAGCAAACAGAAGCTTAAATAATGCATTTTATGCCATGTTAGAGACTGTCTTTCTGGGCATGTGCACAGCACATAGCAGGGCTGTGAGCAGGCCTTTTGGTACTCCTGACTTCTTAGAGCTGAGGATGACGTCCAGGGCTTTGTTTTCCTATACATCAAAATTCCACCTCATGAGAACCCACAGCTGTGGGAAGATGTCTGAGAAGTAGTAATTCAGGGTTGTTGTTGTGGAAACACTATAAACAGACAAGAGGGATCTTTGGGGGCACAGCCTACGTGTCCATGTAGTGACACTCCAGCATCTGACTCCTGGGTCAGGGTTTGGGGTGTCATGACTGCAAGTCTCAGAGGGAGCATGACCACAGACTCATTGCAGTTAAATATTTCACCCTGTCTTTATGCTCCAAGGGAGCTGTGCAGTAATTCTTTGCTGCCATCAGACAGCTCTCTTGCTGTGGCACTTTGCAGACTAAATTCACACCGAGGTCAGCAGGCAAAATCTCACCGAGTGGCAGTCCCTGTCCTGGTGGAGAAGGAGTCCTGAAGCCAGGAGCAGTGAGATGAGCATGCCAGCTGGGTGGAGCAGGGGCATGCATGAATCACATCCTGGTGGGACCACAGAATCAGCAGGCTGGGGCTGGTGTAGATAAGAGCAGGGCCTGGCCATGGGTGTCCCTCGTGGGGCGTCTGTGTTAGTTCTGGGCTGGGCTCATCTTTCTGAGTGGGACACCAAAACCTGGCCTGGCCAGGGGCAGCACAGACACCAACTTGCGGTGTGACCTTGGCTAGAAGTTCACTGAACCTCCATGTGCCATCACTTCTCTTCTGACCTCCCGTTGTCTCCTCCGAGGCTGCCTTCAGCATCGATCTGGGGGCTTAGGGAGAGTTAAAGCCTGGGGAAATGGTAGAGGCACCATTATCGGGGGGAAGGAGGAGATAAAAGCGTATTTAACAAACATTTGTCGAGAATTGTTGATGCCAGTTGGTCCTGCATTGGGCAGGAAGATGAACTAATTGACCTCTCAGATTTTTCCCCAACCCTGTTTCCTACAATTCTTTGGCTTTCTGCGGTGTCTTACGGAGTGAGGTCTGGCAGTGCTGCTGCAGTTGGTGAAACCTCAGCCTTTGCTCTCACTTTCTCAACCTGCAGTGGGGAGACCATTGAGTCCCCCATTAAAACATCAGGCTCCAGGGGAGGGTACTATTTAAAAGCTATTTATCTTAGGAAAAAAGATCTAATAAGCTCTATTTAGTGCAACTTCTGTGTAGGTAAACGTTGCTGTTCATCACAGCTGCTCAGTCTTTAGCTCACATAAACCCAGTTACTGGAAATCCACCCTGGCAATTACTTCCATGGTTCTGCACGAGTCTTTATTGAGTTTCATGCCTAGCAGATACCTGTTCCTGATATCCATATGTGCCACAGTCTGGAAGCCAAATGGAGCAGAATTTTCTTGCCAGATGTGGGTAATAGGTAAAGCCAAGCTAAATACTGACTCCAGTCCCTTTTACAAGAGGGCAATTTCTCCCTGATGTTTTTGGCTCCTCTGAAGGAGGCACACAAACATGTTCATGTTGTGATGTTGGAGAGAGATGGAGTGATCTGCAGAACATTCTGTTCGGAGCAGCAGCTGGGAGATGTCTCTGAACGCTTGTGAGGAGCTCAGTGAAGGGTTGGGTGAGCAGTGGGGCTGTGCTTAGAGCTCAGAGTCAAGTTCTGCTTGGTGGTGAAACAAGGGAGAGCAGCTCTCCACCATTCTCAGTTCTGTCTGGGTGAGTGTAGGGGAAGAGTCTTGTCTGCTTGAGGCAGAACCTTGCTGTGGAGCCTTTGTGAACTTCCAGAGGGTTCCCCAAGGGAATCTCTCCACCTCTAGTGCTTATGGGAGCAGGCTGAGCACTGCATTTGGGAGACATATTCAATACCATCTTTGTCTGATATCTGCAGGGAACACAGGTTGCTCATTGAGATAAGGATGAGAGGAAATCACGGAATCACAGAATGGGTAGGGTTGGAAGGGACTACAGTAGGTCATCTGGTCCAACCTCCCTTGAGAGAAGCACATGGCAGAGGATTGTGTCCAGACAGCTCTGGAATATCCCAGTGAGGGGAAACGCCACACCCTCTCTGGGCAATGTGTTCAGGGCTCGGTCACTGCACAGGGAAGTTGTTCTTCCTCATGTTCAGGTGGAACTTCTGGGCATCAGTCTCTGCCTGCTTCTCTTGTGCCATTGCTGGGCCCACAGAGCTGGGCCTGGTCCATGGTCTGAGCCCTCCCTGCAGACAGGGACACGCAGGGATGGGGCCTCTCTCAGCATTTTTTCTCAAGCCTCAACAGCCCCAGCTCCCTCAGCTTTTCCTTGTAAGAGAGATGCTCCAATCCCTTAATCTTCCTTATAGCCTCTGCTGGACCTGCTCCAGGAGCTCCATGTCTCTCCTGTACTGAGGAACCCAGAACTGGTCACATCACTCCAGATGTGCCTCACAGGGCTGAACAGAGGGGTGGGATCCTCTCCCTGACCTGCTGGGAATGATCTTTCCAGTGCACCCCAGGATATCACTGGCCTTCTTGGCCATAAGGCCGAGAGCACAGGCTGAGGTGTATTTGCCTATGGGCCGGCAGCCAAACCCTTGGCAACACCCTGGGATCAAAAAGGTTGTCCCAGTCGGCTTGTGAGTGTCACCTTGTGTGGGCAGCCGCTCTGAGGTGGGTTTGCTGTGGCTGGTGGCAGGAGCCCTGATCACCCAGAGGGCCGAGCCACTTTTCAGGAGTTCTGGGAAGCTGTGGCTCCCTGTAAGACCAGTGAGAGCCTGCTGGGAGCTTTTTTGTGCCTTTGGTCAGTGGAGTTACAGTGTACTTTGGCAGAGGCATGAGAATAACATGTGCTGTGTTGGCCGGATTTAGTGCCCGAGGCAACCTGCAGAGGCCGAGGGCTGTTTGGTATGAGATTAGGCAGAATATCCCGGAATGAGGGGCAAGAAGTTGTGCTTTTAATCTTAGCCCAGGGCAGCAGAAGGCCACAGAGCTCCTCTGAAGTGCAGCTGTGTCGGGCGTTGGAGGCTTTGCAGGCTGTCTGCAGGACATGGTACACCATGCAGCAATGTTGGGAGGGTCAGATTCCCCGTGGAGGTATGAGGGCAATAGTCTGCCATTTCTCAGGAAAACATCAGGACTTTTTGCTGCCTGACAGACACGGCACTGTGTAGTTCTCTGTTCTTACAAAGAGCAGAAGCTGAATTTGTTCTGCTGGGAGTGAAAGAAGTGGTTCTTGGAAGGAGAGCAATGCACACCGTTCACATCAAAAGGAAAAGACTCTTATTTGTGGGATGTTCCCTGGTTTCACCTGGTGGCCGGACACTAGGGAGCTGTGTCAGTGTGCAGGAACACAGGTTGCAGCAGTAGGGAAGGGCACAAAGCATCTGCCAGAGCAAATCCTTGGGTGCAACTCAACTGCATGACCATCTTCCCAGGAAGAACGTGTGGGGTTGGGTAGCAGCAGGTCCTGCCTGCAGAATCAGAGCAGCCCCAGAGTAGCAGGCAGCAAGCCTAGGGTTTCATCCCAGCTCTCTCCTTTTCCCACTAGCTGGATTACTGGTGTGACCTTTAAGCTTTCTCCTTGCAGATGTTGTTTGTTGTGATTTTTTTGCATCTGTTCCTGGGTAGATGAGGTCTTGGAAGAAAATGCTGGAGCTCAGCGAGCTGGAGGGCACGGGGGCTCTGTTTTCCATCGCCTGCTTGGTTCCCTCCCTTGTCCCCTGATTCCCAACCCGCTTCCTGTAAGAATCTGGCTCCTTCTGTTTACCCAGAAGTGTGACATTGCCATCCTCTGGTGTTTGTTTAATCCCTTCCAGCTCCTGATCCCGCTGAAATCCCAGGAAGATTTGGACAAAGCGATGGAACAGTTGGAGCTGAGCCCTTCCCTGAAGAGCCTGCGGATCCTTGTGAGCGCTCCAAAGAAAGCGATTGTGAGCCCTTCACCTTCTCTGCTCTTTTGTGTCCGGAGTCAGATGGCTTGTTTTTGTGTTGGGGAGTGGAAAAGAGTCTCCTGACGGTGCAGAGCAGAGGGCAAGCTGGTTATGAGGGGAGTCAGCCCTGCTCTGGCTCAGCTGCTCAGAAATCTTCCTGTGATAGTAACCCAGAGGCTGAGCTCGGCTCCCTCGGCTCCTCCTGCATCCTGTGAAGGGTTAAGTACCAGACTGACCCTCAGACAGGGTTAAATCCCGAGAGAGCCCCTTGTGCTTTCTTCCTAAGGATGCTGCCACCATTCCTTTGTCACCTCTGCTCTGTACTCAGGGTGATGCCCTGGCCCTGGATGCCTGGTGGCAGCGTGGGGACTGTTCCCTGCACGTGCTGCTGGCAGTGCTAAAGGCTGGGAGGAGCAAACTGGAGAATCCTTCGGTCTCATGCAGAACTGTCTGGGTTTTTTCCATCTTTATTTATTTATTAGCTTTTCCTGAGCTCAGTGGTTTTGCAGTTAAGCCTGTTAGCTTGACCTCGCTTGCACAGAGTGTCTTGCCAAAGCACATGTCGTGCTGCCCCAAGCACAGGCTGTAAAGCAAGGGATTTGTAGATGTTGCAACTCTTGTTTCTTCTTTGTATTTCCTAGAAGTACTGAAGGGACTGAGAGTCTTGAAACTCCCAGGGCTTATCCTCATGCTACTGCTGGTGCTCACAGCCCCTGGAGCTTCTCCACTCCTTTTGAGAGGCTTGGAAAGTGCAGGGACTGGAGTGCCAGGGGGAAACTGAGCCATCAGCTGGGGTTTCCCAAACCCTGTGTGGAAATGGGGTAATCTGTGGGAACACAGCAGTGTTGCAAGTCAGCTGCTGAGAGCAGAGGAGCCAGGTAGATTCCTGCCTGCCTTTGAGAGCAGGCCCATCTCTTCCTGCAGCACGTGGCCGTGCTCCTGTGTGTGAGAACACACGGCTCCGAGGTCACACATTAAATTATCACAAAATCACAGCTCACTGTAGCACGTGGTCTTAGTATCTTGGTAAAACCTGGGCAGTACCAAGTTACCTGCTGGATATGCATTTTTTTGCTCTTCCCTTACCTGTCTTCCCTGGCAGAGCCTGACCTTCCACTCTCTGTTCCTCTGCCCTGTTGCAGAGGAACCTCTGCAGTGCCTAGGCTGCCACTGGAGTCTAGGGAGCACGGAGGAGAGGTGCTGATTTTGTGATTGCAAGTGTTTTCAGTCCAGTGATCAGCCTCTGTATCTATCTGGAGATGGTGCAGTGCAGGAACAGTCTTTTATGTCAAATATCTGTATTTGCCATTATCAGTGGGAGCTTAATCTTATGAGACTGCTTTATTAACAGATGGGAATTGTTTGTGAATGGTTTTTGGATCACTCCAGATTACGTGCATGCTTTCTTTCTTTTTTTTTTTTTTTTTTAGTAGTTCTTGGGTAATAGGGTCACGGGGAGCCAAATACAGGGTTTCACATGGTGTGTCCACAGGGCTCTGGCCAAGCCTCATCATTCCCTTTGTCTGATTACCAGCTCCTGCAGCCGAACAACAGCAAGCAGCATGAAATGAGGATCTCCAGATCCATGGGTGATATCATGGGATCCCTGTACAAAGACTCCGAGAGGACGCGCAAGTATTCGACAGGTCAGTGAAACCCGACGCTCTGCCGGCTGTTTTGTGCTCTTTCAGCCTGGCCACCACCCCCCTCCTCTTTTTTTGTCACAACCCTGTGGGTGTTACAGTCTGGATGGCCACCCTGACATCCCCCACAATAATTCAGTGCAGTTGCTGCTCATCCTCAGCCTGAGGAAGAGACTCTGCAGGTCGGGCAAGGTTGTGCTGAGCAGAGTCACTCTGAGGACAGAAGTGAAGAGAGCAGGGGAGCCAGGGTGTAATTTGGGGGTGGGAAACGCAGTGATTACAATTTCCAGTGAGTTTGATGCCACTGAGCTTCATCAAAGTGAAGAATGAGAATCTATAGGAAGCCAGGGCTGTTTGGAGCCTTTGGCTGTTCCTTTAACCATGTGCTGTGGTTCTCTCAGTGTCTGTCCCCCTTTCCCAGGTGGCAGGATAATGTAGTTAAGTGGGCTCGGGCTCCTTAGCCCCTGGGCTGGGACCAGCTTCACCACATAGAGAGCAAATATGTGTCTGTGTGCTTGTTGGTGAAATGACATCTGTGGGAGCTGTTTTTGGGGTTTCTCAGGGGAGTGAAGGTGTGCAGTGTTTTGCAGTGATCACATTCCAGAAGAAGGGGAGCGTCCCTTTCCTTCAGAGGTGCTGGAAATAGGTACCTGCAACCCCTGAAGCCGGGCTGGCAAATGCCTGATCTCCTCTTGCAGCCCTGCAGAGACTGGAGTTTGTTTGTAGCCTTTTGTGGTTTTCTCTTTGGTTTTCTGGGCTTGAGTTTATGCTTTCCTTGCTTTTCTAAAACACTCTGAGCTTTCTGAAATCCTGCTGATCAGCTGCCTGTAGGAGCTTTTGTGTGAAGAACCTTGTAGGATATTGTAGAGAGCAGGGTGCTTTGTGCAGAACTGTTAAAGCAACACATAGGACTGTATAGCAGGGGTGTAATTATTCATATTCCAACCTACAGGCAGGATTAATGATTGTTTCACACAGAGAATGTTCTTTACCATGTCTGTGGGAGCAGGTTACAGGGTAATTTCTAGAGATCCCTGTAATTTTCATGCAAGTTCTTGCCACCTGTAGAACTGACAGCCTTGAATAAAGGGGCCCTCCTTCAGAAAAACACATGAAGAAATACTTCATCCTCTAAAGATCCTCTGTACTTATATGGCAGTAAATACTTCCAAACTCTTCTCTGTGCAACAAGAGAGTGTTTTTCTCCAAGGACTCGCCCCTTCTCTGTTTCATAGCCTGGGCTGCCTTGATGAAATATCCTGTGGCTTGCTGCATCTCAGCAAGGTGTACAGAAAGTGTTCTTCTAGGGTAGGTCCTTGTGCAGCCATGCCCAGCTCTTACTGATGCCAGGGGTGGGTGGCACATGTGCAAGGGCTGTCTTTGGGCTGGTGCTGGGATGTACCAGGGTTGTCTTTTTCTGTTGTTTTTTTTTCCCCTAGCTCACGTGGCTCTTGAGAGTTTGGTGGGGTCCCTAGATGACCCTGAACGAAAGGTGCACGTGAATGTGTGGTAAAGCACAGAGTCTCAGCAGAAACTGTGCTGGAGAAAAACATCTCTGCTGCCCTTTTTTTTTTGGCACGTGTGGAGCTGTTAATGTCAGCCAGCAAAGAGCTGTGGCACTGGGAGCTGTCACTGATGTGTGAGCTGAGCGTGATGGGCAGAATTGATTCCATGTGTAGCTGTGCTTGTGGGAAGATGGGTTCTGGCAAAGTTAAGGTTTTCCTACCAACCTTTATGCCGTGCTTTGGCCCACCCTTACTGTTTTGGAGCTGCTGGTTCCTGACCAGGTCTGCACCACTGACTGTGAGGTGTCGCTGCCTTAAGAACACCCTGAGGTTAAACAAAGCTGACAGAGGGTGAGATATCAGCTCTGCAAGGGTGAGAGCCTGAGGTACAACTGGATTTTGAGGGAATGCTTGAAGAGCAGAGTGGAGGACTGGGTGTAACGTGCTGCTTTAGTCAAGGTAATGGAGGAAGAGCACTGGGCAGCACCAGCTGTGGGATGCAGAGTGTGCTAATGTTGGGATTTTCAGGAGCTAATGCACCAAAACCAGAGTCCTTGGCACTGTTACATGGTCAGGTAACCAGCCCAAGCATCAGTCATACCTCTGTTTCTTTTTCCACGTAAGCCACCAGTCTTGCAAAGAGGTTTTAACAAGCCCTCTGCATGACAGCAGAAGGTCACTCCTCTCTTTGGGTTGTCTGGGGTCTGCACGAAGCTGCTGCAGCTCTGCTCAGGAGGTGCTCACAATCCAGCAGATGCATTTTCGACCTCCTGAGTCAGAAGTGGGCGATCCAGCAGCTGGGCAGAACCTCCAGCGAGCTGAAAGGGAGAGCAGCGTTTCAAATGGAGCATGAAACCCAGCGTCAGGGAATAGACAGACAGACATGATGCTGTGTTTGGGTTTCCCGAAGCGGGGATTTCACTGAACTTGGTGCACAGTCAAAAGGCATCCTAAGAGGCTGGGAATTCTGTAGGAGAAACTATTCTTCATTTGCAGTCACAAGGCGTTTCACAGTGTTTTCCTTCTGCTGTCATCAAAGTGGTTGCTATCAAAAGAGGATCTTAGTTCAGCTTTTCTCTTGAACCACATTTAAAAGGAGTTTTTAATTTAATTTATAATAAAAGGTAGTTCAGGGTCATGTTCTCCGTGTTTCTGAGATGTCTCATTTTTCTGCTGACTCTGCCATGTAAACAGCAGCGGAAAATAATAAAACTGTATGTTATTGGCACAAGCACACTGGAAGGGAGGTAGATGTTCTGGGGAAGATTTGGCTATTTTTGCTTCTTCTGGGCAGAAAATGTCTTCATTTCGTGTCCCTGAAAAACCTTATGCAAAGTCAATATTTTCTTTTTTTTTTTCCCCCCATAAACTTTTTCAGTGGAAATCCCCTTCCAGTTTTTTGGTAGCCAGCAAAACAGCAAGAGAACTTGGACTAAAATCCTTCTGGGTTCTGGATTTTCAGATAACTGGGGATTGTTTTTGTTTACTTTGAAGAAATACATGCTTCAGGACATTATCCAAAAATTATTTAACAGGCCCATCCCAGCATCACCATTTCAGTGGAAACCTTTGCCAGAAGCTTTATTTTACTGGGTTTTTTTCATGGAAAACCAGGCTGCTGAGCCATGGCTTTGTGTGCCTGCCAGCTCTCTCCAGACCAGGAGTGTTGCAGGAGTTAGGGTGGATGAGACCCACACTGTTTTGAGGAGGAAAATTTATCTATGTGCATCATGCCAGCTGCTTTAGGGCTAGAAAATAGGCTCTGTCTGGCTTATTAGTTTAAAAGTACCCTAAATTTGCCTTAAATCAAGATGTAGGAATCTGTCTTCAGAGGGATCAGCATGGAGAGGAGGGAGACTTGTAGGCATCCCACTGGAAAAGAAGAAATTGAGGGAGATTTGGTCCATCTGCTCCCAGCTCCCCTTGAGGAGGGGGACTAGAGTGAGAAATTTCCAGCAGGTTTCTCTCTTCCTCCTGTGCTGCCCTGTCCTGAGCCTGGTGCTTCTGCCAGCACATCTTGACGTCGTGTCCCTCGTTCGGGAGCGTCATCCCAGGGCTGGGCTCCCCATGGCTGCAGCTGTGAGCGGTGGCAGCTGCCAGCAAACCCTCCCCAGCTCTGGCTGTGAAGGGGCTTCTCTTTCCTGCTTGATGCTGGTCCATAATGGGTGAAGTTTTGGGAAGAGCAGGGGACGAGGAAGCCAGGGAATGCGGGGGCGGAGGGAAGCCAAGCCTGGCACAGGGGAACTGGCTGTACGTGCAGCACCGCGAGCTCTGCACATACTGCATGAAAGGCACTTCTTAAATAAAAATATCAGAAGGGAACATGAAAGGCCCCAGTGGGTGCCAGCAGTGACTGAGAGCCTCCGTGCTGTCCCGGTTCTCTGTCCTTGGGACACGCTGTGCTCTCGTCTCAAATGTGTGGCTTTACATTTGTGTGTGTAACATGGAGCGGGAATCCCTCCCAAAGCACCTTTCTGCAGAGGGTAACCGAGGTCAGGTGCTCAACCAGTGCCAGTTTGCAGAGTTTCTCTGAGTTCAGGAATCCTTAATAGATCTGAGCAGCGCTCTGCCTGTACAGAGGTGCCTCACAGCCTGCCCCATCCCCACTGGAGCTGACATGTAATCCCACAGACCCCAGGACAGTCCCTTGGGGGCCTCCTCTCCCTGCCTGGTGCTGCTGCTGTTGCTTGAATATTAGGTCAAGTGTGAAGAGCATCTGTGATGTGTCAAACAAGCACATCTGGGCTTTTCTGTCTGTTTCTTCCTCTGCCTCAGGGTGGGTTAATCAGCATTACCCAGTATATCCAATGCGCCCTGTGTTTTCCCCACTATGAATTAAGCCTGCCATTAACTATCCCTGTTGCACTCTTTCTCTGACCCCTATTTTCCATTCCTCCCCTCCTCCAGCAGCACTGGGCTTGCCTGAGGTTTTGTTAACAGGGCAGGATAGGGCTGGAGTTTTCCTTATACCCTGAGCTCCAGAGCTCTGCTCCCAGCACCTCCCCATGTTCCTCTCAGGTGGAAGAGCATGTGTGGATGCAAAGCAGCAGCAACCAGTGCTCCTGGAGGTGTGAAGCTGCAGGAGTTCCTTTGGGCAGCACTTCTACCCAAACAGCCTGGCTGAAAAGGGATCTGCTTCACTCCGGCAGTTCCCAAGCATGCGAAAGCCTAAACGCTTTGTTTAATTTCCTTACCTGCTGGGAAATAGCTGGTGTCTTATCCCCTTTTAAAGTTTTTGGCAGGAAATGTGACTCTGGAAGGTCAAACACAGCTGATCTATGGCTGGGAGTAGTCGTTACAGGCAAAGGCTTAATGCGAGATCGTGCGAAGTCTTTGTGCTTGCGGTAAATCTCGTTTAACTCCCTGGGTTCGGAGTCAAACAGGGCACGTGCAGCTCTTTGTAAAATCATAGTCAAAGGGTTTCTGGATGACAAATGGGCTGTTGGAGCAAGAGATCCCAACAGTGCATGAGCAGACCCACACCTCATTGCAGCAGTAACAGAAATGCTCAGCAGAGCTAAGATAGAGCAGTTACACTGAAAATTTCTGGCCTCCTGTTATTTTTTCCTTATTTTGCGTGAGTCCTTTTACTCAGAGTTTGAATTAAGAGAGAGGCGAAGTTTTCTCCGGTCTCAGGTGTTTATTTTGTTTTATCTAAAACAAGGCTGCACAGCTGCAGCTTCTAAGTTAACAAGGCAGAAAAGGCAGGAAAATGGCAAAGATTCTCACTACCATTTATATCTCAAATTATCCAATTAACAAATGCCAACTAATTTATTTTTACTTTTAATCCAGTAACTATTCATTTCTGTTCCGCATTGTGGACTTTTTCACCCAGTGACAGAACACCTAGAAAAGTGAAGAAGAAGAAAAGAGAGAACAAGAAACCTACACCCAAAATTCTCCATCTTGTTACACACACACACACACACACATATATATATATATATACACTACTGAATTTCTACACTTCTACATATTCCACCCAGTGACACAATTTTACTTACACAGTAACAATCTCAGTGTTATCACTCAATTTAGGAAGTCTTTCCCAAGGTCTCAGGTCAAATGGAGTATGCTTGTGAAGATCACTGCTTGTCAGCACTGAAAGGCTGAAACTCTCAGAGCCTGGGGTTCCACCATTACACCACACTAAATCCTCCAGCAGCTTTTTGGGGCAAGAGCCACCCAAATGTGCTGCATTCCGCACTGGCATCTGCTAAGCAAACGAGGGGCTGCTGGTGCAGTGATTTATCCAGGGTGCCCGAACTGCTCAATAGTTAAAAGTTTGTTTATTTATCTTCAAAGAGAGGATGCTGTACTTCCCAACTGGTTTTGTTTTAGGGCTGGTGGAAAGCCAGTTCGCTATGAGTGCTGCAGCACTCGAGAGATTCTCTCCTCTTGATCTTGGCATAACTTCAGTTGGAGTTTTTTCTCTGCGTTCTTATCCTGCAGGAAATCTGTGAAGGAGAAAATAGGAAGAAGGGAAAAAAAAAAAGTAACTCAAAGCCATATGACTTTTATTTTTACAATCTGAGCAAGGAATCAGAAGGAAGATGTAGCATTGGACAGACAAATCTGTGTGTTTGGTATAAATCCAGCAAAAAAGCCTGATTTAATGATCTTTAATGCTGATGTGACACTGTTAACATTAGCAGCTCCTGATGTGTATCTGCTGAAGTGAAAGGTGGGAATTTGAGTTCGTAGTGTTGATCACGCAGATGGATTTATGCCAGAGATCCGTCTGGCACAGTGACTGCAATGCAGAATAGCAGCAGAAGAGGCAGAAGGGTTGTGTGGACAGATCAGTGTTGACTTTCCATTGATGCCATGATGATTTTTTGCTTTTCTTTCATACTTCTTTTATACCCCTTTTATGCACTCTTTTATATAGCTTTATGTATTCTTTGTGCTTTTAGCTTACATAATTATAATTCTTTAAGTTTAATAACTCCTCTTAGACCTAGTATTTCGTTAAGTTTAGAGACCAAACATTCTAAAAGCCCAAAGAAACCAAGGTCCTCTCCAGAACTCATTCTGTAAACAAAGATAGGCCCATCCAGAGAAAAGATCCCTCGGGTGGGGGGTCTCACCCGAGTCCCTCCCTGGGGAATCTTTGATAGATGTGCTAATTAGCAAGGCCTATAATTGCACACACATCACATCGTGGGGGGCCATTCCTTCGGGGGGCATTTCGGGGTGCATTTCGATGTGCATTTCGGCGCCCCTGAGGATCCTTAAATCAATACCGAGGTAAAACCCTTTACCCTCTTAACTGTGTTCAGCTCTCGTAAGTTTAAGACCAGGATAAGGCATCACCATGGTGGGATAGGCCCCCTCCCAGTGCCTTTCTCTTGTGCTTAGCCTGGGCACGTTGTTATGAATGTCAATAATGAGCCCAAGAGCTGGTAAGAGTGCCACAAAATGGATACAAAATGTGAGGAAACACACCCCCATGTGCTTTCTGTCTCCTGAAGGATGCGTGCTTTTCAGAAGTCTGCGAGAAAACAAGTTGCTGTGTTGTGTGAAAGCTCACGTTGCACGATGCCGAGCAGCCGAAGCTCCAGCACGGATCCACACGGATCTCTGTCAGCAGTTCCTTGCCATGGAGTGATGACAGCGCAGGGATGGAGGGGAGGGACTGCAGGGAGTCAAGCAGAGCCAAGACTGTGCAGCTGGGCCCAGCAAGGGCAGCAGTCCCTAAAGCTGGAAAAGGCACAAAGGATCAGATAGAGTGGATTTGGGGGAATAAATGGGAGGAATGGAACATCTTCATAAAGGAGTTGTGGAGTTCTCTCCCAGGTGCAGAAGGGAAATCACCTTCTGCTAAAGGAGCCCTGTGAGGGAGCCAGGGGAAGCTTTGCTGTCTGAGCACAGGATGCACAGGGTAGAGGGTCTGGGGTTATACACAGGGGAGACAATTCCCTTGGCCAGAGATGGGACAAACTGATCCCATAGGTCACCCCTGCCCCGGGGTTTTTGGATTTGAGGGCTGCTTTTCCTTCCTCTTTACTTCTGTGTAGGGAAAGTGGGGAGAAGAGGGTATTTGAGTGCAAATCATTTTCCATATAGCAAGTGTTTCAGTGACGTTGCACTGAGTATTGTTCAGATGGCTGAAGGAGGAGGCAGTGACCTGCTTCAGGAAGGGAATGCCCACAGGTCAA
Source organism: Oriolus oriolus (assembly GCA_013400235.1). NCBI lineage: Eukaryota > Metazoa > Chordata > Aves > Passeriformes > Corvidae > Oriolus > Oriolus oriolus. The sequence continues at coordinate 198,844 of VXBT01003842.1, forward strand.
AGGGGAGATGGGTTTGGAGTTCGTGGTTTGCTTTGAGATTGACTGATTGTATCACAACAGAACTGCAGAACCCTTTCCTTTCTGGCATGGGACCTGGATACAGTGGCAGCACTTAGGATCCGGGGTGTGTTGAAGGTCGAATCTGCTACATGTTGTGTGGTCCCATAGTAACAAACTTTCCCTGTTGCCAAAGCTTTGGGGGATGCCCATAAACAGCATCACACCTCCAGCTCCACACCCATCCGCGTGAGTTCAAACCCAGCCGCACCTCCGGGAGCTCTGGGATCACTGGAACAGCGTTTCTGGAAGGATTTGGATTGGCAGGTTCCCTCCTTGACCCGTGTCTGTCCCTGTCCTAGGCTCTCTGCACACCGGCCGCAGCTCTCCGCCTCCGGGGAGCGTTCCCGAGGAGCAGCAGCAGATCGCCCGCCAGGGATCCTACACCAGCATCAACAGCGAGGGCGAGTTCATCCCCGAGACCATGGACCAGAACGTGAGTGGGGCCAGGGTGTGGGTGAAACTGGGACAGCGCTGGGTGCGTGGAGGCTGCGCTCTCAGAGCCATTCCCACCATTAAATTCCAGCAGTGCCTGTGCTTGGGGCTCAGGCCAGCTTTTTCCAGGAATGGCTGCCCCCGGGCTTGACATGCCTGGGAAAGTCAGGCCTGGTTTCCAGGAACCCTGCAGTGGGGATGGCAAATGTGCCTCAGGTAGCTCTGGAGCAGCCCAGATCTGGGGCACACGTGTGCACCAGCTGCCAGGCCCTCGTGGCCTCAGCATTCCCAGGTCCCGGGACCATGAGGGAATATGCCAAGCAACCGATTGCCTGAGATTGCAACAGCCTGGGGATATCAGCAGCTCTGGCTGCTTCCCATGTGGTGTTTCTGCCTGAGCTCCAGTTACAGTTCTTGGCTCTGCCCACAGCCTCTGTGGTTTTGTGTCTCTGTCCCTCCCCCATTTATATTCTTTTTAACTCTCTTAGTAAGGAGTTTGTATATTCCAGTCCCTGGAATATAAAAGAGCAGCAAGTTCCTCATTGCTGAGCAGTACCTCATCCTCCAGTCAATTTGGTACCCAGGATGGGGGAAGCTCTGCAGTGTCCAGGGAGGAGAGTGGGAGCAGCTTATACCTCCCTCTCCATTTGCATCTCTGCTCAATCTGTAGCTCTGAAGAGCTTAGTGTAGATCCTGTGAAGTCAGCTGGGCTGTCTGGGCACATGTCATTCTTGCAAAGCTCTTGGAAATACAGGACCAGGATCCAGAGTTTGCAGGAAGGACATGGAGGGACATCTGGAAGGCACTAAGCTCAGTCCATCAGGCTGCTGTGGTGGCCCCCAAGGATGTCCCTGGGGTGATGTGCATTTCCTACACTCAAAAAGCACCCACTAGCTCCACATTTGCATGCAGGCTGTGCCAGTGTTTCCATGGCAAAGTTGTGTTTTCAACAGTTTATTATACAGCCATTAATAAAATAAGAAGTCACTCCGGGTGAGTCTTGGCAGCATCAGAGTGCAGATGTATCGTGTGCTCCTTGCAGCCAAAAGTTGACTCTCTATTGTTTTCACTTGCCTCCCAAACATGTTGGGGAGGATTAAGACAAAGTGTGTGTGCGTGCAGGGGGAGGGTCCCTGTGACCCCCTTGGGTGTAAATCAGCCCAGCTCCACTGGCTGTTCATGGAGCTCCATTAATTCAGAGCCCTGAGCCTGCTCCTCATGAAGGTTCCCAGATGCTTTCCTTGCTTTTCCCCAGCATCACGCTGTGGGTGGCCTGAAGCCCTTTGCTGGCGAATTAAATGCAGGGAAAAGGGGTTTGGGGAATGGTTTGGGGTTTTTTGTCTTTCCTCACTGAGCAGCCATGCTTTTCCCTATAAGGGCTTTGCCTTCAGAATGTCCCTGTACTGCTGCTTCCATGTGTGCCTCATGGAAAACCACTCAGAAGCTGGAGCTTGCTGCCTTTTGGGAAATGCCCCTCTGCAAGCCTGTGATGTAACAGTGGTCTTGAGACCAGCCTGGCAGACGAACAGAGGCTGAGTATGGAGCATGCCCCAATTCCCAATTTTATGCTTTTGAGAAATGAGTCTGTTTCAGCATTTTCTGCTGGAAGAGAGCTGGCATGGCTGGCAGAGATGGGGAGCGCGTTCTGCCAGAGTTTTTGCTCCTCTTTGGCCTAGTGCATTTTGAATGAGGAGGTTTTGGGGTAAAAACTAGGAAGCAGTGAAAAATTGCACTTTGCAGCTGGGACTGCCTGGCCAAAAGAGCAGGAGCTGTTATGACAACCAGCTGAGGAGGGCTGAGGGAACAGCCCGTGGAAAGGGAGGCTGTTGTGGAACAAGGAGCAATGTGGGAAGCAGAAGAGTGTGGCTCCACGTGGTGTTTAACCCTCGATGCTGAGCTTTCCCAGGAATGAGCTGTGGAGCAGGGATTGGTGAGTGTCTGCAGCCAGGAGGGAGCACGGCACCATGGCAGCACAGCATGGCCCGGAGCAGGCTCTGCTCCATGTGGAAGTGCACACAGCCCCAGGGTTTACCACTCCATACAAACCCTCTATTGTTACTAACCAGCTATAAATAACCCTGGCCAGTACAATGTCTCATCCAGGAAGCAACACAAATGCAGCTTTTGACTCACTGAGCTGGTGAGAGCCAAGCCGGTTCCTCCAGCCAAAAGCCCTGATGATGCTGCGCTTATCAGTGGAGAGGAAGGCTGGGCTCGTGTGCCAGGGCAGCTCGGGAAGTCAGGAGTCCAGGGCTGCAATCCTGGCTGTGGTACACAATATCCACTTGGCCTTGGGCACATCATTTGCGTCCTGATACATATTTTCCTTTAGTAGTGGTATTATTATTTCTCACAAATACTTTGAGCGCTTTGAATCTCATTGACTTTGAACACCAGGGTGCTAATTATCTTTGCTTCAGTTTTCCTACCAGCAAATAGCGGTTGGAAAGAACAATAATGCAGGGAGGGCATCATAAATGGATGACCCTGCAGAGGTCTGCTAGTTCTGGAGCTTAGAGAGCTCAGTACATGGTTTTATTGTTTCCCCTTTTCTTTCTCTGTCAGATGCTTGAAGCTTTCATCAGCCCCGATGACTCGCTGTCTGGGAGCTGCCAGTCGCTGGACAGGTCTGTGGACAGGTGAGTTGTGTGTGTCACCATGTTCACAAGCTGAGCTGCAGCCTCTGCTCCATAGTGGGAGAGCAGCAGGATCAGTGGCATCCCCTGAGGTTTCTGTTGGGACGAAGATGCACCTGAGCAAAACAAATTTATCTTTATCGCTGAAAACCAGATCCTAGCAACAGATGTCTGCGCAATGGTATGATTTGAATTGCAGCAATCTGAGCTTGACAAAGCCTGGCTTTGTGTGACCAGGTTTTCTTTTTTGGCTTTTGAGATGAAAATTCTCATAGAATCACAGAGTGGTTTGGGTTGGAAGGGACCTTAAAGATCATCCGGTTCCAACCCCCCCACCATGAGCAAGGACATCTTGCACTAAACCAGGTTGCTCAGAGCCCCATCCAGTCTGGCCTTGGACACTTCCAGGGATGGGGCAGCCACAGCTTCTCTGGGCAACCTATGCCAGTGCCTCACCACCCTCACAGCACCTCCTCCCCCTCTGGCTCTCTGCAGTCACCAGGTCAATATTCCATCAGCCTCTCCGTGTCTCCTCCTCCCCAGGCACGCTGTCTGCTCTCCACTGACCACTGGCAAACTCAGCAGTCCCTGTGCAGTGCCAGCAGCCACAGACGTGTCAGTCAAGGTGCTGAGGACACCAGATGAGCAGTAACTAAGTTTAGCTACTCAGCAGGAAGTAACTGGGACACGCTGTACTAACCCAGGCTGCGATTCTGTGGCTGGTGCCATTGAGCTCGGTCCCGGCTCACACGTGCACAGAAACCGTATGTTTGCTGCTGTGCAGGGTGAGCTGTGGATAAGACACAGTGTCCTTTTGGGAAGAAGTCTATTTTTTTTTTTCCATCTGCATCAAAGATTTTCTATTTTTTTCCGCTGTTGCTGTTGCCATACAGCACCGGGGCGGCGTTCCAGCGGGCCTGCGTTGGGTTGATTGTGTAGCGTGCTTCGGGTTTGCAGCTCCAAGCACTTTGGATCTGTCTCAGCATCAAGGTCCATTTCCTTTTTGTGGCTTTTAATAATTTCCTGTGATGTATTTGCTCATTGTTACGGCCATATCGGAGCTGGATTCCTTGTGTTCCCAACCTCTCTGTCCCAGCTTTGCTTTTGCACAGATTTTTGCCAGGAAGAACAGCAGAAGGAGCACGGGCTGGTTGTAACTCTGCTGTGAGCTGAGAGAAAAGCTTTAGGCTTTTAGACCTCTGTTTGTGAGAGGGTGGCATGGCCTGATTTCCCATGGAGAGCAGGCAGATGTGTTCAGTCATGGGTCTGGGAGCTGGAAAAGGCACAAGGAGGGGCTGTATTATTCCAAGGAAGAGGAGTGAGTAGGACTATTCCTGCAAAGAGGTGGTGGAGGCCTTGCAGCCAATTGCTTGGGATGGCATCAGCCCAAGAGGAGTCACCAGGCTCAGTGACCAGGCTGAGGGTTAAGAACAGCACCACAAACTCTTGTTTGCCATGGCAGTGATCAGCTTTGACATGAGCAGGTTTCAGAGCACTTTACAAAGCTGATTTCTACTCTGTGCCCATATGGTTAAAAGAGAGAGTGGAAAACCCACATGCCCAGATCGCTCTTACAGAGTCTGGGATGAAATTGGGATTGCTAAATCCCCTTGCAGTGCTTTTTCATCCTCTCACTGTAGTTCAAAGGCCTTGAGCCTTGACGCACCAATCCCACACTCTCCCTCCGGGTCTCGTGGGAGGGTGCATGTTCCCGGTGGTGGTGCAGCATCTCCGTGTGAGGAAGGTGGGAGGTGATGTTGGAGAGAAGGAAACCTGCATGAACTGAGCGTGACTGAAGGACTCGGGTGTGTGCCTCTCTCAGCAGCTGAGCGATGCCCATGGAAAGCAGAGGTGTGTGGTTGAACACCTGAAGCTGAGGGAAGAGGAGCTTGCAGCCCTCCTTCTGTGCTGCCTCGTGCACAGGGGTGATGGTCTTTGGCTGCTTCATTTCAGCCTGGTGACTGCAGGTTTTGCAGCATCCCTGTTGTTTGCCCCAGGAACAAGCTCTGTGATCCAGCTGAAAAAACCAATCTTCATCCTTGTGCAGGATGAGGATGGGAGCTCAGTGATCAGTGCAGCTTGTGGTTTATCCTGTCCTTTCCCTAGTCTATTAATTCCATAGCCTTTCTGATATCATAAATGAATCTTTTTTTTTTCCATCCCTTTGCAGCCCTCCCTTTCCCCAAACCCCTGTTCCTGGAAGGAAGAGCCATCCCAAAGACGGTCTTGATTGCATGGGTAAGCACTCTTGGTGGTTTGCATTTGCTGAAAAGTATAAAAAACATGTAGTAAAGAGGCTGGATAAAGACTATTAGAGTGATGGCACTGCATGAAGAGTAATTAAAAGCAATCAAGCAAACCAACTCCATGGCTTAGGTAACACTTCAGAATTGACCCTGCAATGACCAAACATGAATGTTCTCTAAAATCAAAAAGCCCAGAGCATCAAACACACAAGAGCAGGGCTGCTCTTGTCTTCATTAACCCTTCCTGACTCTGCAGCAATAGTAGTGGCTCTGAAGAACCTTTAGGCCTGGTTTGGGAATCAATTGATGGCAGCAAGAGTCCAAGCTGGGCAGCTGGGGCCCTGAGGTGGATGGATGCAAGCAAGCAAAGCTGCTGAGAGATCTGTGTGGGAAGGTGTTGCTGAGGGGGCTGTGCTCTTGTGTTTGCAGACAACTGCAAGGTGCTGACAAGCTGGGAGCAGCCTGGTAGGATCAGCTTTTGTCTCTCTCAGTACCTGGGAGTTGCCCCTTCAGGATCTCAGCTTCCTACGTAGCAAACCCCAGCTCTCTAGGGAGTTATACCTCTTCCACTTGCGTGAATAATAATCTGCAACAGTGCAAATGCTGTGAGAGAAGCGGTGTTGGTGCTTGCACGGGTCATAGGTTACTGCTTAATCACTCATAAACATCCAGCTGGTTAAATAATGGAAACTCTGTAATATTGTAATGACTTGCACTATTAAAAATGAGCAAATGGCAGCCAGCCTGTGGCAGGATAACTCATTGCTGGCCTGAGGCAGGGTTTCTAGACTGAGCTGCAGAGATGAAGCCGCAGTCAGCCCTCGTTGCCGAAGGTTTTAATGCTTCCCTCGTGGCACTTTGCTCTGAGACACCTCTGGGCACCGTCGCTCACACGTGGCTCGCCGAGAACCTCTTGCCCTGTCCTTGTTGCTCCTCTTGCTGACCATATTTCAGCCATTATGTGCTCTTTTTGGCAATCACACCGAAGTGCAGCACAGGAGAGGAATGGCCTCCAAGGAGCGGCTACTGGCCCCAGGCTAAGACAAACAAACAATCAGAAGGGGCTGTGTCGCTAGAATTGGATGGAGGAAAAACAGCAGGTGAAAGAAGGGAGTGGAATGACAGATATTTTAATCTCAACTTATTTGGTGCTACCAGCAATGGCTTCCTGTGCTGTGTTTTTTATTTAAAAAATACGTCTTTATCTTGCATGTCCATCCATCTCTCTCATCATCCAGTGTCTGAACTCTGATGGTCTTTAATCCCTCCTGTATATTCTATCTTTCTAGAATTTAAGCAAACAAATATAAAAGTTTGGAGCTCTGGAGGTTTAAATTGGCTTTCAGAGGGGGGGAGTCACATCTGGGAAGAAAAAGAGGAGATATTATCTGCTGTTAGTCAGGTGCTGGATTTTTGCATTGCCCTGGAAATAGCTGATATCAGAGCAAAGGTTTCGGAGTAGATGTATCTGGGCCTGACCCTGCCTGGCAGTTCTGTTTCCATGATGATTTTTTTTTTCATTTTCCAGGTTCAAATAAGGTGTTTCAGTGGCTCTGCCTTGGAAACCAGGCATAGTCTGTGTTAATCCCCTGCCTTGCACTTGACCAATGTGGGCCAGGGTCCATAAAGTCAGCGGTTCAACCTCTGCTTTAGGGGCACCAAGGGCAGCGTGTCTAACGCTGATTTTCCACTGAGGAGTTTGTGACTGTGGGCAGATTCCAGAGGGAGCCTTGGGGAATGCAGGGTTGTGTAAATCACCTTGCCGCCTCCTTCCTGCCTGTAACTCAGTGTTTCCCATAAGAAACACTCCGGGCATTTGACACTGAGCTGATCTCAGAAATACCTGTGTCTTCTTCCCTCCTGCCAGATTTTGACATCCCGTTCTGTGAGCGGTTTGGGAAGGGCGGGACGTTCCCGAGGCAGTACCATCTCTCCCAAAGTCGCAAGGACTACAGTGACGGTAAGGAAATGACGGAGGCCCTGGGAGGGAGGTGATGGGTCCTTGATGGCTTCTGACAATGCCTGGGACTGGGAAGACGCGGGAAGGAGAGGTTTCTAATAAAGGGAGAACCACCAAGTAATTTGGGATTCACTTGTGTATTCTGAAGGGCGTTCTCTGTGAGACCTTGCGGCTCTGCTCTTGGGAAGTGCTGAGCACCTACAGCCTGTCCTCTGCTTACACCTCCTCTTTTAATTTAGCCATGGGGATGATTGGCATTTCTCATCCCTGGCAGTATCAGCCTTTCTATTCCCCTAAATTGCTTTCTTTTGAGGATGCTTTTTGTGACCTTTACAGCAGGTTTCTCACAAAGCTGTAGGAAATCCCCAAGCAATTTCAGGGTAGCAGTATCTGTTTGCTTCTCTGTTTTAAGCTGGTGAGCTCTGAGCTGTGGGGCCCACTCCATCACCTTTTTCCTGCTCATTCTTTTGCTGTATGAGACTGCAAGTAGCAGGAGGCAAAAATTCCCTTGGGAAAAATGTACTGAGGACGTGCAGAGAGCATACTGAGCTTTCCAGAATGAACTTCATCTCTCACTGACACCCCGTGAAAGCAGGTCTGGCCCTGCTGTGTGGTCATTTGCATGTGGACTTAGGGGATGGCAGGGATAATTTGCAATGTAAATCCCTGCCTGTTCAGTGTTTAATTGTGATTAACAACCGGCAAACCCCCTGATGTAATTAAACTGTTGCAAACCCCTCTGGAAACATCTGCATTAGATGTAATGCCTGCTGTTATCAACTCTTAAATTGAATTTAAAATCTTCACAGGGCTTTGCTTCAGCTTCATTACACTTGCTTTGTTTAATTTGAAGAGGTGAGGATCTGGGCAGTGATGTGAGAAGGTGGTGACGGGTGGATCCAAGCTGGTCCATGTGTTCTGGCTGTAACTTTCCCCCTTTTCCCCTACAGGCCGGAGGACTTTCCCCAGGAGTTATTTCCCACAGGAGAACCTGTTTCAGCTTGTCCCTTCCAGCAGAACCAAGAGCTTTACTGGGGACAGCAAGCTCAGCACCTTGCAGTACGACGAGTACAGGCCCAAGTGTTGGAACAATTGTGACAAGGGTCTGCAGGTCTTCAGCACCTCCCCTACAAAAGCCAGGAACTGTGAGTGAACCAAACCCCAGAGTGCCTGGGGTCTCAGTAGAGCTGGGGTTTGGCACAAAGTCGTGTTACTGTGACCTGCTGAGTTACTGGGCATCAGCTAAGCCGGCTGTGGGTGAGCTTTGATTGCACCCCCAGCACAAGGCACATGGCACCAGCTTCTTTGTCATGAGAAAGGTTTGGTGCAACACCCTGTGTGTTACCTTGGCCTGGGGCTGGGAGCTGCGTGGGGTCAGCCGGTGTTCAGCACTGGCTGGGTTGCCGTTGGTTGCTTGTGTCACACGGCAGAAGCTTCCCAGAAGAGCTGGGATATGGGAGAAAATGCATCCAGAGTTTCTGTTCTTGGCTCACTTTGCTGTCACCCCAGCACCCAAAGATGGTGTTGCAGGCTGCTCTGCTGTTGTAAGACTGCTCATGATGTAGAAGCTGGTGCATTTTGGGCCTGTTTAGTGATGGATAACGCCCTAGGAGGGACCAGTGAGATAAAACTTGTTGCTGGTCCCTGCCTGTGTTGCTGCTCAGCCATCCTGTATCCTGTTAAAGACTCCCACAGCAGAAGGGAAATTCCAATGTTGACTAAGAAAACAGCTTTTAGAGGAAAGACTCTTAATGAAATAGGACTTTTCTGGGATTTGTTTCTGCTTTATGCTAATGCAGACTGGGAGACATTCCCCCCACACCAGTAACACCAATGCAGTTAAAATGGTTTGTCCTGGTGCCCCCGGGAGAGAGTGGCTCACTGACTGCCCTGAGCTCTGTGGTGCCACATGGACCCTGATGCTGAAGTCTCCCTGCTGTGCTCTTCTCTCAACCCTCTCCTCTCCCCTGTAGCCCTGCAGGCACCTGTCAACTGGAGGCTGGGGAAGCTGCTGGGAAGAGGAGCTTTTGGGGAAGTTTATCTCTGCTACGATGCTGACACTGGGCGCGAGCTGTCGGTGAAGCAGGTGCCTTTCGACCCTGACAGCCAGGAGACAAGTAAGGTGAGTACAAGGGCAGGGCTGTTCTGAGGCACCTTGGGGAGCTGTGGGCTGCGGCCGTGTCCCTGATGGAAGGCAGGTATTTTTTTCCCTCTCTGGAGTGGTCCTGAATGGCTCATGGCACTACTCAGAGTCCTGTGGTGACTTCTCTGCCTCCCAGTTCCTTGGTCACACTGGCCTGCTCTGTCTCAGTATCATCTCTTGCAGGTCTGTCTGATCTTCCTTAATTTTGTCCTTCTTGCTGCCTTCACCTTCTTCCCACTCTGGGCAGTGACTTCATTGACACCTTTCCAGAAAAACTCCTTAAACACAAGTAATAATAAGTGAACTTGTCTCAAAAACAAGCCCTGTCTTTCTCCTTGCCTTTCTCTTAGGGCAGTGGTCCTCATTTCTGAGCCTTGTGTGGCCAATGTCTTTGTGGCTAGTGTCTACAGCTGCTACAAAAACCGTGCTCAGCATGGAGCAGTGTTTGTATCATATTCCCAAAGACACCATTCCCTTTCATCAGGAAGCCTGTCTGTTTTGTTACAGGAGGTGAATGCTTTAGAATGTGAGATTCAGCTGTTGAAGACTCTCCGTCACGACAGGATCGTGCAGTACTACGGGTGCCTGCGGGATCCCGAGGAGAAGAAACTGTCTATCTTTGTGGAATACATGCCAGGGGTAAGTTTGGTTCCTGCTGGAGATTCTGAGTGGCAGGAAACAGATTTAGAGTGTCCTGGACTTTGGTGAAATTTGAATCTGTCAAGCTGAGCTGCTGTGTAGCTGATGAACTAAACCAAAGCAGCGGATGCATCCCTAAGGCTTGGGAAAGCTTAGGATGTGAGTCAGATGTCATGGTGAAGCCCCTCAACAAGCACTGGGTGAAATGAAAAGCCTTGCAGGCAGGTTTTAGCTTTGAATCCTGAAGGAGGGTGTGTTCACGGTCTGGAATCTGAGCTTGGTGAACGTGGGACATGATCCAGATCTTGCTCTAAACACTGTGGCCTGAGCCCATGCTTAAGTATTTACTGCAAATCCCTGCAGGAAAAGCAATAGTACAACTGTCCACCCACAGCTGTCACCAATTACTTGTGGCTTTCAGCACGTGTATATTAAAAACAGTGTTACTCACTTAGAGTCTTCTGTTGAGCACAGAGCTTTTTGTGGGCAGTGTTAACCTCTTGTGCAGGAGTGGCTCCAGTTTGTGGCTTTGCTGATATGGGATGAAATAGCCATGGGGAAAAAGATCAGAATGCTTTGAGGGAGTTTAAGCAGGGGCTGGAGAATGTACAGGGATGAGTTGAGCATCTCTTTGTGTTTGGGAGCTTGTGAATTACATCAGCCATTAGACTGATGGTGTAAAACAGCATAATGGTATTTACATTGCTGGAGGATCTGTTCTCCTAAGTCCCTCCTGTCCAGCTGGATTTGTTCCCCAGAGTGTGGGAGAATAAACCCTTGTTTATACAGAGATTTGTAAGGTCAGAAGGGACAATTAAGTCATCGGGTTGCAAATAAGTTTGGTTGTTAGTAAACATTCTAGAGGCTCTCTGAACACATCTTGCGTGTGAGTGATCAGGTGGACTTCCACGCCTCTGAGTCCCTTCCAAGCCCTGTCCTCCCTCTGTCCCTGTGGGCATCTCACCTTCAGGCCCTACCACAAGGTGTGGACCCAGAGGAGTAAATCCCAGGAATTCCAGCAGTCCCCTTGCTGCTTGTTCCACAGCATGCCAATGTTTGTTGGCAGCCAGGAAACCAGCATTTGATGCTGGGGCAGTGTCCAGCAGGGCTGGAAATTCAGTGTTTGTTTTTTTTAATGATAAAGCCGAGCTCTGACCAAATACAGATTGACTTTGCTGCTGCAACAAGAGCTCGTTTCACAAAAGCAGCTCGGGGCTCTGGTTTCCAAGGCCAGTGGAAGTGAGGGAGTTCCCAAACCTTGCAGAACAGCAGCTCTGCAAAGCTGGGTCTGGCCAAGCTTCCAGTTAAGACAGTCAGCTTGGCAGAATCTTCACCAAGATTGTGTGAAGCACAATTGTGTGAAGGGCCAAGTTTGGGTGCACCCTTAGCCTGCCATTCTTATGATGGCCCCCAGTCCATAGCTGACTCTGTAGTTCCTGTCCCGCCCATAAACTATTTTTTTAGTTTATGCTTGGAAAACAGAATGGTCCTTTTGACCACAGGCCTCAAAGAACCTGTTTCCCGTTCTTGTTTGATATCACCTTGTTAGGGTGAGGGCAGGCAGGATAAGAAATCTATTTTGGTTGTGGCAAGGGAACTTACCCTGCATACAGGTTATATGAGGGGGTCATTTAGAGCATCTCAGGTTGCTTCAGCAGTTGCTGAGAAAGGAAAAGGAGAGGCCCATCCACAGGATCGCCACCAGCCTCAAAAGAAGCCAAAACAGTAGCTGGGCAGAGCAGCAGCAGAGATGGGTGGATGTGGAAAAGCTAATACAGTTTGACGGGCTGGCTTGGAGCAGAGCAGCCACTGTTCCCAGAACAGGACTGGCAGTCTTGGATCAACCCCAGAGCTGCAGAACAGGCAGAAACGGGATGAGTTTCCCCTCCCACTTCCCAGCTAACTTGAATACTGGAGGTAGAGCTGAATGTGAACCACAAATCTGCCTCTGGTCCGTCCCTGCTAAAACCCAGCTCTGGCGCATTAAGACACATCCATTTCCAAGTGGCCCAAAAATACAACTAAAACCCAGGGGATCAACCTCCTGCTGATGATAAATGTCTGCACCCCTGCTTCCTTTCCTCTTTGATCAATACAATCAAACCAGCTTCAGCCTGCATGACTGGGCCAGAAATTCAAGGACTTGCAAATTACCTACCCTGGGTGGTCTTGTTGGAGCAGTCCCTTGTGGGGCTGATTGTCCCTCAGGGCTGTAGGTGCTCCTTGCCGTGCAAAGTTTTGGGAGGAGGCTTTCCAAGACTGACTCATTATCTTGGCCCTAAAGAACTGTCTCTCTACAAGTCCCTACAGTCGTAGGCAGGTGGGAGTTTGTTGGTAGAGTTAGCAGGGACCAAAGATGTGCCAGCACAGCAACCCAGTGAGAGAATGAATTATTTATTAATTTTGCAATATCATTTATATATCCTAGTTCCAAAAGACCATTGGACAGTGTCCACACCTGTCCTGAGGTGATTGGCTGGAGCACCAGACGCCCATTTAAAAATATTATATTACTGTACCCAAAACATAAGTGGAAAAAATAGCAGGTGTGAGAGTTATTTACAACAACCTATCTTACTATTTACATAGCTTGCATAGCAAAGGAAAATTCCCACAGAATCAGTGCAGGAGATGGAAAATTTCTCCGCTTAGCAGCTTTTCAGTATCCACAGGAGTTGGTCTTTTCTCCCAGGTAACAAGTGATAGGAAAAGAGGACATGGCCTCAAGTTGCACCAGCGGAGATTTAGATTGGAACAGTTTCTTCACTGAAAGGGTTGTCAAGCATCAGAACAGGCTGCCCAGGGAAGTGGTGAAATCACCGTCACTAGAAATGCTCAAAAAACCACATGATTTAGTGGTGGACCTGGCAGTGCTGGGTTCATGATTGGAATGGATGCTCTCAGAGGTTTTTTCCAACTGTGAAGATTCTATGAATCTGATTAATCGAGTTGATCTTCTCATTTGAGTTGGAATTCCTCGTCAGTTTGGTCCTTCTCCACGAGCTGTCGGTGACACCCCTCCAGCCACTAGAGGGGGAAGAAGGTCCGTGGCGTTGGCAGGAGGAAGCTCTGACAGGCACCAAACCATACCTTCATCTCCCCAGGGATCTGGGACACGATCTGGAACAGCCACGCTGTTCAGCACTTAGTGGATTTTTGCTGTTTCTACACAGAAGGGTTTGGGGGGTTTTTTTGAGCTGGAAGATGGAGTGGCCAGGAAGGTTTAAGAAGCTGCTGTGACATGTTGGTTCCTCTGGTCCTTACGGTTGGTGCGTGTTGTTTCTCTGCAACAGGGCTCAATAAAGGACCAGCTAAAAGCTTACGGCGCTCTGACCGAGAACGTCACACGGAAGTACACCAGGCAGATCCTGCAGGGAGTCTTCTACCTACACAGCAATATGATTGTCCACAGGGATATTAAAGGTGAGTGGGTAGTACAGAGAAGCTTCTTGCTTGCTTGGGTGTGTTCAGCTCAGCCTCGCCCTGCCCCAGTACAAATCCCTGTGCACAGCACAGCGCTGGGATCTGCTGTTTGAAGTATTTTTGCCCCTGCCCTTCACCAGCTTGAACCATGAAAATCTTGGGCAAGCAGCTGAAACCAAAATTTTGTGCTGTCTTCTCTCTTGAAGGATTTTTGTTAACTGCCCTTACATATCTGAAAACCTGGTGTAACACAGCCAAGGACTGAGAGGCTCTGGCATTTGGAGAGAATGCCAGAGGCTCCTTTCTGCTGTCTGTGGGTGAGGAGGATGATCTGTTGGCCCCCATGCACTGCTCATTTTTCGGAAACTTGCTGAGTGAGGGGATGCTGGTGGGAGTCAACCCTCTTGGAGAGCAGCTGCCTTAGGACAGAAGGATTTGCTATAATGCAGAGTCCAACCCACCACAGCCCTTTGGGCTCCCTCCTGCCTGGCTCTCTGCCTGTGCCCTTCCTGCTCTCCTCACTTCAGGTTGCTGCTTCATGTCTTAGGTATCCTGTCTTTGCTTTTCATCCCAGGTGCCAATATTCTGAGAGATTCTGCTGGAAATGTGAAACTTGGAGACTTTGGGGCCAGCAAACGCATCCAGACCATCTGCATGTCTGGAACTGGGATTAAATCTGTCACGGGAACACCATACTGGATGAGCCCGGAGGTTATCAGTGGAGAGGGCTATGGAAGGAAAGCTGATGTGTGGTAAGGAACGCAGTAAAAACCCCACCACTGCTACTTAAATCAAACAATCCTTTTGGAGGCTGTAATGGGAGCAACAGGTGTAGCTAGTAGTTGGAAGCAGTGCAAAGGATGGAAAATAGGAGATACATGTTAGGATCAACTGTGCAGATATCCAGAGGGAACGTGTTGTAGCTTAGTGCCCAAAACAGGAGCTCTCAGAATCACAGCTTGCTTTTGGAAGCCCTTGTCTTGTGTGAGTCTCATGTCCAGCTCAGCCCCATGACTGCTTTTTAATTCTGCAAAGCAGGTTGATAACAAAGCTCACTAAAAGAGCTGTTGAGTTTTGGTGGCCGTGACTTTGGGTTCACTAAGCCCAGCTCAGAGGCTCAGGGGATCTTCAGTGGCCTTCCCAAACCTGCTGCTGGGTGTTTGCATGTGGCTCAGGCACAAGGACAACCAAAATCATTGGCTGCTTGTGGATGTTCTGTTCTGTGGAGGATGTCAGATGGAGCCTAGAGGAGATGGGATAACACTTCTAATCTTCCCAGTATATGAGGAGAAAGCACTGCCTTCACAATGTGCTTTCCATTGGGTGCCCAAGCAAAGAGGGTCAACAGAAAATAATCCTTCCAAGAGAGCCCTGTTTGGGTGGGAAAACCTAGAAAGTCCTTAGCAGGTGTTCATGTACCCTGCACCACCTGCTCTGGCTGATGGGAGGCAAATGTCTAATTTTTAAATTTTTTAGGATCAATAGGATAGGTTTAATTTTTTAGGATCAATTATGAATTGAGGGAAATGAATTGAGGTGGCAGAGTATTTCTGCCAAGACCAGGACTCTTGAGCAAGCTGCAGGAAACCTCTCAGGGTCTTCGCTGCTCATCCCACCTCTTCCTTCTCAGACAAATGTCAGAGATTAAGTTGGATGTAGGCAAACATGTTTTGTTCTGGCAGCTTCCCAGGGCACTACATCTATCACTGAAACTGTGCTGTCTGAACCTGTGCTTGGGTTTCCCTTCAGGGGATGCTCCACTGAGCTTTTATGAAACTTAGTACCTGCCAGTTACTGCAGGCAGAAAAGCCAGCAGCTTTAAGGCAAGGCTTGTGCGTTCACTGCTGCTATGGGAGTGGAAAGTCCAATGCCAAGGACCTGTGTGACCAGGGAGCTTCAGGGGATCGGACATACCAGGGACACGTGCCCATCTCCTGCAGGTTTGCTCCCTGCACAGTCCCTTTAGGCAGGTGCAGTCCCAGAGCTGGTTAGACCCGAACTGCAGGGCCACCGCCCCAGTCCCTCACTGTTGGCGTTGTTGCAGGAGCGTGGCCTGCACTGTGGTGGAGATGCTAACGGAGAAGCCGCCCTGGGCAGAGTTCGAGGCCATGGCGGCAATCTTTAAAATCGCCACTCAGCCGACCAACCCTCAGCTCCCCGACGGCGTCTCCAGCTCCTGCCGCAACTTCCTCAAGCAGATCTTCGTGGAGGAGAAGCGGAGGCCGACGGCCGAGGACCTGCTGAGACACCCCTTCGTCAACTGCGGGCTCTGAGCCCTGGCAGCGGGGATGGGAAGCGCCGGCGGGAGGGTCGGACCTCACCCGGGGCTGTCCTGACGGTCCCTTCTCGCTCGATGCTCCTCGGCCCCCGCCGCGTTGTTGGATTTTCAAGCTGCGCTCGGGACTGTTGGCGCCGGGAATTCAGGGCGAGGGATTTCCCGGCCCGCCGGACCCCGTAACCTCCCTGCCGCCGGCGGTGCCGGGGCCGTCCCCCCTCGCCATGGAACTGCTCTCTTGGGGGAAGTGTGGCAAGCGGGAGATGTGCCCCCCAGCACGGCGGCGGTGCTGGCAGCATCCCCGGGACCGGTGCGGGGAATCGGATGCTCAGTGGCCATCACCACCTTTGGCAGAGGAACAGACAGGGCCTTCAGCCAAGCCGGAGGAGATGATCCTCAGACCACAGAGTCGGGGGGACCTGGGCGTCCCCGTTCACAAGGGGACCACCCCCGCTGGAGCAGCTGGCGGCTCCGGCGGGGCGGCGTTTCACACTGTCCTGTGCCTTACGCGGTTACAATCAAGGAGTGATGCTCGGCTCGGATCTGGTGTGAGGATGCAGCAGCCGTGTTGACTTTGGCGCGTGTGTGTGTGCGTGTGTGAGTCTGGGAACAAGGGGGTCTTCTCGGGGTGCAGGAGGTCTGTGCCGGGTACACCCGCGGACGGATGCCCGGGACCCCTGCCACGGGCTGAGGGGTGGTTAAATGATGATGGTGGTGTTTAAATGCTGTTGATGGTGGTGGTGGGCAGGGCTGAGCAGCAGCCGGATTGTATTGGGAGCCATCGGGATTCAGGTGGGAGCTGAAGGGAATCTCAGCAAGGACGGCTCTGCTCACAGCCGCAGTTCTGCTGAGCCGTGCCCGTGCTGCTGCGCTGGGGCTGGAGGGATGCCAGCGTGTTCTGGAAGTGGAGCTGCAGGGAAAGCCCAGTGGATCCCTGTAAAACCCAACAGACTGCCTAAAATTAGGCAGAGAGGACTGGTGCCTCCTCCTCTGGGTGCCTCCTGCTCCCTGCCTTGCGGACCATCCCCAGGTACAGGGAAGGGAGAGCATCACTTCCATGGTGGTGCCCAAGGGAGCAGCTGCGAGACCATGGAGCCTCAGACTGGGAGAGCAGAGCTGCAGCAGTCGAGGGCAGCTGGAAGCAGATTCCTTCCCGCAGTAGGTTTGAAGTTGTAGGAGAAAATGGGCCAGTCAAAAGCAGAGTTGGGCTACGGCCTCTGACCAGCACTACCCCACTGGAAAACCTGGGCAGGAAGCACGCACAGAGTCCCTGGAAGCTAGTTAATTAATTAATCAATCAGATCTTGGAGGTTTTTGGATAAATTAATCGCACCATCCCACCTGCCCCTTCTCTGCTGCATTAGCTGTTTCCACCAACTCAGCAAAGGGTTAAAAAAGCAGTTACCAGGAGGTTTCGTCCTCAGGCCAGTGTGTCAGACACAGGTTTATTTTAATGCTGGTTTTCAGTGAAAATGAAAAGTGTTGCTTAGACTTAAGAGGAAAGTGAAAAATTGGTTGTTTGTGTGAACACATCCCTGAATTCTTCCACGAGGAAGAGATCAAGACTGCACCGCTGGTGTGGCGGTGGGAGCGTGTCCATGTCCGTGTCCTCAGCTCTGAACAGAGAAGCAAGATTTAGGAGGTTGCCCAGAGCAGCTGTGGATGTCCCATTTCTGGAAACATTCAGGGTCAGGGTTGGATATGGCTTGGAGCAACCTGGTCTAGTGAAAAGCGTCCCTGCCCATGGCAAGGGGTTGGAATGAGATGAGCTCTAAGGTCCCTTCCAAGCTAAACCATTTGAAGATTTTATGATTTTAAGAATTATTTCAGTTAAAAAAAAAAGAAAACCACTGTATTAGAGGAAATTAAAAGAAATACCTAAAAGAATTCCCTACAAATTTTCCTGAAAGCTACAAGGGCTGGTTACTGCCCAAGCCAGGATCCAGGGAAGCTGAGGGCACTGGTGGAGCAGCACCAGGGCTTGTGCCAGTCAGCCATGGTGGTGATGAGCAGCTCCACACAGGGAGGGAGAAAAGTCTCCTTTTGCTGAGGGGAGTGAAGAATTTTATTCTGTGAATAGGACCAAATCCATCAGTCTGGTCACTAATATGGGATGGATGGAAACAAACACAAGGGAAAAAAAAAAATCAGTGTTGTCTGGGAATGGGTTTGGCAGAAGAGGGTAACAAAGTGTGTGTTCACCAAAGCTAAAAAAAAAAAAATCAAAACCATTTTTAAGCTGTTTTCTCTTCTTTCATTGAATCTGGTTTGGGTTTTCTCAGCCTTTCAGTGGTGCGTGGGTGTTTTCCTTCTTTCCAAAGATTTGAGAGCCAAAGGGGGCTCCTGGCTGCCCCAAAACGCTCCCAGGGCCCTCAAACCACCTAAATCCTCCCATGGATGGATGTGGCTCGTGTGAGTGTGTGTGTGAATGTGAGTGTGAGTGTGCGACACTCCTCAGGTGCCTTTGCCTTTCTGGTTTGTAAAACCTTTGCAGTGTTCTGATGTACAGAATGGAACTAGGAAAAGCGAATGGAATTATTCTGCCATGTAAAGTCATTTTCTGTTCGTTTGGTTTGTTTTTATTTTATTTTGCCTGTAGCGGGCCCCGCGGCTTTCCCTGCGCGCTGCCGCATATCCATGGAGAAATTAATTCCTTCTTGGGGGCGGACTGGAGCAGGACATTGGAACAGGCTGTCCAGGAAAGTGGTGCAATCACCATCCCTGGAAGTGTTCAAAAGGCGTGTGGATGTGGCACTTGGGGATGTGGTTTAGTGGTGAACATAGTTGGGCTCCATGATCTTGGAGCTCTTTTCCAACCTTAATAATTCCATGATCCTACATTTCTATTGCCTGTCCCCTGCTCACCAGTACAGCCCCTTCCCATTAGGGCAGCTCCCAGCGTGGGTGGGGGGCACAGGGGGCACTTGGTGTGGCCGTCCTGGGGGCAGTGGGGCCAAGGAGGGACAAGAAGTGGATGGTTCCCCAGGATCTCCGGAGCAAATGGATCTGTGCAGCTCTCTGACCCAGCGGCTCTACGTGTCCCTTTGTCCTCGCATCCCACCTTGGACTCCGAACGCACAGGCTTTTATGCATCTAAACTTAATTTTAATTTCTTTTAATTTATTTATTTTTATTTTAAATTTTGAGTATTTTTCTTTCTTTCTATTTCATCTTCATTTCCCCCTCCTCCCCTTTTTCCCTATTTTCTCTCCTCTTTTTTTTTCTTTTTTCTCTTTTTTCCCTTTCTTCCCTTTTTTCGTGTTTTTTTCATTTTTTCCGTTTTTTTCCGTTTTTTTCCCTTTTTTTCCCTTTTTTTCCTTTTTTTCCTCTTTTTGTCTTTTCCTTTTTTCCTTTTTTCCTTTTCCTTTTTTCCTTTTTTCCCTTTTTTCCTTTTTTTCCTTTTTTTCCTTTTTTTCCTTTTTTCCTTTTTTCCTGTTTTCCTTTTTTTCCTTTTTTTCCTTTTTTTCCTTTTTTTCCTTTTTTCCTTTTTTCCTTTTTTTCCTTTTTTCCTTTTTTTCCTTTTTTTCCTTTTTTTCCTTTTTTTCCTTTTTTTCCTTTTTTTCCTTTTTTTCCTTTTTTTCCTTTTTTTCCTTTTTTTCCTTTTTTTCCTTTTTTTCCTTTTTTTCCTTTTTTTCCTTTTTTTCCTTTTTTTCCTTTTTTTCCTTTTTTTCCTTTTTTTCCTTTTTTTCCTTTTTTTCCTTTTTTTCCTTTTTTTCCTTTTTTTCCTTTTTTTCCTTTTTTTCCTTTTTTTCCTTTTTTTCCTTTTTTTCCTTTTTTTCCTTTTTTTCCTTTTTTTCCTTTTTTTCCTTTTTTTCCTTTTTTTCCTTTTTTTCCTTTTTTTCCTTTTTTTCCTTTTTTTCCTTTTTTTCCTTTTTTTCCTTTTTTTCCTTTTTTTCCTTTTTTTCCTTTTTTTCCTTTTTTTCCTTTTTTTCCTTTTTTTCCTTTTTTTCCTTTTTTTCCTTTTTTTCCTTTTTTTCCTTTTTTTCCTTTTTTTCCTTTTTTTCCTTTTTTTCCTTTTTTTCCTTTTTTTCCTTTTTTTCCTTTTTTTCCTTTTTTTCCTTTTTTTCCTTTTTTTCCTTTTTTTCCTTTTTTTCCTTTTTTTCCTTTTTTTCCTTTTTTTCCTTTTTTTCCTTTTTTTCCTTTTTTTCCTTTTTTTNCGGGCGCAGCTGCTGCTGGGGCACTTGGCCGGGGCCGCGCCGGGCCCGGGGGCCGCCCCCAGGGCCGTGCCCTGCGCCGGGGGCCCCCCGCCGGCCACCAGCCCCGACGACGTGGTGGTGGTGCACGGCCGCAGGACCGCCATCGGCCGCGCCCGCCGCGGCGGCTTCAAGGTACGGGCCGGGGGGTCCTGCCCGCCTGCCCCCCGCGGGGCAGGGTCCCCACAGGTGCTGGGCACCCCCACTGGGAGAGGGGTACCCCCTTCTTGCCTCCCCTTCTCGCACGCCCCGGTGCTGGACCCCTGCTTGGCCCTCAGACACCGCCCCGGAGCTGCTCTGCTCTGCAAGAGTCTAAATCCCAAGGTTTTATGATGGTTTTAATGCTGGGCGTGCGTGGTCCCGGTGTGGCAGCGCCAGTGGCATCCCCGAAAGAGTCGGCTCGCAGCCTGGGGCCCAGCCACAGCCCACTGGCACCTGCCCTGTCACACGGAGCACCCTCACCTGCACAGCTCGGCACGGACCTGCCACCTTCTGGAACCTGCTTCTCCCTGGGTGCCATCCACAGAGTCCTGGGCAAGAACACGGTGCCAGGATGACCCCAAGGGGTGCTCGTTCCTTGTCATCCTTCCAAACAGGTCTCCTCATGCTGGCGGTGCTTCCCACCAGCTGAGGGGTCACCCCAGTTTATTTCACAAAATAAAGGGAGGGGCTCTTATTTGCTGGGTCTTGTCACATAAATCTCTGTAGTTGTGTGATTTTGAAGGCCCTGCAGAGCACGTTCCTATAAATCCGAGGTAGGTAAGAAGGCAGCGTGGGTGTTACAGTGCCTGAAGGAAACCTGGGGTAAAAACATGCTGCCAGTTCTGCTGTGGTAGGAAAACAACGACCACTGTGAGCTGAGAAGTGGAGTAAAGCTGCCTTAGGACTGCATGCCAGCCCTCTGAAGTGATCTGAGGCTGAACTGGTGACAGGGCACTCACTGGTGGTGCTGATCCCCTGTGCTTTTAGGACACAACACCCGATGAGCTGCTGGCTGCCGTGATGACAGCTGTCCTTCAGGATGTCAACCTCCGTCCTGAGCTCCTGGGAGACATCTGTGTGGGTGAGTGACGGCCTCTGCCTGGTGAAACTCCTGGTCTGGACAGCTGGGGGGACAAGCTCCTCGTGTCCTGTGGGATACTCACAAATCTCGTGGGGCTGGAAGGGGTTAGTGTGTAGCATTAGGTTTTCATGCCTGTCCTGTTGGTGGTGGAGCTCTGATCTGGTACTGGGCGGTAACGAGCTGTGGTGATGGGAACATCCTTTCAATGCCTGCATTCTGAGGGGAATGCAGCCAATTGACTGGAATTGTGTCTTTGCACTCAGGGAATGTGCTGCAGCCTGGAGCTGGTGCCTTGATTGCAAGAGTTGCACAGTTTCTAAGGTAAGCTCTCAACCAGACTGAGGTTCTTCCTCTCCTCCTTGGGCCATGGAGCAGCACAGGGTCAGAGGTTGCAGTGAGGCTCATGCACTCCCAGGAATTACAGCAAATCACCTTTTGCCTAGAAACTGGACTTTGATCGAGCGCTCGGAGAGTGCTGATGGCAAAGGGGCAGGGAGGCAGGTGAAGCTGTTTAATTTGTTTGTGCTGCCTGTATTAGGCCTCTGAAAGGGACGTGATGTTTTGTGGGCTCCCAGCTGCCCCTGCTGCCTCTCTGGACTGCGAGGCTGCACTTCTCTCTGCTGTGTCTGGTCCCAGACCCATGGATGGGCTCAGATCTTTCTGGCGTTGCCCAGTGTTGGCCAATGGCTCGTACTGAGCTGGATCCCAGATTCCAAATATTTCAGCCAGTTTCTGTTGCTATTGTTTACTTCTGTCAATCACTGCACAACTACCACTTTAGGGAGGTGCAGGCACAGCCTGCCATAATTAGGAATATTACAGAGCTTTTCAGGGTTTCTGGCTTACATCAGAGCTCAGGATCTCCCAGGGAGGGCTCTGCTTACAGAGGACCTTCTGAAGACAGACCCATGGGGAAACAGCACTTGGAGCCACTTGCAGATGAAGTGTAGAAGTTATCTTTGAACTTTGCTTTCCCTTGGTGCAGGACCAAATAGATCAAGAAATGGATAAAGTGATCTGCCTAGAACTTGAGGGTTAAAGTTTAATCAAGTGGATTAATGCATTTTTTAGAGCTTTGGGTTGTTGTTGGTTTTCATCACTGAGTCTTTGCCAACACTGTCTTGTTTTCCAGTGGTATTCCAGAGACGGTGCCGTGCTCCAGTGTGAACCGGCAGTGCTCCTCGGGCCTACAGGCCATTATCAACATAGCTGGTAGGTGTTGTGGGCACTGGCATCAGAGTCAGTGCCTGCCCCACCCCAAGGGCTCATTCCTCCTGTCCTCCAGTCTCTCTGAGCAGTAAAACAGTGATAATGTCTTGTGCTGATGGGAATTTTCAGTGTGATGTTAGCTAAATACTTTTATATCCTTGAGTGGCCGAGCTAATCCCTAGAGAAGTAACTTGGTTTTTTGGGGACAAGTTCTACCATCACCTCCATATCAGGCAGCTTCCTGAAGGGTCCCTCCAGTTGTCTCTGGCCCCATGTTAGTCCTCAGCCCCATCAGCTCCTTGGCCTGGCTCTCACTCTGGCTGGCAGGAGGGTGAGGAAATGCCCATTTGGCTGTACTGGGTGCTCAAGTGTTTGGAAACTGCAGCTGGGCTGGAAATGCTTTTGCTCCTGATGACAGTAAGAATGTTTATGCACTGCTGTTACAGGTGGCATCCGAAATGGATCCTATGACATTGGCTTGGCCTGTGGGTAAGGAAGTATTTTCATAGTGCTTGCTTAGGCTTCCTGAAGGTAACACTCTGTCCCTCTGCAATAGCCTGCCATAATTAGCTTTTTAGCTAATCTCCAGTTAACTAG
Source organism: Oriolus oriolus (assembly GCA_013400235.1). NCBI lineage: Eukaryota > Metazoa > Chordata > Aves > Passeriformes > Corvidae > Oriolus > Oriolus oriolus. The sequence continues at coordinate 221,720 of VXBT01003842.1, forward strand.
CCTCTTGGAAGACCAGCAGCTGTCTTGGATGAAGAAATTCATGTCTTACCTATGCTAATGAGTGTTCTACAGACTTACAGGATCTGTTCCGTGCTGGACAGATGAGCTGTTCTGTGCTTCAGTCCGAACATCACAAGCAGTGTTTATTTTTTGGAGGATTATGTAAATGTTAGGTTGGCTTTAGGGAAATACTAGTGACCACATACACACTGACTTCGGAAGAACCAGTGAAAAAAAAACCAAACCTGTTCAGTAGTCCTGATATCCTGGATAATCCTAAAATACTGGTTTTCTCTTTTTTTTATACCTTGATGGCTCTAATCTTTCATTACTGATTACTGCACACAGTTATCCTTTAGTCCTTATGAAAAAGTTTATATTTACAACTTCTCAGCACCTGCACACACACATTGAGCAAGATCAGGTGTTGAGAATGCTCTTCCCTTCCCAGACTGCTGCAAAATAAAGAGCTCAGCAGGACAGGTGTGTTCCCCTGCTGTAGCAGTCCAGAGCACCTGGCGTGATCAGCACTTGTGTAATGCTTTTCACACCTTCACTTTAACACACTCCTTTCAAGAAGTTGCTTGGCAGTGTCCACCAAGATGTTGTGCTTAAAGGAACTGACAGCCTTTGCACCCCTGGGTGTGCCAGACACTGGGTTTTGTTGTGGGAAGCTCTCTGGCCTCTGTCCTGCAGGGTCCTCCATGAAGACACACAATCCGTAAGGTACAAATAGCTTTTGGGAGCTGGGTTTATCCTAAGTCTTACTCTTCCACAGAGTGGAGAAACGGTGGATGACAACACAAAAGACAGCAGCTGGGGTTTCTCTTACTTAAAACCCAGTCCCTTGCCTTCCTTCAGGAGCAGATGCAGCTCAAGTCAGTGATGAAGTGTCCCGTCTTAGAGCTAGTTTAAATTGCTGATAGTACTTACTACAAGCTGCCTTTCTTTCTCCTTGCCTTTCATTTTCCGGGCATTCATTTTCTTTGTTATTTTTTCCTCATCAGGTTATTTGTGTGGTGCAGAGCAGAATCCAAACCCTCTTCCCATTGTAGGCTTCATAATCTAGACTGACCTTGCAAAAGCTCACAAGTCTTAAGTGATGGCTTTGTATTTCTGCTGTAAATTTGAGTATCTTCAATGTGTTAATTCATTTGTGGGTCAAAGATTGCACCCTGTGGGATCCATGTCTGAAATTGTTTGTGTTGTGAAACACAAATGGTGCAACTCACTGAAATCTCTTTGCCGGGGTTTGCTTAATATTTCCCATTTTCTGCTGCCAACCTGTTCTTAAGATCTGAGTGGTATTTTTATGTCTGTTGACAATCTCACTGAAAACTCCAGCCCTTGAACTTTGGGTTTCTCATTATGTTTGAGGACAAATGTGCCAGAATCATAGCAATTCCTTCCTAGCTGTGGAAACACAAAAAATTAACTGCTGACATTGGCATCCTGTTCTAGTGAAGCAAGAATCAATTGAATCTCACAATCTGTTTTCATTTCATAAAAATTCTTAAATTGATGATTAAAGAGCTTCTGCCTCAGCCAGTTCCTAATTAGCAGCTGTGTTTCTGTGGGATAATAGGAAAGCATGTTGTCAGGATACTGAGTTTTGATCAGTCTTAATGGAGCAATTCAAATTTTTCTTGTGTTTAGTGTGGAAACAATGTCTCTCAGAAGTGCAAATAACCCTGGTGATATCAGTTCCAGCATGATGGATAACCCCAAAGCTCGAGATTGCCTTATTCCTATGGGGTAAGTGTTTCCCCTTCCCACAGTTTAAGGGCTTTATTGATGATCTGTCTCCTCAGTGACCATAGTTACAAATCAACCTGAATGTGGTGAGCTTGGAGCCGTGTGTGCTGGCATCCTCGGCTATGGTGGAAGATGAATGATGTGAAATGGGTGGAGATCACCAACTCTGATAAAAGATTTTCTTGTCTTAAGCTCATTGGCTTGTTGAGTAAGGAGAATGGATTTGAACCTTGTTCTGGTCCTAGATTTGATTCAGGATTAGCTTTTGCCAGCAGTTCTAGGTTGAGAAGGCAACAGTTGGCTTTGAGACTAAAGCCATTGCTTGTAGCTCATGTGATCTTAGTAGAAGCCAACTGCAGCTCCATTAGATGTGCCTTGGATTAACTCTGTGATGTTGTTTTCCCCAGAATAACCTCAGAAAATGTCGCAGAGAAGTTTGGAGTTTCCCGCAAGAAGCAAGATGCCTTTGCCTTGGCTTCCCAACAAAAGTAAATGCTTTTTTTGTTAGTCTTTTTGGGTTTTTTAATCTTTTAGTTAAGAAATAAGTACAGCTGCAAAACACACTGCTACTTCCTGGTGAAGTGCAGCCTTTGTGTTGCCTTCCAGTCCTTAAGAGTGAGCAAAGAAGCTTGAGGGGGTCAGACCAAAATTCAGTGCCTGTGCTGGGTTGTGTGTGAGGAGGGAACGGAGTCCAGAGCTGTACTGGGATTGTGTGTGACTGACCTCGCACAAGTATCACTGGGCACACAGACCCTGAACAGTGAGTGCCCTGCTTGTTTCAGCATCCAAAGGTCCCTGCCCATGGCAGGGAGGGTGGAACTGGATGATCTTTAAGGTGCCTTCCAACCAAAACCATTCTGTGTTTCTATGATACAGCCTCAGGGAGGTTTCTGGAACGAGTGCGTGGTGAGGTATTTTCGTAGTGGCTTTGGCTCAGGATCACTGGAACCTGAACATGGGAGCAGCAGCAGAAGGAGCCTTTCCCATGAGGGAATAGTTGAGCGTGGCTGTTTGTAGAGAACTGCTGAGCTTGTGAGAAGTGGCTTGTCCTCACTGCAGGTGTTTGGCTCTGAGTGAGTCCAATCCTACCTCTGATAACCTTCCTCCCGGGTTAAATCACTGCCAAAGTCAACTGACCCCGGAATCTGTGGAGCTGTACTGGCAGAGCGGTGGCAGGTGATAGGGTAAAGTTTCTGCCACTGAAGAGTTAAACTTGCTTTCAGAGCTCTGTTTAAGCATCAGCCCGGTCCAATTATTTATCTAACACAGGAAGCCACTGCACAGGGTAGTTAACCTTTAAATTCCGGCCCTGCTGCTCAGGGAACTTGGCATGCCAGCCTTTCTCACTGCCATGGAACTGATAACCAAAAGGGTATGTGAATGTGATCCTCACGCTCACATGAGGCAAGGGGTGACTTTCTGGCCTTGGTCTCGGTATCTGTGGAGTTACTGACCTGTCCTTCAGCACTTTGCTCTAATTCTCACTTACCTGGCAGCATTGAATATTTTCATTTTATTGGTAAAACTGCAAAGTGATGATGGGGTAAAACAAGCTTTTAGTCTCCAGTTTGTATTCTCTGTGAAGGATTTACCTCTGAAAGGTAAATCTTCTAAACCAGCTCTGCTTTGAAGGCTTTTAAAGTATCTTGTTAATAGGGAAGATTAAATTTATGTGGCTTGAGCTAATTGTGGTTTAGTTAATTGTATTCTGCCTGGTCTTGGCAGTTGTTTGCTACTGCTAGTTCAGGGTTCATTTATTGTCTTACAGTTGTGATGTGACTGTACTCCTGGACAAGTAAAACTTCATGTTGGGGGCTGGTGGTGGTCAGTCAGGCACAGAGGTGTTGATGGGAACAGAAAGGGGATCTTGCTCCAAAATGAGTGATCCTGCGACCTGGATTTGGGGACAATGCCAGTAATGTTGGTGTAGAGGTAAAAAGTTTGTCTTCCCATGAATGGAAATAAGGATTTGCCTGTTGTCTTGACCACCACTCAGTGATGATGTACCAAATTCCATCTTAGTCCATTCTCTGTCTAACTGGTTTCCTTCACTTTAGTTCTCCTGCAGGACACCTCCAAAATATTGTAACCTTTCATACTCTTTTGTTACCAGAGCAGCAAAAGCTCAGCAGATGGGACTGTTTAGAACTGAGATTGTTCCAGTGAAGACCACTGTTTCAGATAATGATGGCAACAAAAAAACAATCACTGTGCACCAAGATGAAGGGATTAGGCCCTCCACGACGCTGGAAGGCTTGGCAAAGCTGAGACCTGCCTTCAAAGAGGATGGAAGCACTACAGCAGGTCAGCTCAGCTGTTACATTTGTGTTGTTCCCGTGGTTTAGCTGCCTTGACTAGAACAAAAAGGATGTTAATAGGTCTCTTCCAACAGGGAATGCCAGCCAGGTCAGCGATGGAGCAGCTGCTGTTCTCCTGGCAAAACGCTCCAAGGCAGCACAGCTGGGGTTGCCAGTGCTGGGGGTGCTGAGGTCCTTTGCTGTGGTGGGGGTCCCCCCCGACGTGATGGGCATCGGGCCGGCCTACGCCATCCCTGTTGCTGTGGAAAAGGCAGGTGAGAACCGGCTCTCATTTGGGCAGTGCTTGGCACAAGCAAATCAGACTCCCTGCATGGAGATTTAAGATTATATTATTCAAGCATGTGCAGCTGTTGGCCCCAGGAACAGCGAAATTAAATCCAAATCCTTAAAAGAGGTCCTGCCTCAGGTTGTGGCAATGCTCTTCCCTTGTACTGATGTGTAAATTGTCATTCATTCACCTTTGAGAAGCTCAGGAGTAAATCCCTGCACAGGCTCAACAAGAGTTGACATGTGGCAAATGATTTACTGTTCACTTAGTGCTGTTTTCTGTTTTTTATTATGGCCACTGTGGAGGGGTGGGTTTTGTGTTTGGTTTTTGATGTTTTTTTCTCTTTACAATTTTGTCATCTTACATAGGGTTTTTACTATACTCATTGGGTTAAGCAGCTTTTATAGCTGAAGAGCTGATTTAGCCTGGCCTGGCTACAGTCACATGCCCACCTGTACCTTTACCTTTCACTCTCCAAACACCCTTCAGTCCTTAATCCCTCTGCAGAGAAATCACACTTAATCTGAGGAAACTTGGCAGACTCAGTGACACAATGCCATGAACTGTGATGTTTTGCAGTCTTTAGACACTGCTGTACATAAACTTGTTCAAGTGTAGAGAGCCCACATGGAGCTGATGTTCCTCTTTCTTAGATGGAGTAGAACTGGAATTCATAGCAAGAGGCTGTCAGGCCTCTCTGATACAGTCATGAAGCAAAAATACCTCCTTTTAACTCCTGACTTTTCTGGCTCACAGGTCTGACTCTGAATGACATTGATATATATGAAATTAATGAAGCCTTTGCAAGCCAGGTGGGTGAGCATCGTGTTTGTGTTGCTGCATTGCTTGGCAACTGAGTGTATTTCAGCTTGGTCTCCAGGTTAAGATTTTTAACTTGTTCCACATATTACATCTTCAGCCAAATGTTAATAATGTGTGCAGACTATTTTCCTTTTCCTTCAAGTAAAAATGAGCAGGGCATTGCTTATACAGCTTAATACTAGAAAAAAAAAGTCCACTAAGAACTGGCTATTGTACCCTCATACCAACTTGCAACATCTGTTTCACCAGGGCTGTGATTTATTGTCAGGTTGTCTGTCTGAATGTGTGTGGGCTCAGTTTGAGATGAAGTGGACAGTTTTAGCTCACTTCTCTGTGCCTTGCATCAGTTCCATTCCTTTCCACTGAGAAGGATGGTCTAGTTGGAGTCAGGCCTCTGAACTGGAGGAGGAAAGCTGAGAACTAAGGAAGATGAGCATCTCCATGAAACCATTCCCCATGTCTTTCCAGGCTGTGTACTGTGTTGAAAAGCTGGGCATTCCCATGGAGAAGGTGAACCCCCTGGGAGGAGCCATAGCACTGGGACACCCCCTGGGCTGCACTGGTGCTCGGCAGGTCGTCACTTTGCTCAATGAGCTGAAGCGCAGAGGGAAGAGGTGAGTGCTGAGCATCAGTGCTGGCCTCACACCTGCTGGGTGTGCAGCTACCACAGGCTCAGGGGTAACCACTTTGGGTTAGGCTTTCTCCATCCCTTGGATGGCTCTGAACCTGAATTCCCCATGGCTCTCCTAGTGAAACAGGAAAGCAGTAGGCAGCTCAAATTTATTGTATTCTTTATTTTTTTTTCCCTGGATGATGTAAGCCTGAGCTGTGTTTTTCTTTTTTCTTAATTCCACGTGTTCTGTATTTCAGAGCGTACGGAGTCGTGTCCATGTGCATTGGAACTGGCATGGGCGCCGCGGCCGTGTTCGAGTACCCGGGGAAGTGAGCTCCAGTGCTGACAGAACAACACCACAGCTCACTCTCTGCCTTCCCTAGTCATAGCAAGTGATTTGCACTGAAATCAAGTGGGTTCTGGGATTTGTTACTAGATCTACAAATTTAGGCAGAAATTGTGAAGTAGAATTAATGGTACAGCTCTGCTAAGAAGGCGAGGAAATGCAAAACTGGCACATGGCTTCTTGACGTAAGAAATTAGCTCAGCTGAAATTCAACCACAGGCCCTGGCCCTGATGTGGTGATTATGAATGAATATTTTTAATTTAATTGATATCTTTATTCTGTGAATATTACCAGAGAGATAAAGTTCATGGGACAGTATTTTTGTATGACAAATTGGCAAAAATGGTCACTCACAATGAAAACATTAGTCCACATGAAAAGACTTTCCTGTCATTTTCTTAAAAGGTTTCACCATTTTGCAAGAAGTTTAAAAGAGCTTGTTTTGAAGCAAAGACTTTACGTCCTTTTCTTCACAACTGTGTCTGTCCTAGCCCAGTCAGAAGTTGTCTGTGTCTTAAATTGTCCCTGCACTGGAAGATGGGCTGTAGCTCGCTGCTGGTGGAGCTGCTATGAAGCCTTCAGTGGGGGAAAGTGGAAGGACTGCAACATAATTTCCACAGGAAATGCCTGAACAGAAATGTTCTGTTGAATTGCTAGATGCCAGGAATTTGGCCATTCCATCTTTTACAATACATGTCTGATTATCAGTTTGTGTGACTCCAAGGACAGTCTTGTGCTTAATCATAGTTACTTACCTAACATAAAGAAAATTGCAGCATTACATTTACTGCAAGCATTACATGAACATCAGTGATAGCTCAGTCCTTCAGTGCTAATACAAACGTGTTCCATCTTGTGTCTTTTGTCATCCCTTATTTCTTCTCTTGTCTGAACAGGAACATGACTGAAACTCAGCTTGAAAAAGAAATGTACTCATCGCTGGTTTAAACTTGTAACAAACTGAAGTTCTTTGTCCTGACTCTTGTTTTTGCACTTAATAATACAGTTGGGTTCTTGCAATACATTTGTTTCCTTTTTATGATGATTGTTATTTGAAGGTCATGATGAGTTGGAGCTCTTCAATATTTTCACAATCCCATGCTGTAGCCTGTCTCACCCAGCAATCACACAGGCCGAGTGTTTGAGCCAAAAAATGGAATTATTTAGAGGGGATAAAGAGGCATTAACAAAAGCCTTTTATTTAATGGGAGTGGAAAACTTAACAGACTCAGAAGTGGGAATTCCAGTGACCTTTAGCTAAAATAATACTAAAATAATTTAAAGAGAAGTGTGAGTAAATGGGAACCATGTGGGGGGAATGAATGAAAAGGAAGAAGGGTTCCTCCCTCTGTCGCTGAAGGGGATGTTCTCAAGGCCCAAGCATGATGAAACACACAGGTTGGTAATTTTCCAAGGAGACCAGGGAAAGCTGGCTCTTCCCTTTTTCATGTAAGGCACTGAGAAAACATCCTGGGTAATGCTGGCCTGTTCACCAGTTCTTGCTTTTATTGTGTGTTCATGTCCATTTTAATGTCAAATAAATGAGGCAAAACAAAAGCTACTTCAAGGTGTGAACAGTCCTTAGCTGTAATTCAAGGCATACTGGGCTCTGCAGAGGGCTTCAGCCTGACTTACACAGCTGCTTTGCCATTTAAAACCTTGTTCTATGACTAAAGCTAAGCTTACCACAGCAATAAAAGTAACAGTACAGAGTGTGATTACGACTGGTTAAGGTACCATAGAATTTCTTTCCTCATAACCTAAATTTTCATTCTGCTAAAATTACGGTCCCTACTAAAACAACAGAAGTAGATGAAAACACAAGCTCAGCTGATGGCACATCTGCATCCAGCCTGTTACCTTGACATTTGTCCCACATTGTCTTGCTTAATGCACCTTCCCACAGTGCATTCCTCGCCCTCTGAGGTGCAGCTTGCAAGGCTTCTCTTCCAGCATTCCAGAAATGGTCACAATAGCTTCATAGTCAGTGTTGCTCCTAAAATGCACAGCAAAAAGACAGCTCGGTTACAGCTATGTGCAGTCCTGTGTTTAGAGATGATTTTGTGGAGAAAAAGGGGAGAATGGTGTCCTAAGAGTGCTCCAAGTCACAAGCACAGGTCCCTAGTGTTAGTGCCAAGCCCAGGTGATACCCCATGGGTACAATACATGGTGTTTGAAAAGAATGGTCAGGTCTGTGCCTGAAGACATTGGATTCATGTTCAAAAGAACATCATCCTACTTGTGAAATTCTATTTTAGGTAAATAAATGAAATAAAGCTCTGCTGGAAGTATCACCTGCACTGCCTTGATGTGAAAACTCCCTGTGACAGACAGAGTTTGAAGGGAAAAGTTTCTGTCACTCCCCTAAGACAAGGGGCAGTCAGTGGAGTCCAGATTGTAAATTAACATCAAAAAGGTGACAACAACTGCAATTTTGCACTAAGTTGAAGAGCATAATTTGCCCAAGGCTAATGCCACTCAGTGCTCCTGAGACTGTTCCTGTGAAGGACTTCTCTCTGTCCAAGTGCTGGCTGTTGTAAGGGCCTGAGGCAAATGCCTGTTCTGCCAGACAGCTTTTGGTTTTTCCTTCTCATAAAACAACTCCCCTGCAGGAAGACGACTGATTTGGGGAAGTGAATTACAAAAATTACCTCACACCTTGCATATAATTATCTCCTAATGCCACACTGGTCCCACACTCTGCTGAGCTGGGAATTCTTCTATGAAGCCCCACAGATGAGCTGGCTGCTATACAGCAACATCTTTGCTTTCTGGTACTTCCAGGCATTTTCAGCTATGCTGATTAGCATATTTGTCAGACAAAAAGAAGTGCTTCGGGCATATCCAGCAGAATTCCAGAAAAATCTAGGCAGTCAGGAGCCTGGGGAGGCTTCTGGTCCACCACACTTGCTCTGAACAGGGACAGCTTAGAGCAGCTGCTCAAGGCTCCATCCCACTGAGATAGCAGTAGCTCCAGTGATGGAAATCACTGGCTTGTGTTGCAAAGAGATGGAAGTTGTGACAATAACTCAAGTCACCTACAGTTTGCTTCTTGAAATTTCCCTGTCAGCAGTTTTCAAAGCTCACCGAAATAACTAGGATAGACTTGAGTTATTTTAACTTCCTGCCACCACATGATAACCTCCAAAAAATAATTTGTAATGGAAAAAGATTTTTTTTCTTTACAGGAGTTACACCTCCCTGATCAGAACAAAGAAATTGAAGTCTTTGGGTCATCATAGAATCATGGAATGTTTTGGGTTGGAAGGGACAGCAAAGCTCATCTTGTTCCAAGCCCTTGCCCTGGGCAGGGACACCTTCCACTATCCCAGGTTGCTCAAAGCCTCATCCAGCCTGGCCTTAAACAATTCCAGAGATGGGGCAGCCACAGCTTCTCTGGGCAACCTGTGCCAGGGCCTCACCACCCTCACAGTGCAGTTCTTTCAAATCTAAACCAGCCCTCTCTTAGTTTGAAGCCATTCCCCCTTGTCCCATTACTCCAGGCCTTTGTCCAAAGTCCCTCTCCAGCCCTCTTGGAGCCCCTTTAGGCACTGGAAGGGGCTCTAAGGTCTCCCCAGAGCCTTCTCCTCTCCAGGCTGAACAACCCCAACCCTCTGTCAACAGCACAATTTCAGTCCTGTTAACTATACCTTGCAGCAAAGCTGATCTGCAAAATCTCTCTGGTAGGTGCCTCCCCTTCACGTGCCTCCAAAATGCCTTTAGTTGGGAAGATGGAAAATACTTCCAGGGCCTTAGGCCTTTTCTGTTCATCTGCAGGGGAAGGGGCAAATATCAAACAAAGCCATACAAGACCCTTTGTGTGAGTGTGTGCAGCAGGCAGCACTCATGGCCATGCACCTCTTTGCTGAGCAACTAATAAATCGTGTCTCACACCGTCAGAGGGTTTCTGTGCACGTGCCCAGACTCTGTTTTCATCCTCTCATCAAGGGCAGTGATCAGTGGTCTCCACATTGAAATAATAAGGTCCTGATCATCTTTCCTCTGGAGCCCATCTGTTGTTAATAGCATTATGCTCATGCTCAAACTGAACCCATGAGGAGCTGCTGCTTCCTGCTGCTCCTTAGGACTGATTTATACATGAGCAGAGCACATCCAAGAACTGTGAGGGCTGAGAATCAGTCTTTTGGTTAGATGTGGAGTAACTGCTGAAATCAGTAGTGGTACAATAATGTCAAAAAAGGGAGGGGAAAGAGAGGGGAAAAGCCCACAAAAGTGAGAACAAAAGCAGGCCATATGTTTGCACCCAAGATCGTGACATATATTGCCTCTATACTGAGTGAGTGCATGCAGTCTTAGTAAAAACACTGAATAGTGAAACTCTGTAACAAGGAAATCAACTGCAAAACCAGAATACCCAGCAAAGCAGTCCAGTAGCTTCTGCAGCCACTCCTGTTATAGAGGAAGACATGTTCTGTCTTGGTCTGTGCAACAAAGCAGGTCTGGAAATCAACCTTGTCACGGGACAGCTCCAGGACTGGAACAGTGAGGTAGGCAGTCACTGGGACCAGCTGCAAAACAGGGGAAAGGGAAAAGAGAATAAAACTCACCTCATTTTAGTAATTCCTGCTCCTGCTGGATCATTCTTAACCCCAACCACTGAATCAAGAATCATTGTTCTGTGTTCTTTCATAACAGAGTCAATTCCCATTTTACAGCCTTGAGTGAATTAAGATGTTGCTTGTGTGTTACTGTTTTGAGACAGGTTTCCAAACCAGACACCATGGTCTTAATGAAGTAACATGGAGTAAACGTTCTCATTTGTTTTTAGGGTTTTCTGTGGAGCTGCAGACATTACAGCATCTCATGGTCCCTCAGGACTGTATATGGCCCACTGTGAGTCATTCAGTTCGTGCAGATTGCCCAAGATTATGATTCAATTGACTGCATCTTAGATACGGTGTTCAGTTTTATACAGGTCACTCCTCAGAAATACCTGGTATGAAAAGAAACCAGAAGTGCCTGCAGTGTACTGGGGCTGCTGAACGCTGGGAAGGGGGATATAGATTTCTGACTGGAAGAGATCGGTCTTTATATGCACGTGGGCTTTGATCACACTGCAGGAGCTCAGTGGATTCAGGACCCTTTCCAGAAGCCCGTGGGTGCTGCAGGAGCCAGTGGCTGGTGACTCAGGCATGGCTTGTTCACCAAGACAGCGCTGACCCCTGTCTCAGAGTCATCCTGTGACTGGGTGTGTGGCCTTTTGAGTGTCACCCGGGCTGCCATGCAGAGAGCTGGGGTACCAGCCACCAGGGTGTGATGCCAACGTGCACTGCCCACCTGGGAGTCACCTGCAGTCTCAGCAGAGAGAACCCCACAGCCATTTACTTCACCTGGATGAGCCCATTTAGTCCAGAGGTGCCAGTAATTCAAGGCTGAGTAAATCCTAATCACAGTCAGAGATGCTGCTGAAACAGCCCTTTCCCAGGGCCCAGAGACCCTGCTCTGACCTTACCTGGGTAGTGTAGTTACTGTGTTCAATGACCAGAGTTTGATTAAACTTCAGCTTTCTCTCTCCGTTCTCCAGCTGGAGAACTTGGAGTCCAGGAAGCAGCTGGGTCTCTGGCAAATGTTGATACCTAAGTAACTCCAGAGTTGTGTGAAATGACACTTTCACCTGTGGGAAGAGGAATTCTGATGACCATCACACAAGATGACACTGTGTGCAGGAAATCTAAAGCACACATTGCACAAAGACCCAGGCACACATTTTCCCACTGGAACCCAAAGGTGTCATGCCAGCAGCCAAATACCCACTGGAACAAAGCATTATAATTAAAGCAAAATACACAGCTATTTCCTATGAATCCAGTACACGGAGATGGGAGTGTAAAGGTGAACAGCTGATCTCTGAACCACAGAAGAGAAACAATCTCTAGCAAGCTAAAGGTTTTGAATTCCTGAGGGTACAAATAACCATATTCCCAAAGCTGTCTTAGACAGGTAAATCTTCTTTCTTCCCACACATGCAGAATTGAGATGTGTGTGTCTCCATGTCAAAATGAACACAGCAAAATGAGAAGCACACTTCAAATATGCAACAGTTACTCATTCTTTGCAGGTTACCTAATGCTCCACTCTGGGACTTTGCTTCCTTTAATGTAATTTAAAACACAAAACTACACCCAAAAACTAATCAAATTTTCCTCTTCTTGCACTGCCTGCATCTAATTTAAGGAAATGAGGGGCTGCAGTCCTTGGAAATCTTTTAATTTGTCCAGCACATATATGGCTATTGATTTAGGTGAGCTCCAAAACCCACAGGGTTTTCTGCAGGAGTTTGCAACAGGTCAGAGTTGATGGGAAAAGCGTATCAGGAACAGAAAAAGATTATTTGTAGAGAAAATGATCTGCACCTGCAATATAGCAGGCAAAATGGCAGTAATTAGTATTTGCTAATACACCACTATTTCCCCTGGAACTGGGATATTTCTATGCTGGTTGTGTTTTTCTGTGGTTCATCTGGGCCACACTAACACACCAATTACTAAACTCTCTATTCTGGCACAGGATTATTATTTTTGAGCCTACCAGCATGTTTTGCTGTGGATAAAGTACATGTTGTGGTTGCTGTTCCCTTTCCTCCTTCTTGCCGTGGGATGTTTTGGTGCTCTTTTTGGGATCTGCGCTGGAGAAGCTGAAGGGTGTAGAGGGCGTAGACAGAAAGAGCCTGAAGTACAGAGGAACCTTGGTACAATTCATGAGTTTCAAACTCTGAGTAATTACTGAATCTGTCAAAACCTGGGGGAGAAATGATTCAGAACTGGTCAGTTTTAACTCCCTGGAGAGGTTTGTGTTTCTCTGTCTGGTCATGGAGCACCATCAGGGATCTACACGATTTTACCCCAAAGCAACCCAGTATTTTCTACCTGTGTTATTCAACATTTCTTGAGTGAAAAACCAAAATAAAAGTAACATAATAAAGTCTAAGTTTTCAAATTTCAAGGGTCACAGAAACTGAAGTGACTCATTTTGCTACTGGACCTTTATGTCCTGAATATCAGAACTTACTTTTCTACTTACAAACTCCTCTACAATGAAAGAGAAAGTTGAATAAAACAGGCATTGTCTGAGCTCAGCTTTTCTTATTCCTGGCTAATAAGTACTTGTAGTGCCTTTTTTTTGTTCCCTATCTTGTTATGTGCAATATAGAAAATGAGGCTACTGGTGATAAAGATGCATTTTCACTGCCATGTGCACACAGCTCTGAATTGTCACAGCAGCATAGCAACACAAAGCAGCCAAATCCATCAGTGTGGGAAATACTTACTCCATAAAATGGCCTAGCAGGTAGGAGATCGCTCGCCACCGAATAAAACACCATTCCTCTGTCGTGGTCCATCTCCACTTTTAACCTGAGTGTGAAGAACCAGGGCTGGTCACAGCCCTGCCCCAGGCTGACCCATTCCATGGGTGCCAGCTGTGAGCTGAGGGTACTTACAGGGGATGCCTCAGGACAGCTTCCAGGAGCACTCGTAACGGTGGAGCTTCATAGCCATGACTGCGATGCACCTTGTTAGGCACCATCCTTGCCAGCTGGCAACAACACGGAAACAGAAATCATGGATGAAATGGTAGCACTAAGTCTGAAATGCTGCTTTGAGCCCAAAAGGCTGTTAGCCAAAATGGGATTCTGCTTGGAAATGTAGAGCCTGTTTGTAAGACATGACAGAACAGCAGAGGCCAAGCAGTAGTTGAACTCTGAATGGCTGTGGGTGATACAGATGCAGGACAGGTTTAGATCAGACATTGGGAAGAAATTCTTCACTCTTAGCATGGTGAGGCCCTGGCACAGGTTCCCCAGAGAAGCTGTGGATGCCCCATCTCTGGAAGCATTCAAGATTGGATGGAGTGTGAAGCAACATTTTCTGGTTAAAGATGTTGCTGCCCATGGCAGGGGGTTGGAACTAGATGGTCTTTAAGGTCTTTTCCCACCCAAACCATTCCAGGACTCTATTATTCTACATTTCTTTCTTCAGGAATAAGAATTATTAGGGTTGTTTTTATTGAATATTCTATTATCATTAATTCAGTTCACCTTGCACCTTTGCAATGATTCATGTCAGAGAAATGCTGAGCCACTCATAAAACATTATTCAAGCCTCACATCAGCAGTTGTTGAAGAGGAAGTTTCCCAGAGGAGAGATATGCTGTCCAAATTCACACAGGAAGGTGGATGCAGAGCGAGGAACAGGACTCAGCAGTCCTGAGTCTCACTCCCATTGTTATCAATAAAACCTGACGTGATAGCACTTCAAACCCTGGGCTTTTGTCTGGGGTCTGCTGCCCCAGACAGTGCAAGAAGATGATGACATTCCCACCCCAGAATGCTTCGAAGCTCAAAGACAAATTCAACAGATGAACAACCCTGGTTGAGGAAGGATGTACAGGATAGCAGGAACAGGGCTGTTTACATGGACTGGCCAGGTAACAGCAGCCTGTACATAAATTACAGGAAGGGAAACGATTACTCCCCAGTTACCTTTAGCCTTGCTGTGACAGTCGGTTTACCTTGTTGTCCAGGCTCATGAAGCCCAGCACCACCCCGTCACAGCACAGCTCAGCCTCGGTGTCTGGGAGGACGAGCGGGGTGAAGCAGATGTAAACGTCGCTGCTGCCACCTCCTGGAACCACCTGTGGCCGGGAGAGAGTATTTAGTGCAGGGACCCGCCGGGGATTGCACAAGAACCCTCGGGACTCAGCTGCCAAAACTGAGTTGCTGAAGCAGCATGAAATCTCCCGGGCACGGGCTATGCTCAGGCTTGCACGAAAATGCCAACATATGACAGCAAAACTGACAATTACTTCAGCTGCAAATATCACTGCGGCCACTTTTTAGCATCAACAGTTTAAGCACAGTCACAGACCAACTCTCTAAGTACACAAACATATGTACACATCTGTTTGTTTTTAATAATACCCAGTTCTGCCCACTCCTACTCCTTGGCTACCTCAAGACATTTTCCCACAACTTACATATAGATGAAACATTTTTTGAAGACTTACAAGTGTGAACTAAAAGTATTTACAGTTCAGTTTAGTCTTGGCTATTTTTTTAATTTTACGTGACAGCAGGGAATGTAATCACATGCACTAGCCAGCTGCAGTGAATTTTCTGGGATTTACAGGTAGACTAGATTCTTCTTTCTTTAGGTGAATTATGCAGGTTATGGTTAAATCCTGATATTGCTGCTGGCTACACCCCACAAAAACTGCCTCCACCGTGAGGCACTTGTTTGTCTGACCTTTCTCAGTCTCAACCACTTCAGAGCTGACTGCAGCTTCATTTCTGTCATAATTTCTTTCATGTAATCTTTAGCTCATTTTAACTTGTAACTGAAACCCTTTGGCAAAAAAAAATATGTAAAAATAAAATTGGCACATTGATGTTTTGGGCAGCCTTGTCACTCATAGCTAGATCTTTCCAATGCTATCTTTACTTTATTATATTCCTAAGGGATTGTGACACTGTGGCCTGTATTTGCACAACTTACTTGTGAAGCACTGTGGGTTACAATGGTTTATCCCAAAAGATAGAGTTGTCTACAGTGCATCCCTTTCCCAGAAGCCTGATTTCCAGCTCTGCATGTTTCTAAAGCCTCAGGCTGGATGGCTCCCACATTCCACCATGCCAACCCAAGTAAGAAGACCAGAGATGCCACTCTGGAGTACAGCTAACACTTAACTCCAGTCATCAGTGCACTACTCAGACGTAGGACGCTTTCCGTTGCAAACTCTTCTCATGATCATCTTCAGGACCCCAAAGCCTTCCAGCCTGATGTTTCACTGCTTAGTAGAGTCTATCTCAAACCAAACTCAAAACTACCTCCTCCTTCTTCTCTGTCTCCTCTGCCCTGCAGAAAACATGCTAAATCTAAGCCCAAAGAAAATGTAAAAGCTTACAATCTGCCTTGGAGCAATGGAGTAGGGGCTGTCTGCAGGCACCCCCTCATGAGGTCGCATAAGTACAGAGATATTTTTCTCTCTTGTAGACTCCTGACTGCTGATTTCCTTCTCTTTGCTGTCAGAACCTGGAGGCTGCAGAGACACAGGGGTGGGGAATGGTTAAAACTGTTACACTGCAAGGGAGGAATGTGAGCGATGTGCACAGGGAACTGCTGCACTGGTCAGGAAGCATGGCCAGCTCCAGTTTCTTTCTGGCACAAAGACTGGACACGTGGATGTGTCCTGTGCATTAATTTTCTCACCCACAGAGTAGCTCTCCCGAAACTGCTCCTGAATTCTTAGGAAAATGTGCATGCTTGGGTCCTGCTCTACCTAGAGAAGCACCCAACCGTGACACCTCTGGCCCATTATACAAACCAACACTCTGGGGCAGTACTGTTGCCTTTGTGCACAAGAAAGGTTAGAGCTGTGTTCAAAACAACTGTGCATTCTGAGCTGAAGCAGAGAAAATGTGATTTTAGTATCTTTTCTGTGAAGCCTTCACCAGAGAAATAAACATATCCTGCAGGATACCTTCTCCCTGTCACTCCCAGCCCCTCAAGACAGTAAACTGCCATATTACAATCAAACTTCCAGCATAACAGATGTTACCATATTCTAACAGAACCAATCTAATTTTAGCACTGGGATAAATACCTCCATATCATTAGCTGCAATTTGAAATTTGCAGGGTAGGTTCTGCTCCCTGGCTACAGCACATGTTGACACCAGAAAGCACCCATGAGAAAAGCAGAGCCAAATTAAGGAGTTTTAGTTATTTTGATTCTTTCATGTAGTAACAGCAATAGCTTGTCAGCATCAGCATTTTAAATAGCATCTCTTCAGCTTTTTTATCAATTTTAAGGAGAGCTAATTGCTTAGAGCTCACTCTGGAAACAGAATGAGGGCTGGTCCTCACAGCCACCTACCCACGTATTGTGTGTTTGACTGGGAGAGGAGCTGACATTACTTTGAACAATCCAGTTCTTAGTTACAAGTTATATCTCCTGTTATTGTTTTCAACCCTTCATGCCAAAAAACCCATCATGTATCTCAGCAGCAGTATAAGAAACAGCCTGAGAGCTGACCTCATCTGTGGTTTCCAAAGCTGGAGAAATGCTTCCACAGGGAATGGCAGCTGAATCCAACTTTAACACGACCTCTGACTCTGAGGTGCTACCACTTGATGCAGCCTCGTTTCCAGCCATGCCCGTAAGAGCAAAAGGGTCTCCAAAGAGCACCAACAGGTCCACCAGCTTTTCATCATCTGGCTCTTGGTTGTAAATTTCCCAGTCCAGGCGGATGTCTGAATTGGAAAGCAAAAAAGGACAATTGCTTCTAGTCAGTGAGAGGACTCATGGCTTAGTTGGTACCAGAGAACAGGAATATCAAGTAACAAATTTGTATCTGGCAACTGGATTTGTATTAAAGTGTATCCCTTAAGTTTCCCATGTTTGCTGTAAACTAAAATGATTTAAGATCTTGCTATAGTTTGGCCACTTTCTACGTCCTAAACTATAATTTAAATAAATTATGAGTATTTTGTTTAGGCAAATGGATTTAGTAGAATTAATTAAAAAAAAAAAAAAAGGTGATTGACTTTGCTCTGAAGAGCTTAAAATTGCAATCAAGAGCTAAAAAGACTAAACAGAAGAACCAGATGATGCCAGTAAGAAGCAGGTAGCACATCTGATTGACCAGGGTTAGTGTTGTGAGAAATTAATAAAAACAGGATGGAAAATCCTGAATTCCCACCATTTCAATGACAGAAAACCCAGCTGCATCAGGGTAGGATGTGCAATTGCATAGTAGCCACACATTGAGTCACTCTTATATACTCTTATTATTTTTTCTGAAATATCTTCATTAGGAAACAAGTAGGCCTGTTAATTAACATGTTAATGAGTCCTTCTACTTTTATTCTCATAAGGAACACAATGAAAGTGTCCATGTTTGCTGTACAAAAGTCATCCTTACCAAAGGGAGTGGGATTGTTGAGCCGGACCCTCCGAAGCACAGGGGATCCTCCTGAGACTTGAGTGCCAAACCTGAACAGGGAACCTTGCTGTCAGTACATGCAGAGCACAGAAGTGTCTGAAACCACTGAAGAGTTATTCAAAAGTGGAAACGAATCTGGCTGCACTGGACTGGCTCTCAGGCAAGGCATGGCCTACACTGTGAAGTACAATATTGTTTTATTTTATTGTCTTTTTTTTTTTTCTCCCCAGGTTTTTTTTGCTGCCTCAGACATTTCAGGGTAACCACGTGCAGTGCTGTGCTCCCCATAAACCAGCCCTTACCCCTCATCCTGAGGTGCAGATGCCATTTGCTGTATGAGAGGGTTCAAACTCTCATCCCCTGCCACCATTGACCTCAGGGCTGTGTTTCTCCTGGTCCAGATAGAGGGCCAGGGAGAAGTGAGCTGTGGATGATGAGAACTGCCACCATGTGCCAGTTTCCACCTCCGCAGAGTCGGATGAGGCTGCTCTGGGTGAAATTCTATGACTGCAAACCCAGAACAGTGACTGCTGGCAAACCTGAGCAGCCTTGTGTGCAGATTATTTTCTAATTGTGTTGGCAAAGACGAATGTATTGATGTTCTAGTAGAAGCAGATACTGTACTTTGACAGCCACTTTGCTGACCTTCTCATATCACAAAATGGAACAGGTGTGTATGTTGGCTGCAGTCCATTGGTATTTAATTCTCTCATTTCTCTGTCAGTATTTTGCACTATACCTGATAATGGGTGGCTCTGCTTGTGGTCCTGTCACCTGCAGGAAGATTGGACAGCCTTTCACAGTCATTTGCATAGGAATTAATTTAGGTTGTAAGTCTCCCACCTATTAAAATGAATTTTTGCTGTTAAAATCAAGATACCACCTTAGTTCTCTGTGTTATAAGATTATGTTTTGCAAACTGATTGGATTTTCAAGTATTTTTGACTGGTTTCTTTTGACGGCCTCTAATTCATATGCTAACAACAACTCTTCTCAGCAGGAGAATGCAATACCTCATGCATTTATCAGCTTTCCTGCTGCTTTTCTACACAACACAATCTATGGTATTGGTAGAGCAGAGCAGTGCACTGGCCAGCTCCCAAACAGATGTTATAAATCAAAACTACTCCAGTCATTTTCAAGGCACATGAAAACCTCCCAAGGAATAAACACGTCCCCCCAAAACTAAGCACTTGTTCCTTACATGTCGTTGGAGGGAATGGTACAGCAAGATCCACCCTGAATTTTTACAGAAGTCCTAAAAAAACTGAAAAAGCATTTCTAACAGAAAGGCATCTGGGAAATATAATTGGTGTAAAATCTGCCATGGTAAAACCAAAACCCCACCTACCTTACAGACAAGATTATCCTGGTACTCTCCCCACATGTTGTTGTAAGCTGCTATTTCTATGGTGAGCTGCTGGAAAGCTTTCAGAGTTCCTGTGGAAGGTCGTATACAGAAAGCTGCTCCCTTCCCCTGGGACAGCAGAGCTGCTGCATACTCTGAAGGAGCACAGCAAAGAAGCATTTCATGAATTTTAAGGAAATGGAACAAAGTTAGTCTTTCAAAGAATACATACAACCATGGTTTTAGTTGCTATTAATCAGCTTAGCCTCACTGATTAAAAAAAACCCCTGGCATCATTTACACAGCTCACATTTATACCACTTTATCCAAGTTACCTTCTGCAGTGGGTCTTACTCTGCTTTTTGGAGTTAGTGCTTGCCCAGAATATTTTATAGCAGACTTCCTTCCAACAACCTCATCCAGGACTCTCTGGGATATGCAAGGCACTAACTGGTTACATAAAAACACACCTTCAATTTGACAAAAATAGGCTGGGATTTGTGTTGACTGTTTATTGTTCCATTAGCAGCTGCCTGTTTATCTCTGTGTGCTCTTCCATGCAAAGAATTAATTACTAAGAGCAGAGCCTTTCCACATTCTGAGTCACCTAGGCCTGCATGGAATCTGTCAGAACAGCATTTTTCCAATCTTGAGCACTAATTCAACAGCTGAAAAGCTCTGTCTGTGTAACAGATACCAAACTCTATGGCAAGGTACCAATATGTGCAAGTTTTATTTTGGATACAGAAGACACATCCACACTTCACAGCATTTTGCTCCCATTTCCTCCCTCCCTCGGTCTCATGTGGCTCCAAATATTATCATTTTTCAGTACAACACATCAGAAATGACAGATGGGCTGTGCTGTAGCTTTCCACAGCGGGGAGGGTATGGTAAAGGGTTTGAGGGAGAAAAGCGACTTCTAATGGTACTGGGAAACTGTGTAGGAGAGAGAGCCAAACATTCTGCATGTCATCCATCCTGTGTGCTGGGAGTGTTCTGGGAGTGAACCGTCACCAAAATCACCAACTTTGTTTCATACTGTTGTTTGCAAGAAAAAGATGAAGAACAGAGACAAAGAAAGGGAGGAGAAAAGAGAAAAAAGCAGAAGGGGAAGAGAGAGATTGACCTAATTCTTATACAATGTGGGCTTTCAAACTCAGGAATGAACTGAGGAACTAAGTAATTGAACAGTTAAGACTTCACCAGATACTCCCAGCTGTGAAAAGATGTGCCTGACTGGCACATTTAGTGCTAAATATGGCAGTCAGTTGGCTTTCACCTTCTCTCCACTGAAGGAATTAAGTCCTCTTTTCATACCTGACTTTGCTTTTCTGGCTGCATGTTCTGTCACAGGCCCTCTTCTTTTCACCACGTAGCTTGAAGTGTGTGAAAAAAACAAACCTGATTTCAGGTTTAATCCAGACCTAAATTAGTCTTTCAGTCATTATGCAAAACAGCAAGACTCACGGGCAGGCTCCTTGTTCTGGAGGCAGCAAACAGGCACTAAAATACTCAGCTTCCAGTGTGAATGGAGCACTGATTCTAGTGGGATTTGTAAGAATCAGCTGACGCTTTACAACATCTTTGAATGCAACTTCAGACCCAAAGTCCAAAAGAAGCTCACATGGGCTTTGTGGCATTTGTCCTTCATCACTGCCAGAAAAAATAACAGTAGCATTCAGACATGTGTCTTCTTATGCCACAGACGATTTCAGGAGATTAAAAAATGTGCAACACGCAATGTGGTTGTGATACCCAGAGCAAAAGGACCATGCAGTCTATGATTTTTGTCATCAGCATTTTCTGCTTTTCATTTTTTCACTTCTACCCATGTAAGGATTTATTTGGGGTAAAATTTTTATCATGTATAACATGCCAACCTGGCAAATTAAAGACATATTCATTTATACGAAAAAATACAAAGATGAGCATGTTCCAAAATACAGTAATCATGCTACATTTTAGAAAAATAAAATAAAAATCAGTCAGGCATACCTGGCAACTCCATTGTCACAAGGTACTGAGTAGACGACATGTAGTCCCTTCACCTCTCCAGAAATGCTGAGAAAGAGGGGTTCAGCCATGTCTTCTATGCTACAGGAAAGGGTGAGGTCTTTCAGCTCACCCTGAAAAGCAAAGAATCAAGTCTCCTTGTGAATGAAGCATATATCAGAGAGGAAAGGCAGCCTCTTTAGGGTATTTATTTTTTAAAAGTGTGTAAACTTCCCTGGATTAAACCCAGAACAATAGGATTGTGAGAAGTTTTACTGAATTGTTTTCAGTGCATTTTCTGCAGCATCGGAGCTGCTTAGAAGGCAGTACTGAGGTTAAAATTGGTGGCTGCTTCTCAGCTTAGTACCTGCAGCTGTCTGTGAGCCCAGAACCCCCCATGACTGATTTCTAACACAATTCCTATATTCCCAAGTATTGAATTACAGAATCATTTAGGCTGGAAAAGACTTCTAAGATGATTGAGTCCAAACATTAATCCAGCACTGCCAAGGCCACCACTAAACCACATTTCCAAGTACAAGAGCTACATAATTTTAAAATATTAACTACAATAGTACTGAACACTTACTTTTAAGCAAATAAATGAAACCTAGGTCCCCAGTGACTGTAAGGGGAACTAAGACACCATATCTATAGGGAGATCCTGTATTTAGCTGCATTAACTCAGCTGTTTGAATGCCCTTGTAAAGTCTGTTTCTGAATTCCTGCAGTTTGTAAGCTCTGCTCCTGTATTTTGCAGACTCTCAGTCCCATCAGCCCCTTTCACATTTTCAAATATCAAAATGTCATGAGCCTAGCTGCAGTCAGAAAAACCAAATGTATTTTACATATATATGCCATTCTGCTCCATAACATTCCAGATAATCCAAAGTGAGGATCTGTATGCTCCAAGAGGAGTGATAAGCATTAAGAGCAAGTGTACAGGACTTCAAGAAAGGAACAAAACAAGAACAGCTGAGAAATAAAGAGGCAGGGTAGAAACTGCACACCATGTGCACTTCTTTAGTTCTTGCTTTCAACTGTGGTACCTCTGAGGCAAAGCCATTTCAGAGATATTGTAGGGAAAAAAGAGCATGTGGTTTTCTACATAGAATTCCTTCCTTTTGCCAGATGGAGGTGAGATGAACAAGCCAGTGTTGCTGTTTTATAAAAGTAAGTTTGTAAACTTACCACAGTGTTAGCTAACAGCTCTATGCAGAATTCCTTCTCTTCATTTGGGCCTAAGGTGCCACTGGCAGGGGAGACCACAACGGAGCACAAAGCTGCCTGGCTTCCAATGAGCTGCCAAACAGAAAGGACATTCAGCTCATGCCGACTCTCTCACATTGTCTCTGCACATCACAGAGGCCTAAAAAGACCAAGCTATTCTCAGGCTTAGCACACTTCCATGTAGCAACATCTACAGTTTTTCAAGACTGGCTTTACAATTCCCCATGGGTGATAAGATCCTCATGCCTACACTCACTCCAGGTAACTTCAGGTGCCCAGCTGAGGCTGCTGGGCTGGGAGCAGGGTCATTGTCAACCCTCTCAGTCACAGGCCTTTCCAGGGTGAAGCCAACCTATCTGATATCAGAGCAGGATCCCAATTCCAGCTGTGCCACACCTCTCTCCACTACAGAGGTAGGGAAGAGACAATCCTGGTGCTGGCACCTTCCCCAAGTGACCAGCAGCACATGGAATGTACCCAGGGCTTCTGCTCAGTTGTTCATTTATGAATATATCAGAAAAAATACTATAGATATTCTTCCTAGGCTCCAGATGCTCCAAAGTGTTTTCCTGTGGGTCCTATACCATCCATATGCTCTGCTGGGATCCCTTGGGCACCTGAGAAACATCTTGGATGGCACTGAGTGCTTTTATGTACATAGCTGAGCTGAACCTCAGATGTTAGAATAGATCTGAATGCCCAAGGCACTGACAAATTTCCATTGACTGAAAATAAAGTTCAGACCACAGCTTAAATACTGACACTAAATTTAGGGCTCCTACTCTGTAAGATGAATCCCAGTCAGAAGGTGAAATTTAAGCAGAATTCAGACACAATTCAAAAGCACCACCATTTCTTTGTTTTACTAAATTAAGTGCAAACCCTGGACTAGCAGGGCACTTTGTTTCATACTCTGGTAGCTTACATCCTATGACCTCTCATATCTGCTCACCCCTTCTCCCAGGCCTCCACAGACAGTAAGAACATAGTGACATCAACTGGTAATTAATCTTTTCATAAACGTTGCTCTAAAGCTGAAGTTCTGCTCCCAAGCCAGTATACAGCAATGACTACTCTAAAGATACATTAGAAAAGCTTTTTAAAATAGTCATTATTTGTATTTCTACAGAAATTGCAATTCCCATCCCTGCTGCATGCTTCACCCATAAGAAGAGCATTTACCTTTCCCCATAAGTATTCTGTTGGCAGCAGTGTCTGGTTAAAAAGTTTACTGGTTGCTTTGGCAGGAACTCCAGTATAAATTTCAGTGAATACTAGATGACTAGATATCAGGCATGCTTGGGGGGTCTGAACTTCAACAAAAACAGGAAGATGACTGGAAATAAACACACAGATGGTCTATTGTTATTGTTAATGAAACATGCTAGACATAAAACAGCATGCTGGGAAGAATGATGTTTATGTTTATTTAGCAATATTAGAAATTTGATAGTTCATTGATAGGTTACACAACCCCACTCTGAGTTCATATTTTTGTTGTAGGAGAGAAAACTACCTGAAGTGAAAACCAGATGTGAATCTCAGGAACAAGAAAGCTTTTCTTCCTTACCTTCCCTCTCCATTTTCCACCTCCAGTTCCAGCACTGTCTGGAGACGCTGGCACTGCAATGATGCGAACTGAACTGAAACTCTGCACAGACCCAAAGGAGGTATTTCTCCAGCTGATGGCTCAAAGGTGAAGGGGGATACCTGGGAGAGGAGAGAGGGAACAGAAATTTTTTTGACATGTGCAAAGCAAGGGTAAAATGTTGAAGTCACACAATCTAATTAGGGCTTCCAAGTGTCTAATTTTGCCTCAGATGTGTCCTTTCCCTCTGACCCTCGAGTCCCACCTGGGTAGATGTCAGGAAGCACAATGCCAGCTTTGTGAAAGCCTGGCTGCACAAGGAGACAGGACTTTGCTTCTGAGAGAAGGGCAGTCAGAGCCAAGGGCACAGCAGGGTCAGCTGTGCATGGACTGGCAGGGAATGGGAAGGAGAAGCAATCAGCCTCAGCAGCAGCATCTGCTCCCAGGCAGCAGCAAGGTGCCACAAGTGGGAAAGGTTCTTGGACAGAAGGGTGAGAAAGGAGGGTTGGGAGAGTAGAAACAGGAAGAGCATCAGTGGGGAGTAGGGGCTCAGATTCTCATCCCAGATGCTGATGTGGGTGTGTGGGAGGAGTGTTCAGCAGTCTCAGCTCTACTAAAGCCTTAACCTCTTAGTTATATCAGCAGCAGCTGAAATCACTGTCATTCAGGAAATGCTCTGTGTCACTTTGGGTCAGGCTGGCAGGGAGTAGTAATAAATGGAAAGAGAGGAAAATTGTAAAGAAGCGTTTAATCTCAAAAGAACTCGTACACTTATGAAACTGTGCAGGACTAGTTTTGTAGGAAGTTGTGGCAGGCTTAGGAGGAATTCAGAGATGCAGCAGCAAGCGAGCCCAGAGAGAGAATGAATTATTTATTAATTTTAAAATACCATTTATATATCCTAGTTCCAAAAGGACCATTGGACAGTGTCCACACCTGTCCTGAGGTGATTGGCTGAAGCACCAGACGCCCATTTAAAAATATTATGTTACTGTACCAAAACATAAGTGGAAAACCAGCAGGTGTGA
The DNA here is from genome assembly GCA_013400235.1 of Oriolus oriolus. Classification (NCBI taxonomy): domain Eukaryota; kingdom Metazoa; phylum Chordata; class Aves; order Passeriformes; family Corvidae; genus Oriolus; species Oriolus oriolus. The sequence goes on from VXBT01003842.1 coordinate 246,993, forward strand.
GAATTATTTACAACAACCTATCCTACTGTTTACATGGCTTGCATAGCAAAGGAAAATTCCCACAGAATCAGTGCAAGGAGATGGAAAATTTTTCTGCCTAGCAGCTTTTCAGTATCCACAGAAATCACAAAAATTAGAACTTCTGATAGCTGAAAGAAATATTGTAAGTCCTATGCAGGAGGAATAAAATAGCTAAGGAGGGAATACAGCCAGCTGTAGCAGTGACTTACCTCTTCATTCCTTTCAGCTAGACAGACCTGGCTTTCTTGCATCTTCCACTGTGCTGGCACCTGACACAGATTTTTAATCTCAAAGGTTCTTGACACAGTCTCACCCTGCTTAGCCAAACCAAACTGGAGTGATGGAACATCAATACAAAGAAATGGACCCTAGGACACCAGAAAACAGACATCAGAACAGACAATTCTGCCAAAACAGCCTCATTAACGAGCATATATTATCTAGGATTAACATTTGATTTCACAGAGACTATCAGAAAGCAAATGCACGGTATAATGCAGAAAAATTCTGAGTATCATGGGATTATCAACATTGACTCAGTAGTTGCTACAGCAAAAATAACTCCTGTTTGTAACTACTTTTCTCAAGCCATTGAGAGGCAAAAAAGCTTTATTTGGACAGCGGCCAGGCCACACAGCTCATCTTGCAAGACTAAACTGTTCCTTACCCTAAAAGCAGCCTCAACATGCAGCACAACTGGCTCTGGACACAGCTCAATGTGACACTGCAGGTTACAGCTGATGACCCCAGGTTTGCTTCCAGAAATTGCCAGTACAAATTCACAGCATTCATTCACATCTAGAAGAGAAAATATTAGGCTGCTGTCTCACATTTTTGCGAAGAAACCACCTGCTGCAAGCCTGTTCCTGAAGCTTCTGGAATCAAATTAAGTCTCCTGCTGGCTCCCATGGGCTAGGGATCAGGTATTTTTTCAGTTTGTATTATAGTGCTCTGTATCCATCATAAATTCATATAATCAATTACTGTAATTTCTTTCATTAACTGATGCTTGCAAGTCCCAGAAACTTTACCTATGACACCAGTATGAGGTTCAACTTCCATGATGCCACAGGCTGTGACTGTCTCCCATGTGTACTTGATCAATGCTTTGCTGTTGTTCCACAGCTGAAACAATTAAAATCAATGAGACAAGTCATGCACTTTAAGCTTTCATAGCAACAAGTCAATTTGCTGAGAGCACTGATACACTGCAAACTAGGTTTTGTAAGTCATCATTTATTTAACACAGTGTCTCCTTCACATGGTGAAGGTGGCCCCTCAAACCTGAAGAAAATCAATTAAGCACTCATTCCAAGAACATTATCATATTTGAGACTCTTAAACTTCCCTTCCATTTTTCAAAAATGTAACAGACTTTCTAAACTTAAACTGCAAATCTTTTAGGTGCAGCTTTTTTATGTTAAAGGCTCTGTTTGTGAGAGAGATGTAAGGTCTTGAAATGTTTGGCCTGCTCTTCAGATCTAGTCATAACATTATTTCTTAATTACAGCAAATAAGTTTGTTCTCTGAAGCACAATTATCTCTAAGCACAGTTCAAATTCTTACCTTTTAAAGACTAAAAAAACCAACTGGAAACTGCAAAGGATGTCGTTATATCATCAGTAAGTGGTTTAATTACCCCTATCACATGTGTAGCTATACTGGATCACTGGGAAGTATGAAATGGCTGCCTTAAATTGAAAAAGTAAGTTCTAGGAAGAGAAATCATAAAACCAAATGCTGATTGGCAGGATCTCTAAGAAAAAAATGGGAAAACCATTGACTGGGAAATGTATTCCTGCCTGGCTCTTGCTAACAGGCCTATTTTTCCCTGAGTCTAAGATTGAAAGGATCCTGATCCATAGTGAAGAGGATACTGTGTGAGTGGACAATTGCAGCAACATTCCCTCCCAGAATGGCCAAAGAGAAATTACGAGAACCTGCAGGAAAGAATAACATCTAGTAAGCTACAGCATATGTGACTTTTGTAGCTTTTCTGTGCTTCCTGTAGTTCTTTGCATGAACAGTGCCTCTGTTATGAACTAATTTAATCATCCATTGACTGTGCCTCCCAGATGGAAAACTTCTACACTACTGGAGTGACAAAGTGATAAGCAACAGGTTAGTGACCCAGAAAAACACTGAGAAGGGTCAAACTCTATGGTATCAAACTGGAGAGATGAAAAAGGAACAAAGACTGCTGCCTGGAGTGTAGGACAGAGCAGGCTGGGGAGGGCATTTCACTGCAGACCCTCCCAGAGTCAAGGCCTCCTTTAAAAGTATATCAGAAAAACTAAATTAGCACTGACTGTCTGATATCTTCTAATAACACCTATGACATCTAGTGACACAAAACACATGACAACAGTGAAGCCAAAAGCACACAAACCTTAAATGTTTTCTTGACATTTACACCGATGAAGTTTTCTCCAGGGACAATAATAGCGTATGGTTCCAGAAGAAGATGAAAGGGTTCTGTTGATCCTTTAACTTCTATTTCCAGTGCTATTACATCCTCTACTCTGCATTCTGGGATGTTCTGAAGCATCCCCTCTTCTACTAAACTTTGGGAGGAAATGTGGTTGAATCATTATATATGTTAAGTTGATGTTAAACTGGATCCTGTCTTTTAATTGCCAGATCAAAACTGATAACCATCGAAAGTGTCTCAAGTATAGACTGCCCATGTGCAATTAGCTCAGCTGGGAACAATTAAAAAACTTAATTATTCTTTAAGGTACTCGAGTTGTCCCAGTCTGTCCATGAACAAGTATTTAAGTCACAGACTGCTGAGACAAAGAGTAGTAACAGGAAACCCTGGAAAATAAGCAGACAAAATGACAGTATTATCTTTTTCCAAGAGAGGAAAAGCTAGGGCCAGGCATGTGTCCGGGCAAGGGGGAGGATATCAGAGATGCTCTTTGTACCACAACTACTTGTGCAGATAATATTCTTTATACTTGTCAATCCATCACCACTTAGAAGAAGAAAAATCCCAGTAACTTAATGTAATAGCACAGATAAATTGTGGCTACGTATCTTACTGGGAAATGTTTCTCAGCTTACCAAGGTGATTCTGGGATGTCCCTCAGTACCATCTGAATCACACTGTGATAACTCTTCAGCTGCACAGATGAAGGAGAAAAGGATTTTACTGTCAAGCAAACAGTTACATGAAGATTAAAAGATGTAAGCGTGGTTTACATGTAAAGGATGAATGATCATCATCGGAGTACTAAGCTCTGATAAACAATATTCAAATCCTAGAGTTACTAAAAGAAAACATGTTTGACTGCAAAACATTAAGCCAGATTCTGATCTCATGGTGTATGGTTCCAAGAAAAATACTCATTTTTGACATGCTGGTTATTATGTCCCTTGTATATTGCATACTACACACAAGCATCTGCAAAGGCTCCCCAAATTAAGCTCAGTACTGCTGCACTGAGAAGTTTCTTCTAACTGCTCCAGAGTATTCAGCTTAATTGACCATCAATCTGATCTTGAGTAAGAAACACGAATTTTCCATCATTGGAAGAGAATGCCCTCTGTATTCTAATGGAGAGGGCAAAAAAAGAAACACAGAAACAGGCCTTAAATCTGAAGGGCTTTGCAAAAACTTCATTTGTTTGTAGATAGATAATAATTTCAGTGTGTATTTTAATTCAATATATATTCTATTAACTAGTAATTTTTTAAAAGTTCCGTAGTTTCTCTTCTATTTGAGGTATTTCCTATGTCTGTCAATTGACACAGTATGGGACATTCCCACTCTTGGGCTTTCTTTGGATCAAGTTCCTCTAAATATAGTGAGCTCATGCTCCTTATTTACAGGGACAGGGGAACAGAAACTGGGAGAACAGTCCCTGGGACAACTGCATTCCAGCATCCTTGCACCCCTCTTTACCCACAGCTGCACACAGCATTTCTCTGCCAAAGGCTCCTACTATCCCCTGAATTCACCACTCAGCTGTTCTTAGGACCCATTTCAGGCCAAAAAAACTACAGCTGGAAACAGTTTAAGTAATCACTGTTTGTTCATCAACTTATTTAGGCTGGAGTAGGCACAAGGCACATCCCCAAAGGAGAGGGGGAAGGGCTGGGAGCTGGTGGAGGAGCTGACAGAGGGGTGAGGGTGGTAACTTCACCAGCCAGCACAGCTGCAGTCATGAGGATGTGTTCACAATTTCAGTGTAAAATTAACTGTGTCCAGCCAGTCCCCAAAATTACATGAGATCAGAAATTGTCTCACATTTTGCAGTCAAAACATGTTTTCTTTCATTAAGTGTCTACATTCTGAACACTGTTTATCAGAGCATAGTACCAGCTAATGAAATTTAATTTAGAAAAGTTACACAGCAAGGATTTTATGACTTGCATAAAAATACACAGCTGGAGTTTGCAGATAGGAAAGAATCACGAGCCATACCTCCTGTGGAGTGTAAGTGAGAATAAACTCATGATCTGCATAGGGAAGCAAAACCCCCTGCTCAGGATTTAGGGAGAAGGCTGACTCTGTGTCTTGATTGTATTCAACCTTTGTAAAGGCTGCAGTTTCTTCTGGTATTAATGGTTTCAGATCAGGCTTTGTTATCTGCCAGAAGAAGGGAAGTTCTACATGGCTGCAAAGAAGTCAATAAACAACAAAAAAATCTTTGATTAAAAAATCAGATATTTTTGACTAAAATATATTAAGAAAATGTTCAGATCCTTTTTCCAGGTAGAAAATTCCTCTCTTTACAGATTACAGGGGGTTGACTTACCAGTCTTTGTGAGCCACAAAGCTGCTGAGGCAGCATAGAGTCAGAGTATATGAATCGTACAAAGAACATGCTAATGATATGTGAAACTAAATTATATAAATGTGTAAGATAATCTTAACACTTTCTCGCCTTATTTGAACTTGTCATGTAATCCATCTTTTACAAACTCTACAATTCTTCTTTCAAGGATCTGAGATGAACAGGACCATTCCTGCTGATACCAGTACATTTGCCTTGGATCACTGCTGATGACCTACATCACATTCTGAATTTAATCCAAGTGCAAGATGTGGTCTTTAACATGTCAACAAACACAATGGCTCCAGTTAGAATTATAGCCACACTCTTTGCAATCCAGAAAACTTTGCTTAACTAGGTTGCTTCAGCAGAAATGTATTCCACAGAATGTCCTCATGGGTTTGAGAACCTTGCTCATGCTGACCTCAAAAATTCTGCCTTAGTAAGGGGGAGCAAGGACACTGGAATTTGAAATTATCACTGATAAAACTGGACATTTACAATTTCATGCATTACTTTCTGTAGCAGAAAGAAGGTTTCTTCTTCCTGCTTCTGTGGAGTTTACTCTCAGCCTGGCCAGCTGTGTTTTATACAATGCTGACACCAGATGTGCAGGGGCTGGTGTGGTGATTACAGCACAGAGAAAATGTGGAAATTGGCACAGTAACATCCTTTGTCAGTTTACAATATCCAGTTCACCAATCACACTTTCTTTACCCAAACATCAGCCTGTTCTGGGATTATACATGTGTGATTTCCAGTCCACAGAACCAACTGCCAGATAATCACTGTAACAAGTAGCAATTTACATTGATGTACCTAAAAGCAGCACTGACCTCCTCACTGCTTTGATGGTCTGCAGCCTCTCACAACTGCAATCATGCACAAGTGTATTTCTGCTAAAGTCTGACTGATTTTGAGCAAAATCAGGATGCCACTATGTTCAGTGTGGCGTAATTGTCCATATGGACACATTCCTTAACTTCAAATTAAGTTTATATTTAAATCTGTTAGGACTGAATAGTAGAACCCAGTGAAATAGTAGGAAAGTGAGAGTTTTAATGTGCATTAATTACATTGGGCCCCCATTTTAATCAATGGAGATCCAGTGGAGTCCAGGAGGTATTATGACTTTTCTATGGGAGATGTCTGCAGTCAGAATTGCATCCTTGGAAGCATCTCCTCCCTGAACTATGAAAGGAAAAGAGTGGTTAGCTCAGTTGCAAAAGTATATATAGCAGACATGTAAAGTTAGATAAATCTCACCTGGATCACCCGTAAGTATTTCCTGCAACCATGTATATTTCTGATTTTTTTGTAGATTTACCTCTACTGAAGCAAATGTATTGACCTTAGCCAATGGCTGCCATAATGTCTGATCTATGTACAACGTTCCTTGAACCTTAATTACCAAACAATGGAGCAAAAAGAAGCAACAATTCTGCACAAAGTTTATGAAGGGCATGAAGGTTTCTCAGGCTTGAGAGAGCAAAGTATGACAAATGAGATCCCTACCAGTATGCCCAGATTGCAGAGCATTACTCTAAGAGCAGCTACGTACGTGGAGTTCTTTATAACCAGTATCTTCTCCTCAGTGGTGTGTGGGTTTTGGGACTCAAATCGTATGAGATGCTGTGCTGTTACATGAGTGACTTCACCCAGCTCAGGTTTGCTTTCTCCACCTGTGACAAACAAAAGCTCCAGAGCAACCAACTCTCCAACCCCTGGAAGAAATAATTAGGTATTCCTGTTTACCATCTGACTGTTAACATAGTTCATATCATCAACAGAAAATGTCAGCAATGGCCATTACTGATTATATCTGGTGTTTCCTCAAGCTTCAGAACTCCAGTGTGTTGATTGTACAGTATTTTCCTGATGTTCTTTTTTTTATCAGTATGTATCAACAGAGACCTTCTGCTCATGAATTTCACATATAGGGGTTTCAGGCCACAGCCTCAGCTCACATCGGCATTGTTTCACTGAAGTGAGCAGGGTGTTTACAGTGCTTGACAATGTGGCTCCCAGATATTTTGAGCAGTATATTAAAACGAAAATAAGCAGTATATTAAAATGAAAATAAGCAACAAATGAAGTATTTAAAAAAACCTGAAGTAAATACCTGTGATAAAGTGATTCAATAGACTACAAGCCAAGCCTCATGTTATAGCAATCACAGTTACATTACAGTACAAGCACTAACATTTACAAGAATTTGAACTGGTTTCATTAGCTAATCCAGAGACTGCCTACCTCTCCTGAACACCCTCCTCTAAGATGTGCCCCAAATGTGGTTCATTTCTGCCCTGTTACACCTGATGTTTCATAGTTTGTCAAGTTACCTTACTGAAAAGTAAAAGAGATGAGTTGCACCTGGAAACTGGTTTTCTTTTCTGCAATTTGGTGACATTTTACATTTGGGTTTTTGGCTGCCAAAGGTTAAGAGCTCAATGTTTTCTGAATCCAATGTATTCCATGCACTGGGAAGGAGCAGTGATAACAATACCAAAGAATGCCATCAAGGGACACAGTATTTGCTTAATCCAATGACATAAAACGTTACCATCACTTCAGGCCATCAATCACCACTCACATTATCTGAATATCTACAGAATTAGAAACGTGCTAGAAACAAACCTGTGACTGTAACATAACTGATTGGATAATTGTCACACAAAATGGTGAATGTTTGCTGTGAGGCTTCTGGCAAATAAGGGAAAAACACTACCTGAAAGAGAGAAGGGAAATAGCAAGGTCTGTAACTGATTTCTCTCCCCTAAGTAATACACTTCAATTTGCAAATATTCCCTGACAGAGAGTTTTAGTGATTAGTAATTAAAACTTATACTTGCAGGAAACAGTCAGTCATTTTTTGCTCACACAAACCCAAAATTGCAAGATCCAGCCAGATCTTCCAACATGATCTTGCTTGTTAATTTATCTAGTAAAGTAAAAAACTTCCTAGAGCATTTGGCACTAACCTCTACTGTTGCACTCTGCCCTGGATCTAGCTCCAAAGCAGCAGGCTGGATCCCAAAAGGATCCTGTATCACAAAATCAGCAGTGACAGCCACCTAAGATATTAAAACAAAAAAAGAAAAAAAATTAATAAATTAAATAATGATCAGGTTGTTGTGTTTCAATATACAGGGTTACCTGAAACAGGCAGTGTGCTACAACATCCCTGTTTTACCTCTTACCATACTTTTTTTCACACATCTCAAAAGAATGTGGCTCATAAATACGACTTAATTAGAAAAAAAAATACTCCCTGCTTTAATAATGACCTTGGTGAAAGCAGGAGGGAAAGTGCAGTCTCTGAAGACAAATGACAGTGTCAGAAGCCCCAATACTCATTTCCTTTCACAGAACCGCTCTGCCTGAATGAAGGGCTCTGTCTGTTTCTCCATACTTAAAACTCTGAGTTGAAACTATAAAGTTTCTGGAGGGACAACCTGGCCCATCTGCTTTTTCTCCAGCACCAAAAATGCCAGTCTACCCGTCCCATTTCATCTCCTTTGTCCATCGCACTTCGGCCCTGGTTTGTGATGGGAAGCTGAAGACAGAGCAGGGCTGGAGTGGATTGTTGTGTCTACAGGAGCAGCAAGGTCAGTAAGGGATATCTTTGGGGAGGAGGGAGTGGAAATTACCTCAAGCAATGCTGGAACAGACAGCATTTCTATTTGCTTTAAGGGCAAGGTTAAAGTTCGAGCCAGTTTTCCTTTCCCTCATCTATGCCTGAGTTTCTCTCTCCCCTGAGCAAGACAACCTCTTCCAAAGGCAAGCCAGAGCACAAGAAGAAGGTACAAACATCTAGGGAGATTGGTCTTGAGGATAAAGGTGAACTCCTGAAGGAATGGCACAATGCAGATGTCTCCAGCAAGGCCTTATGACTTCTGTGCTAATACACCATGACTGGCTCAAAAGGCCTTCACACCATACTGGGTCCAGTATTTCCCCTCTAATCACTCACCCCGGAATCAGGAGCTGGACAGACTTTATCTGGCATTATAGAGAACTTCCCAGTCCTAACTCCCTCATTTCTGCACAAAGTTGCTACGGTTTTTATCCCTCCAGCAAGGCAGGCACCACAGTCTATAACGTCAGGCACTGCAACGAGTAACAGAACATCAGACTCCAGAGACAGAGAAGGCTGCTGAGTAAATAACTCTTTACAGACATTACTGCATGTGAATGTGCCAGGTTTTGCAATCCTAAACCCCCTCAAATTCCTTCCATTTGGAAGCTGGACAGAGTGAAATGTACATTTCTACATTCATCTTACATTTTAATGATGTAAGATCATCTTCCCTCCTTAAAGATTATTGAATGATAAAAAGTAAGATGATTTTTTTAAAAGAAAAGCTCAGTATAACAGCAAAGGTGAATTTACGAAAAATCAAAGCAAATTTTTGCAAAAGTAATCCTGTTTGTTATAGTTGAGGTTAGATGTCCGAGAGGTGCAGGTATACCATATCCATATATAAATAATTTCACATTCCATTAATATTAATTAATAGCATCAAATAGTTATAATTAAATCATAATTCCATAATATTTAGAATTAGTAACTACAATTGGGAGTTCAAGAATCAACAAAACACAAACCTAGAAATGTGGGTCCTACTCACTCCTCTAATATAGCGAAAGAAAAGAGCCTAAGATGGCAAGAACAAATAATTGAGGAAAAATTCAACAGGATTACATTTTAATAACTAATAAATCTATGATGAGTGAAAACGAGATAGATATCAAAATGCAGAAACTGCACTGCCAATTTTTTCCACATTTGTTTTGTGACACAAAATTGAAGACAGTCAAAAAAAATCAAGTCCACTTAACTTTAGAGAAATTTAATATTTGGACACTACTGACATGTTAATACTGGAAGTGATCTGGACATTACTGACATGTTAATACTGGAAGTGATACTTTAGCTTGGATTGGGATGACAAAAGGCTCTGATACTTGACTCTCCACTAATATATGATCTTCATAATCTCCCAGATACTCAGGAATAAACTGGACCGTATACTGGCATGCCATTCCAGGAGCAATCATTCCTCCCTTTCCTGGATATTTTCCTTGGGGAGGAAAAGAATAAAAAAAAAAAAAAGGCAGAAAATTAAAAAAAAAAAAATAAAACCTCCCCAAACTGGCAGTAGTATTTATGATCACATCTTCTTCTGGAAAAGTGCCTGCAACCTCCCCCCATTTATTGCCTAAATCAAGCTGATAAGAAGGGATGAGCACAAGAGGCTTGGCACTGCAATCTCGGAATGTGCACATGTTCCAGGGAGCTCAAAGATTGCTTTGTCTGAAATGTGCTCCTCATAAACACAGAAAACAGTGAGGAGAAACCTAGAGACATGACCCAGCTTTGCCTCACCACAGGACAAAAGGGCTTACATGGAGGCACCTAGCTTCTTCTAAATATTCCTCCAGTTCCTGGGATATCACAATCTACTCAGGCAATCTATCCGAGTCCCTGGCTATCCTACTGTAGGAAAGATAATTTTCTTGACTTTCCTCTAACCTATCCTTCCTTACTGCAACTGAAGTGTGTTATTTCTTGCCCTCTCCTAATTTTTTCAGTGGAAACTACATCTGTTCCTAGAAGAATTTTGGATAAGACTTGATCTAGTATTCTACAAATACCTTTCAGTCTAACATCAAACACTTTAAATCAGTCTTCTTGAATTCCTCATTAGACCATTTCAATTTGCTTATGAGTTGCATATGAATGGTCCTAAGCCAGCCTTCAACAAAGAACTGAGCACTATGGATAATAGAACCAAACAGAACATCTCCGAAAAATCTTTGTTAGAGGAGGCAAATTAGATTTTTTATGTGTTAACATTTTAAAGGCAGAAGAAGAACCCTTACCTGGCCAAATGAAAAATACTGAAGTAGAAGGGGGGATAAGTCTTACGTGTTGACCTGTTGAAGTGATGTTCCGTAGCTCTACAGTCATCTTCATTTAAAAAGAAAATAAAACGCTCCATTGTATTTATCATCACTGATTAAAATATTTGCAATTCCTTGGTACTACTAATACTGCTAGGAGTAACTACTTCATCATCACAACCAGCCCCAAAATCCCAGTTTACTCAACAGAGGCTGAATCAGATAGTACCAAAATAAAGCAGGGACTGAGAAGGGCCCATTTAGTCTTCACTGGTTTGTGTGCCCGTGGCAGGTGTGAAAGAGTATCTTTAAGGAAGTTAAAGGGTCATAAATTCAATACACAGAAGAAACTCAGACTTCTATTAAAATTCAGAAAGGCTACAGATTGGGTGAAATATGTAGATCATGATAGGACATAATTCTCCAGGGAGGCAGAATTAACTCTCTACAAAGAACCTTCTCACCTCATAAACCTGCCCAGCTTTATCATATGAAAACAGGACAGAAGGTGGATTGGCAAGAAATACAGGAACAAATGAGGTAGCACTGAAAGATAAAAAAAAGGAGACATCATCTTCCTGCCTAGTTCTCTAAATACTGATAAAATGAGAAATTGCAAAACGTCTCTTTTGGCAAAAACAAAACATCATACAGACATACTTTGTTATTAAGAGACTACATAAGAAATTTAGCTCAAAATATCCCCAGGTAAATCCATAGCAATTCTACAGTGGAGCTCTGTGTGCTCCAGCTCAGAATCCAGGAGCTGTACACAGTGCGTACCCTTTGGTATCTTCTGCTTTTCTTCTGGCTATGATTTCTTCCACTTTTTCTTGAGAAATTACAAGAGATTTGCCTCCATGCAGAGTATTGGGTGGGAAAAAGCGTGGGTTCTTCAAGTAATTCTGTCTTTTCTCAAGTCTGGTGAGGCACTCACTTATTTCCTCTGCTTTCCAGGACTTACTCTCTTTCCTGGCTCGTTTCTGTGAGGCTTTAGTATTCTTTGAAAAACAAGAGTGTATGGTGCAACATTAAACACAGTGATTTTGAGAATGATGAAAAAGGGAGCTGCACATGTCTAACTAAAGCTACACAGCAAGGAAAATGTATATATAAAATACAGTGTTTCTCCCTTTTTAACAGAGTAAATAAATTAAGTACTGGAGTCAAATCAACAATGGATTGATATTCACCCTTTGTTGCAGAAACAGCAACAAGCCTGACAGATCAGACAGACTAAAACAAACTTGTAAAATGTACCTTACTCATGGTTTTAGCCTCGAGGTTGGAGTCTGGAGCTGAGGACAGAGTTGAAGACACACCTGTCACACTGCCAGGCAGGTAGATACTCTCGTCCAGTGAAAAAGCGCGTTGTTTACGTGTCCCTTTCAGGTATCCAGGTTCTGATGCTCCTGCAATTCAAAGAGAGGAAAACATGAATGATAAGCATGAATAAGATGATAAACATGAAAACATGATTTAGTCTAAGCATAGGTATATGGGTTTATTTCAAGTCTCGTTGATAGCAAAAATACAGTTTAAATCCTCTAGAACTGAAGTTATATTTATAACTTATTTTGTACAAACAAAGCTGAATGCTTTAATTAGAAAGCTTTTAGAAGCACTAATTAAACAGGCTGTATATAGTTATATTACTCCCAGAAAGATATGTTAACCTTACAAATGAGTGGGACTTAGAATGCCCTGTTCAGTTTACAAAAAGATCTATCTGATGGACTTCTGACAGTCAGAAAATTGACAAAAACAGGATATACCACCTAGCCCCATGTTCCTATGGTTAGACAGCAAAACTGCCACCGACTTCAGGATGTGAGATTTTTCACTTTGGAACACCAAATCTTGAAATCTGTGACTAAGTTGATTATTCTGAAATGTTTATCTTGGCTTGACTGAAAAAATTCATTTCAGTGATCCTAAAACCTTTCATCTTGGCTCACATATAAATAAAAGTAAAGAAGCCTTGACATTGTCCAAAATATTTTTGTTACTGATCATCATATGCAAATAAAACTGATGTATTTCCAGAACTGGAAAATTTTAAACCCTAAATAACGAATACAATTTCATTTCACTGAAAATAGTTTTTACTTTAATGTAACTGCTTCCCTTCTCGGTATACAAGATGTAGTTGCACCTTCTGTGTTAATGAAATTGGATAGAGATAGAACACTCAGAGTTTTTGTGTGAGATGGAAAGAACTGTAAACAAATGTGCAACAACCATTAAATGTCATATTGAAGAACATCTAAACTCAGTAGTTTTGAATTTATCAATTATACTTTGAGAATGTGCCCTTAGTGGAATCTTATGCTTAAAATACGAGTCCCTTCTGCTTTGGCAGAAAACTATAAAAATACACTCAGATCTGCTACATCCTCCAATACTTAAATTACAGAATGTTTTAAAAAGTCCAAATTACTTTCTGCTTTAAAAGTTACCTTTTGGTGCTTTAGCAGGAGGTAATTTCTCAGTGATGTAATCCTCAGGACAGATTAAATTATTTTTCCTGAGAAGTTCATTATCCACAATCCACTGAAAAGAGGATGCCACTGCAACAATAAAGCCAAGAAACAAAAGACAATCAAAAAAAGCAAAATATTAGCCCCTTAGAACACACTATCTTGATCAATCCAAAGTAATGTTTTTACATCTCATCCCTGTCAGGTAATATTTTTTTATAGAGATATAATCTGGTATTTTAATCCCAAGACTTGGACATGCATCTCTGCAATTCTAAATTCAGTTCAAATCCAGCTAAGCATCCATTGGAGAAACATTTCATCTGGTTGTTGCTGCTATATATCAAAGTATGTATGCTTGTAATATTTAGGTGGTAATCCTTCGAATTTCAAATTTAATACCTTGAACATGACCCGGTTGTTTGGTTTCTCAGTGCTAAATAGATGTCACTCTACTTGAACCTCAGCACAAAATCCTTCCAAGTTGCTCTGCTGATGTAAAGACTGCTCCAAACTGGTCTCCAGGTATCATAAACATGTCCTGGGGGGCAACATTCCAGAATCCTCACCTGGTGGCAGCCCCATTTTGTGGAAATCTTCCCCTGCATCAGCCTTCATCAGATTTAGAACCCTTTCTTCTTCAGCTTTTGCTTGGGCCTGGGCCTGATTGATCTCCTCTTCTGCTTTGTCAGCCTCCGTCAGACGGCTCTTATACTCAGCAAGAAGCTGCCATGAGTGAATAAAGAGAAATCTGAGCTGTTACAGGTAGATGTTTTCTATTTGTCTTTGAGAGGTAAACAGAGATAGATTGGTGAAACATCACCACTTTACAAGCATCAACTGGCCTGCTAAAACATTGTTATTCCATGATGACACAAAACAGAAAAAAATACCTGTGGCTTAAATCATCCAGCATCAGCCTCTACTTTTATACACTGACAACAGCTGCTGAAGTGATGACAAGATAAGAACCCTGAGGCACTGATCAGCAGGTACAGGGAAAAGTTTTCAGCCAGTACAATAGGCATTTAAAGGGCTACTGCTTTTACTGGCTGTACTCTGTTGCTGAAAAGCCAACTAGAGATAATAACATCGTGAAGGACCATGTGAATATTAACTTACATGAAAGGTTCCGTGGGAAACTGTGCTCAAGTAAATTTCCATTAAGATGTCAATTGTAGGATCAACACCTGCCTTTTAATTTTATTTTACAGAAGATCTAAGTAGCAATTAAAGAGCTCCAAACTCTGACTTGGTTTGAACTTGTACCTTCTCTAGCTCATCTGTATAACTGTCTTGATAAACACTGTTTTCTCCTTGGGACTCAATCCAATTTGTTGCCATGTCCACCTCAAAAACATCTCCAGTGTACAGGTCCTTAAAGGCGCTAGCCAGCACATGGGAGATGTCCTGGGGAAAGAAATGAGGATGTTTAGCGCTTAAAGCCTGAGGCAGAATGGGAAGAGATCACTGAGCGCATGCAAACGGCTGGAATTAGCAAATGGGAAAAGGTACCTGGGAAAGGGATGTGTGTGCATATGACCACTGAGGTGTGGATGTCTGTGAGTGTGTGCTGTGATCAGTGTGTTCGTGCTGGGGACACACTGCTGGATGTGTAGGTGATGGTGATGGACACGGTTCTCTGTGTGCACAGTGTGGGTGATGGTTTGTGCAGGAATGGGACTGTGCGAGGCTGTGTGTGAGGGAGATACAAGCACTGAACAGGGGATGCTTTTGTGTGTGTGTGACAGTCCTTGTGCAGGGCGCGTGTTTGTGCCCCAGGGTGTGTGCAGGGGTGTCTGTGTGTGTGAGGCTGCTTCTGTGGGGGTTCGTATGTGCAGGGATGTGAGAGGCTGTTTGCAACAGGGTCTGTGTGAGGCTGTGGGTGTGTGTTTGTGAGGCTGTTCATGGAGGGATCTGTGTGTGAAGCTGATTGCAGGGTGGTCTGTGAGTGCTGGTGGGTCTGTGTGTGATGCTGTTTACAGGGGGGGGTCTGTGTGTGCAGGATGGTCTGTAAGGCTGTTTGCAGTGGGGATCTCTGTGTGGGAGGCTGATTGCAGGAGGGTCTCTGTGTGCAGGATGGTCTGTGTATGTGTGTGTCTGTGTTCGCAGGGTAAGTGCAGGTCTGTGTGAGTGTGAGGCTGTTTGCAGGATCTGTGTGCAGGGCTGTGATGCGATTTGGGGCTATGCTATTTGTGCCCGTGCTGCCCAGCCCCGCTGCGTTACCTGCGGATTGGGGCTGGGGCTCCCCTCAGCCACGTCCAGCCCGGTGCCGAAATCCTCCAGGCTGGGGCTCCCCTCAACCGTGTCCAGCTCGGCGCTGGGCTCCTCTGGGCTGGGGCTCCCCTCAGCCGTGTCCAGCTCGGCGCTGGGATCCTGCGTGTGGGGGCTGGGGCTCCCCTCAGCCATGTCCAGCCCAGAGCTGGGATCCTGCGTGTCGGGGCTGGAGCTCCCCTCAGCCATGTCCAGCCCGGCGCGGTGTTTCGACGCTGGGGCTCTCCTCAACCGCGGCCGGCCGGGCCCCTCCTCAGCCTCCCGCCGCCGCCGTTGCCGAGTGACCGTGCGGGCGGCCAGGGCACGGCCTGGTGCGGTAATGGCGGTGCCCCCCTTTCCTTTCCCCCGCGCCATCGCCTCTCACGGCCCCGCCGGCGCTGTGGGGGCTGAGTGCGGCACCCCGAGTTACTGAGGGGGTCGTACCCCGCCTCTTCCCTGCCATGTACCTGTGATCTTTTAAGTGCGAGTAGCGTCGTGAATTAATAAGAAATATAAAATGTTGACTTGAAACCTGTGAAGGGGATTTGGACTTCGGGGGGATCGTGCAGGTCGTGGGTTGGAGCTGGGGGAAGAGGCTAAATCCTCTCCTGATTCCCCACAGGCGGGACGAGGAGGCTGGGCTCATCTCTGCCGCTGAAACCGGGCTGGGAGATGGGAATATTCATCGTCAGCCCCAACCCATCCATCTCCCCGCTCTGCCTGCGGCGCCCTGGCTGTGTACACTGGTTGCTAACAACAGGCTCCGCTGAACCCGGTGATATTTTCCATAGAAACCATCCCGGTGTAGATTTTCTCCTTGTCCTGCTGCCTTTTTATTCTTTCTTTTTTCCTCCCCCTCCTCTACTCTTCTTGCTCAGAGTGAAGGAGCCAGACTGTGGCCTCCCAGCTTCTCCGTCGCTCTTAGGGTCATTTGGCTCTACAGGGTTTTGGAGGGGTTGAGCAGTGTTACACCCTGAATGGAAAATAACCATGGCAAAAATAATTGGAATTCACCAAAAGGTGTTGTTCCACCAGCAGATAAGCCAAAGGCTGTGGGTGTAAACCCCACGGCAACCATGGGGGTGGTTGAAACTCAACTTGTTTTTTTTAGGCATGTGGCACACGGGCTTGAGACTACAGGGTATCACGAGCTTGAGGTCCTCAGCTCACCAAAGTCTGCGTTTGGAATAAAACACCAAATTAAAGCCAGTGGCACTGCTGTGGTTTAATTTCCCTGTGAAAAAGGGAAGCTTGCCCAAGAGAAATCTTGGCAAATCTGCAATATCCTGTTCCAAAGATTAAGGCAGAGAAATCACGGATGTCTGACAAGGATAGGACCAGGTACCTGTGCTTTCCAATAGAAAAGGTTCACAGCATTCATAGAATCACAGAATCACTAAGGTTGAAAAAGATTGCTAAGATCATCAAGTCCTACCATTACCCCAGCACTACTGTGATCACCACTAGACCCTGTCACCAAGGGCCACATCCTCACACTTTTTGAAGGCTTCCAGGGAGTCGTGACTCCACCACTGCCCTGGGCAGCCTGTTCCAAAGCTTGATAGCCCTTTCAGCAAAGAAATTTTCCCTAATATCCAACCTAAACCTTCCCTGGTGCAACTGGAGACCATTTCCTCTGGTCCTGCTCTTGTTCCCTGGGAGGAGAGCCTGATCCCCACCTGGCTACACACTCCTGTCAGGGAGTCCTAGAGAGTGAAAAGGTCCCCCCTGAGCCTCCTTTTCTCCAGGCTGAACTGCCCCCCCAGCTCTCTCAGCTGCTCCTCATCAGACTTGTGCTCTCAAACAACTTGGTTTCTGTGCAGGCTTGTAGGTTCTCGCCTTTAAAATCACTGCATCCTCATTTTAACACGTTTCCATATTAGAAGTCCAACTTTTCTCATCATGTGCTATTACAATTGATTTTAACATCTGTTTGCTAACTGGAACGTTAGTAAAATCCAGCATTTTCAAAAAGAACTCTTTCCCAGCCTTTAAAATGGTGACAGTAAAGCAGATGTTTTTGTTTAAAACAGTATATAAAAGCACATGAAAACTGACTGTGGAAAAACTTTCTTTACTTTCATCTTTACTGTCTTTCAGTAACTTGCCAAGCACATCATCTCAGCTTAGAAGCTGGATTTTGTTTTTCAAACTACAGTCCATATAATCTGGAAGTGGAGGTGAGATCCATCTGCCCAGAAGCCAACTGCAGGATCAGAAGGAGGGGCGTAAACCACTGTTCCAGAGCAATGCACAATTGTTTTGCATATGACAATGGGATATTTTCCCTTAGATTTCCATTTTTATGCCATCATCATTTACTTAGATAAACTTTAAAAATAAATGCCCCAGTTCCTATTGTAAAACTGTTAATTTCACGTGTATATATATATATACACACACACACACATTTCCATACTAATATGGTGAACATTAAGAACAATTTACATGTATATCATCCTCTTTATCACCATTATAAGATATTTAAATTCCAAAGGCTGAAGAGACACTCATGCATGTAGGGAATGGAAAAAAACCAAACCCAACAGGAACTTTATCCTACATTTATAGGTATAAATATACAGGTATATATATTTATATGTGTAAACGTATACACTTTCTCTAACTGCCATGGATGACTTCTACCAGGTGTTTTACCTTGGATTTCCCTCTGTACCATGTAAGGCTGAATTTTATGGTGGGTTTTAGGTTTGGATTGGGTGTGTGGATCTGAACAGACTCCTGAGGGCTCCACCTTGATGCTTGTGTGCAGTGTGGAGCACAGGGGGATTTTTCTTGGAGGAAACTAATCTGAAACTGAACTCTCCAGGATCACCTGATCTGCTCCATCAGCTAACGGGCTCTCAGGCCCAGGCACAAGCTATTCTGAAATAAAATATGCTGAAATGCCTGTCACAGACTTTAGAGGAATCATAACTTCTGCTAAAAACCAGATTATTCCACGTTTTAAAGTAGTCTCCCTGTCTTGTCAGGATCATAAAGCTTTTCTGTATTTGTTTTGTTCTCACTCCCCAAGTGATCCCCACACATTCCTTGTTATCCTGTGGGGACTCTTCAAAGTTCAGCTGCTGTCCAAACCCATTCTTTCTTCTGGTAGTAACATGTTCAGAAAACATCCTTCCCGTTGTAATCTAACAAAATCAGAGTCCTGGAGGTGACTGGTTCAGGCAGACAGGTACCAAATGACACTATGATAGGACAAGCCCAGCTCCTTCTTTCTCCTTGTTCTAAGACTGACAGTAACAGAACATTTTTGCATATAAAATAGTTGGATGTGATTTGAATGCAAACAGGGAGCTCAATTACTGAGTAAGAGGTTATGTGTACGTAACAAAATTGCAGAGTGGAACTGTATCTTACATTTTTTACAAAAATATCAAGCTCCCATACCAGTTCTATTTACCTTGCTCCTCTTTTATCAAAAATATAGATGGATGTTATTTCCTGGCTCTGTAAGTCAGCCAGTATATTTCTTATTATTTCTATATTTTATAGCCAATGGACTGCTGTGTGTGACTATAATCTTTAATTATTGTGACCATGTATTCTTTAAATGTGTAAACACTGGACTAATATAGCATTCTGCCAATGCTCACAGAAAAGTCCATACATTTATCTTCAGAGTGATCCCAAAATCTTCACTAATGTCAGTGGACTTCTTTAGAGAGGGAGCATCATTACACTTGATTCCACTCACTTGGTGTTGGAAAGGTTTCTTTGAAATCATTAAATTTAGGACACTCTTAAAAATAAAAAACAAAGGTTTGCCCCACTTGTGTTAATACAACAGTATGGATTAATTTAGACATATGTACCTATACATAGCTCAAATGTAAACATAATTCAAATTTATTTATATTTATGTATGTATATATGTTTATATATATATATATATATAAATACATAAAAAATAGTCTTGGCACTTATATGCATTTTTTTAAAAAAAACACAAATCCTTGGGGTTCGGAATGCATCAAGACTCCACATATTTTTTGACATTTTTAGCAATTTCTGGCAACAAGGCAAGTCCTGCAGGCTTCAGGTGGCATTCTTTAGATGTGGGAAAGCAATGGAACTGACACTGCAGTGCTGCTTGTTTGCTTTGGAGGAATTGCACTGTTTTGCATACTTGCATATGGGCAGAAGAAGATAATTTCTAATTATTTATAATTTTTTGCTAAGTTTTTTTTGGGGGGTTTCACGAAGTAATTCCCAAAAGTGCACTGATGGATGATTCACTTTGACATTGCTGCCCTCCAGTGGTCCTGTTAAGGTTTCCATGTTTTCAGGAAAGCCTTTAAAAACAAACATTGCATTAAATCTTTGTTTTGATCAGGCAACTGAGCAGGCATAAACATTTCCATCTATGCAATCTGGCATCTTCTCTTACCAGTGTATTGGGTAAAATGTTGTTCACTGGCAAAACTATGTATTGTCTTGTAATTATTGCAGATGCAGCCAAACAGGTATCACTGGAATGCAGTTCTCCTTTGCATGTTACCATCAAAGTAACTCCTTCTTCTTGAAGGAGAGCTAAAGCCAGCATCCACAGAATGACTTTAAAACCAGAGTAAAATTTTCAGATATGAAAAATGGAGATTTAACCTTTCACTTTCAGGTGAAAAGTGCCAAGGAGCGCAGTTCCTAAAAGCTGTCTTCTCCCATCACACTGCTTCCCTGTCCCACCAAAGTTGCTTTTTCTTCAAATGTCCTAGTTTGGAGATAATCCCTGTCTTACAGATCTGATCTTTCTTCGATGTGCTGTGATCATCTCCAGCTGGAGAGAGTTTGAAATAACCTGCGACTGGCAGTTCCACCTGAATATTTTTCATTATTTTCTCTGTTAACATCTTGTGTGGAGTTATTTTGTGACTCTTTCCTGACATGAGTCAGCTATTTCCAACTTCCTTCCAGTTTACATTTCCTCAGTTCAAGCATTTCTTTGTTTCCTGCACTTTTTTCCTGTACCTAGAAGTCTGACTCTCTCTAAAACATGTGAGTGGCTATTGCTGTGCTTCTACTGAAATACTTACGCTGTAATTTCACTCAGGCCACATGGGATTTACAAACCAGGCACACCCAACAAGTAGGAGAAGCATGTGGAAAATGCATACACAAAGGGGCCAGTCATCCCTTTCTGGCAGTGTCTGGGCAGATACATCATTCTAATTAAACTGGAAATGGGCTACGCCTCCACACAGAGATCCTGGGATCCTCCATGATACCACTCCATGCAGAAATCCTGGGGTCCTTCACACACCCCCTTCACGCAGAGATCCTGGGATCCTCCACACTCCCCTCCACACAGAGATCCCTGGATCCCCCACACTCCCTCTCCACGCTGAGATCCAGCTCGAGGATACAGTGCAGGTGTGACACTCTCAGGCAGAGCAGAACAAGGGGCTCCCACTCCACTGACATGTTCCCAGATCCCTGGGTCACGGAGGGTTATTGGCTTACAATCTGACCTCCTTTTCTCGAGTTATTACCTCTAAGCCAAAACAGTTTAACCCAGTGACATATTTTGTTAAAATTAGTGACTTTCATTCTGTGCTCCATGACTATATGGGGTTCCACTCGTTATTGTAAGTAGTCTCTGAAAACCAACAAGGAAAGCAGCCTGTGGTTAGATTTACAAGCCGGGAATTGGCTTCTTCTTATGGATATACCTTTTGTCCCCAAATTAAAGAATAAGGTTAGCATTTTCACACTCCAGAATATTTTCCCCTGTGATCCTAAAGACTCGACTCAGCACTAGTTTTGATGGAAATCCATTTCTTGGCACATGGTGGCAGATCACAGCCTTCGTTTCTCCAGATCTTAAAGATTTTGCAGTAACAAAAAGATCTAAGTGATGCTTAATAGTATTTATCCACCCTTCAGGGGCATTGCTGGGGAGATGTCTGTACCCCAGACCTGCACTGCAGATTCCAGGTTTGCATATATACATATATATGTATATATGTACATAGATTAGGTTTGTGTGAGCCTCTTCTGTCCTGGAAGCAATCTGGCATGCCATGGCAGAACTCCACAACAGCTAATTTATGCTGCTGGGAATAACCCAATGATTGACACTTTTTAGTAGGAAATATGGTTCATTCTTCCCTTCTGGGTTTCAGTTCTTTTGCAAGTTCTTTTTACACAGCAGCCAGGATTTCTATAATGCAAAGATAAATCTTGGAAGAGGAGAAACTTTAGGTCTGTTCCTTCTACTTTTCTCGCCACCCTTGGGAGCTCCTGTCTGAGATCACCCTACTACTTACTTTTTACCCCCTTGTGATTTACCTGTCTGGGCTCATTCATCCAAGCCATGGCTGTCAGAAAACCATGGCCTGGACCTGTCTCATGCTGTCCCAGTGCCTCAGTACTTTACCAGGTTGCCTTTCTTGTTTTGTAATCTTGTGCACAAGGAATTAAACTCCTTTTTTTCTTACCTCTATCTGGCAAGCTTTTTCTTAGCCTACTGTCAACAAACTGTCAGATACAATGAGTTTGCAGATATTCCCCTGCTCTCCTGGTTTGGGTGAGTGAATCAGGTGAATTAGAGGGAAAAATGCAAATCATTCTTCCATGCCTGTCTGTGCTCCAGGTGTCTGTAACGTGAGGATGTGCTGAGCAAGGCTCTCGGCTGGTAAAGGATGGGGCGAAGTCTGAATATTTGGAGTAGAAGATGGAGAAGACAAAATCTGCCTCCTGTAAGGTGCAGAGCAATGAGGAACTGCCACCTAACTCAGAAGGAAAAGGAATCCCAATGCCCCTAAGAAGAACATCAAGAGAAAAGTTTTTTTACATTTTACCTTAACATTGAGTTATTTTCAGCTCCCAGAAATCTGCTAATTTAGGCCAAGCTCCAAACAATATCTTTCCTGGCTATGTTGTTCCAGGGTGATGAATGGGGTAGGTTTAAAAGGATTTTTATCCCTTTATCCCCAGGAACTTGGGCCCAGATGAATGACCTAGAAGGCCAGCTGAGTTAGGGCTGCACAGCTGATCAAGAACATCTTGCTCTGGTTCCAAAACATCATCTCAAGGAGACTATTTATTCACTTTGGGACAACATGAGTATGGCTTGCTAGAGCTACCTCCAAAAGCCGTTGCAAGGGTAGTTTGAGACATAAGTAAATTCATCCCAATTATCTTTCCGTACTCCAAAGTCATCTGCTGCAAAGGGTTGGGGAGGACATGGAGAGGGCATGAAGCTGTTGCAACCTGGCATTGGTGACAGGAATGAAAAGGAAGAGATTTGGATTTACTAAAGAGGCCTGGTCTCATTTTCAATTGCTCCAAACTGTGCCCTAGCTCCTGCAGATTGGGAGGAATCTCATTGGAAATAGTTTCTGTAGGGGTCAAGTTAACTCAGTATGAGAGAAAGAAAATCCATCCCACTGGGACAGGAGAGTGTGAGAGGTGGTGATGTCCTGAGGGCACGCAGAGTCTGTCATCAGCAAAATGCACAGCTGTGTTATCACCTCACTTTCCCAGGGTATTATTTCATTTTTGCTGGTAGGGGAAGATAAGGCTGGCTCAGCCAAACCATCAGGCTTGTATGTGCTTTTCCATGTGAGCCTTGCAGCGGATCAAAGGCAGTGAGTTCACAAGCCAGAGAACTGGGACCTGCCTAGAAAATCAGCATCTTCTTTCCTGCCCAGGATAGCAGGACAATCAGTGGTACCCTTTTACTGTGCACAGGAAATCATGAAACAAGGTATATGTTGTTTCCATGTACCTTCATTTACTGCCATCTAACTGGCCTTCACTGCAGGCACTGATACAAGGAACAGTCCCAGTGTGGAGGTCCCAAAAGGACTGGTTTTGCCCCCATTATGCCCTGCTGTAAGCCACACCTAACAACCCAGCTATTAAGCTGATCGTGTTTGCATTGTATCTCTAGGCAGGCTACTCTAGGAGCTACTTACATTATATTTTAACATCTTAGAGCTTATTTCTAACAAAAGAGTTTCCTTAGGGTTCTGAGCAAGGAAAGGTCTCCCAAGGGAAGGTTTTGCTCTTAGGACAGTGCTGCCTGCAGCTGCCCCCATGTCACGTAAGATGCCCAAGGATATGCAGTACATGTGCCAGGGCCTGGCAGGCATTGGGGCAGGATCTGTAGGGACTGGCAGCCTTATGGAGTAAAAACAGGTGGCCAGCTGGGATCCTACAGCACTTGGAATGACATGGAGATGTCTGTGTTTATGCAGCCAAGTACTGTTTTTACAGTTGTTAAGTTCAAGAAGCAGCACTTCACCCTCCTCCAGGAGCACCCAGAAACTATCAGCAACCAATTAAAAATCAAAGTAGAACCTACACGTTAGCATGAAATTCACTACAGTATTGATTTTGACCTGGAAAGAGTCAGTTACCTAATACAAGAAGAAATGCTTGCATTGGGGGTCTTCCCCATTTTTTAGGTATTCAGTGGAATGGGCAAATTCTTTTTCTGATTGCACTTGGCCTTAAAAATACACACTCCTGCATCGTCCCAGCAGCACAGAATTATCCCTGATGCATTAGAAAGTGTGAAAAACCCTTCAAAAGCTCATTTTAAACTGAGCTGCAGCTGGCACCTTGGAATGCAATGCATCAGGTCTTCATCCTGATTAGAGCTGAAGAACACAAGGCATAAACCAGTGAGAGCATGTCCCATCACGTCCTCCTGGTGTGTTCGTGTGCTGAAACTCCACTAGCTTGCAACACTTCTAAGTGAAACTGTTCATTAAGCAGCCAAAGCTGGTTTGCTGGGTTGTCTTATGTTTTGGCAGAGCAGCCCTTTTTACCTTTCATCTGTAGGAGATCCAACATTGATAAAAAGCAGAGTCTGTCTGCTATTTCCGTAGAAAAATAGATGTCTGAGGGGATTCTCCCCTTCTGCCGCACCAAGCAGGTGGCCAGAGACAGCAAGGAAGGTGAAGTTTTCAGGATTCAAGGATTATATAATTCAAGGCACAAGGGTAGCTGATGGCATAACTCAGACTAGGTAGATGAGGGAAGCCCTGAGGAGCTTAGGGAGGTGCCTGAGGGGGGACAAACTCAAAGGCAGAGCCGAGACAGCAGTTCCAGAGTTGTATTCTCTAGTTCTTGTACAGCCCACGAGCTCGGAGCTGGGCTCCCAGCTGCAATGCTCACAGCAGTCGGGCAGCTCTGTGTGAGTTTCCGGGAATTGTTCCCAAGGCACGTCCGCGTGCAGTTGCACAAACCAGGGCTCCTCCGACCTGAGGGGGGACGTGTCTGTGGGAAGGCTTCAATGGTTGAGGTGCCTGACAGCGAGAGCAGGAAGGAAATGAGTCATTCAACCTTTTTGCTTTGGCTGCACCAGGCTTGCAAAACTGATGAGGAGGCACCAAAACCCAATAAAATACTTCCTCAGTGGGCAACTTGTGTGGTTCTTTCTGTTCCCCAGTATCCCCTTGGTGTTTTCTTTTCCAAATAACATCACTGGCCAGAGGATGTGGCTGCATTTGACTCTATCAAGTGTGTAAATGTGTGATTTTGGAAGCAGCAATTGTACTTTTATATATAAACTTGAGTTCTACTTTGCACTTGAAGCAAAGTGTCATTATTCCCTTTGTAAGAACAACAGAAAGTGTGACCTCAGACTTAAAACACCACCTTTCTGAAGGGTATTTACTCTATTTTGAGATACTTCAGCGTCTTAATTTGGTCCTCTTCATCCTTTTCAAAGGCTCTTCTCTCTTCAGTGACAGTTTATTGAACTGTACTCCTGACTTTCATCTTATGAAATGAAACTAGATCTGATAAGAAGCTAAATCAGAGATGATGAATACTCTTTTTGAATACACTTGATGAGATTTTACAAGTTCATCCTTTTATTAATTTAGGAAATATCGTAATCTAAAAATTAATCTAGTAATAAATTGCCATGGTGTCCGTGTGGGGTTTTTTTGGGCCCTAAGTTTCAGTTTGTGTTGTTCGTTTCATCTCATGTTTGGCTGTTTAAAGAGCATGGCTGATTATAAATTTACACCAAAAATGCTGGCCGTCCATTAGGACCAGGGAGACACGGGAATTGTTTGCATACTTTCTGCATAAACATCTGCTCTGGAGATGTTAGGAGTTCAAGAACATTTTCTGGTTCTGCATCACATGTGCAGATGGAGGTGGAGGGAAGTCTGATGTCACTCTGTTTATGTGAAGCATAGTTTTAACTCTTTGGGATCAGAAATAAAAGTGCATTACTTGTAACATCCCTGATTATCTGTGTTGCACACTCTGGAATCACAAGATCCTCATGTGCAGTTTAAACTTGTGGGGCATTCTTATACCTCGTAGGATTTTCTATAATATAGGTGTAATTCAGACTTACCCTCTTTTTGCACATTTAAAAGTCACGTGAACTGGCTACAGTGGAAAAAGCTGCAATTAGGTAGTGATCTGAACAATTGCATCTAATTATTGTGACTACCCCGGTTGCAGGGAATTAAGCTGACAGATGAAGTATATTAAAAGGAGCCATTATGACATTAATCATCAACCCTCCCCCACACTTAACCTGTATACCCCAGTGCTATGGGCTGGAAAGAGGCAACGGTGAAAGAAAGAAGAGACACATGTCAAGCATTCCTGACAGCAGATGATTTGGCATGAGGACTGTGGACTTTTAAGGTTAGAAATGAGTTTGCTGACCTGGATGTCAGTGGTTGAGAAGCTCAGTTGTAATCTGGGATCAGAGAATCAAAGAATCACAAAGGGTGGAAAAGCCTCCAAGATCATTGAGCCCAGTCGTTACTCCAACACTGTGCCCACCACTAAACCCTGTCCCTGCCCCCAAGTGCCAAATCCACATGGCTTTTGAACACTTCCAGGGGTGCTGATTCCACAGCTTCCCTGGGGAGTCTGTTCCAATGCCTGACCACGCTTTCAGTGAAGGAATTTTTCCTAATATCTAATCTGAACCTCCCCTGGTGGAACTTGAGGCCACTTCCTCTCATCCTGTCAAATACCAGAAGGAGCCGTTAATGGATAAAAGTGGCAGGACCCTGGGACCGGTCTCCTGCTGTTCTTCTTTCCGAACAGAGATAATCACTCCATGTAATGTTTTCATAGCAGCAAGTCTAGTACATCATTAGTTTCCCCAATTAGGTTATTGTTTCTCATTGTTTCATGCAAGAGTAACTTCATGTTAATGGTCAGATTCACAAAATCATTCACACAGCTATAAATGATAGCATTGTGTGGCTGATCCGTGGTGTTTACTGATGCACTGAACTGAGAGCCTGATGAAATGTATGCACCATGTTTTCTCTGAGCTTCTCATTCACTATTAACAGATGAGCTTTTCAGTGCTTTAAAAGAAGTCTCTGGGGTCCCCTCCCCTCCAAAGAAATCTTCCTATAAGTGTTTTAATCTAAATGTACTTTTCTGTACAGCTCTCTGCTAAAGACATTTTTGTTCTCCCAGAATCAAAATATTTAAAGTCAGGGAATTTAACATAAGAGAGTTTACTTAAATCTATATTTGTTAAAGCATGGAAATGCATAAAAATTACTCTCAGAAATACATAAAAATTACTCTCAGAAACTCATAAATCTGTCCTATAGTGGGAGAAATGAGGTAAAAAAATATGAAATAAAACTTTCAGCACAAAATTAGTGTGAAGACAAAACTGGTGAGATGTCTACACACCAAGCACTATTGAACTGAGGTAAAACTATTTAACTGTCTCCTTTATACTGAAATTCCAAGAGTTATAATGAACTCCTTGGAATAACTAGACGAACCTTGGACTTCAGTTTCTAAATCTTATGCATAATCTCGCTTTTAATTCTATTTTCATGTAATTTTACAGCCTGAAATCAATGTGAGACTTGTTGAACTGGAAACTATCTAAGTCTTTAATTGTGACCATACAATAATAAATGACTCCTTTGATTGTTTGATTGCTTTATTTGGTGGTTAGAATTGCTCTTGATTACTTAGTCTAAGTGGAGGGAAAACCCTTGAGATACTTAAGATACAATAAGTCAGGTAGGCGTATTTCTGGCTTAGCAAGTCAAATTTATCTTCTGCTCAAGCAGAAATACCTCATTAATTTTAATGGGACTTGTACAGGATTCTGCCAGCAGCAGGTTTAGCTTTACACATCCCAGCATCTGTTGCTTCCTTTTCCTGTGGCCATGCACAGCTCTCCTAAGTGGGAGTAACTGCTGCAGTAAATGGTTTAAATGCAGATGTATACATCAATATCATTTACTCTGAAGGCACTTTGGCACTGCTGTCTGTGGTGATAAACAAGGCATCTGGCTGCTCTTCCCGTTCCCTGAACTGCATGATACCATCCCAGCCTAGTTTATAAACTACAGTGAATTAATCTGTCCAGTCACTTATCCATGAACCCAATAATTTCACTGTTCGTACAGTCATAAATCTCATTCCTGAGCTTTTTCCAGTTTATCTCCTAAGGGAACCTGATTTCCAAAGGTGCTGATCTCTGCCAGCACCTGCAGAGCCACGAGGCTGCTCTTCCCCGCAGTTCAATGTGTTCCTTGCAGGTGAGGGACCAGGAGCTGCTGCAAACCTGGAAGTGCTGGGAAAATTTGCCGATAGGTAAATATTGGGTGGAGCAGACTCAGTGGCAGGATCAGTCCTAGGGATCCCCGGTCTTGCATGGGCAGGGAAGTGTTAGCAACAAGAGCTGTGTCCACCTAATGAAAGAGAGCGCTGATAACCAAAGAGTAATGATTGCCTTTACGGCAGGTGAGTCACTGGGGCGCTGGAGCTGCCCTCCCACAGGGGTATTGCTGAGAGTTCTGGCAGTTCCCAAAATGTAAAAGGCAACTGACAATTCTACATTTTGCTGTCCATTAACTATAGACTTATTTACTCAGCCTAGTGGAAGGTGTCCCTGCTCATGGCAGGGAGTTGGAATGAGATGATCTTTAAGGTCTCTTCCAACCCAAACTATTCTGTGATTCTATGAATCTATTTATATGAGCGTAGGATTTAGAGAGACCTGATGATCTGAGGATTGTAACACACCCCATCTAAACCAGTAAACAGACTGGGAAAAGACATTAAGAAACCATTTCAGTGAACAGCCAGACCATAACGAAAGTGTTTGAGAATTCCTTTCCCGCTTCTGCATTGACATGAACTCTATTTAATATGACATTTTCTTTTGTGTTGGTTTTTGTAATTCTCCTGCTGACAAAAACAGCCCCACGTGGCTGCCAAAGCTCCCTGCTGGCCATATAACCCCCAAATGCTTCTTACACTGTGTAACTGTTGCAGGAATCCTGCATCCTTTTTGCAAAGCAAACAAAGCCCTTTGCTGTTACCCTTTGGAGAGAGATGGTTGGGAACATTTCAGTGGGGTGAGGAGGGTGTATGTGACACTCTGAAGGGCAGAGGGTGCCAGGAGGCATCTCCATTGGAAATACTCGGTGTTGGGGCGGTGTAGCATTCCTCTGAGATGAAAAGCTGCTCCTTCCACTGTGTGCAATTAAGTCAACACTTGAGTCATGCTCTCGGAGTGGAGACAGGTAAACTGCTTTGCTTTAGGTTTGCTGTGATTTATGGTTCACTGTGGAACTGAACTCTGCAAACAATTTTGGCTTTGAGCTCTGCGACTGCTGCCTGGGCTGGGCTGTGTGTGCAAAACAAAGGAGGAGAATGCAAAGGGGTGTAGGAGTGAGAGAAATGGGAGATCTCCTTGACTTTGCAGGGCTCCAGTTCAGCTGATGATCTTGGCACCTTTGCATACGGACATCTGTGTTGGAGGGTGTGTTACAGAGGCTCCTCACCCAGCCTGCCTGACATTTAACTCCTTCCAGCCTCACCTCTGTGGCTGGAGAGCAGAGGGGATAATCAAGATGTGTCCTGGCTTTAGGTCTTGTCCCTAAATCAGTAAAATATCACAGCTCTGACCTTGTACTCTTTGGGTGGCAGCTTTGCTTTGGGTAGGCAGTGCCAACCCCCCAGCCCATCTCCAGGCCTAAAAATGCCCTGACTTTGCTTCTTTATGAGCACAGAAATGATGGTGTGGACAGGAAAAAATGCATATTCACATGACATTCTTAAACTGCTATATTATTCTTCGAATATTTTTTATTAGTAGGATTTCTGCAGCTCACAGGAGCCCAGTAGCTCCTCACATCCCTTTGGTTTAGTTGTTTTTCTGGATGTATATTGTTTTCAGCAATGCAAAGGAAAGGGAATTCAAGCACATGCAGAAATACAACTCAGAGGACTGTAGCCTTCTGAAACAAGGCTCTGATGAGACCTGTGCTGTGAGCTCTCAGATTCTGGGTGTTTGCTGCAGCACATCAGCACCCTGATGGTGACTGCTGTACTTTCTGATGAATGCAAGAAATGCACGACTGTCTTTTACTGCCTGGCTTGCTCTGAGCACACCCATGTCAAGGCCAGCAAGGACTTAGAAATGGTGATGATTTAACTTAGGGTGGCAGAAAGGTCCAAGCAGCCCAAATGGTGATGCTTCTGGATGTGTACAGAAGCAGGGAGAGTAAATGTAATGGCAAAATATGAAAAGTTGGGCAAGGTTTTGTGAGACCTCCTGAAAGGCACCATTTGGATGTGGCACTTGGGGATATGGTTTAGTGGGGAACATGGTGGTACTGGGTTCATGGTTGGACTTGATGATCTTGGGAGGTCTCTTCCACCCTTAGTGATTCTGTGGTTCCAGCTTCCACTTCAGCTATGACCATGGAAAAGGCAGCACAGGAGGAAGGAAGCACAAGGAGATACAGTGGGCTCTCATGAAGGGGTGAATGCAGGGGATGATCTTCAGGTCTCAAGGGATGCTGGCAGAGAAGCTCGGGTGTGTTTTCTTGGTGAAGCCCTGTCCAGCCACAGGTAATGATGGTTGTGTTCACAGCAGAATGATGGTGCCATTGTACCCCACGCTGCTGTGAAGAGGTTCTAACCACAATATAGTTCACGTCATTTCTGGGAATAATGGAGCTCTCTTACCCTGCCCCCTTTGCCACAGAGGGCATGAGGACACTGACCAGTCCATCTCTCAGTGAGGACTTGTGCCAGGCGGTGTGAGGACACGGTAAGGTGTGACACACAGAACGGGGAAGGAGTTACTACAATGCCATTTTGTGTCACCACTTTCAAACTGCTCTTCTCTACTTTTCCTCCCTTGTGAAAGCCATTATGTCCTCACCACCTCAGCTTTACTGGAGTTTCCAGTCTGGCTGGCTCCTCCAGCAGCCTTCCTGTACACTCCCTCCAGTACTCTTCCCCATCATCTGAAAAGGTGACAGACTTGTCAAAATCCCCCTGCCTCGAGGTTTTTAAGGCTGTACCAGGAATCTCCTGAGTGCTTCCAGCTGTTGTCCTGCCTGCCAGCAGCTGCCAGTTTGCCCCATCTGAATCAATGCCTGTGGGTTTGGAAAAAGAATGTTCCTCCCTGGGTCCTTTGGAAAGTGTCTAGAGGGAGATGAGCCCTCCCCATGTCAAGCTGGTGACTGTGAGGTAGAAGAGTGGATTTAGGAGGAGTCATGGGGTGAAATCTCTGCTCTTTTTTTGCTCCACTTGTTTGGTTTTGTTAGTTTTGTCGTAGCATGAGGAGTTTTGCTATATTAGGGCTGTTTTCCTTGGGTGGTGGCAGCAGCCTTGTATTTGTGGACTGTAAAACTCTCTGAGAGCAAGGTCTGGTCTCTCAGAGGAGCAGCCCAGTTCCTGGCAGGGAGGGACAAACTGTCCCAAAGTATTTTCCACCACATGTTTTCTAGATCTGCCACCATCAGAGAGAGACTTCTCCCTTCTGTCCGTGGAGCTGCTGAGGAGAGAGGGCTTTGAATCTGCCAAGAACTGCATCAAGTGTTAGCATCAGGATAACCTATATAACTAGAAATGCAAATAAACAATAACAAAAGAATTACTACAAAACATTCAAGTAGAGGGAAACTTTATTTTCCCACACTGGATTCCTTTTCTTTCCCTCTCCTTATTTGCAATCATCATCTTTCTAAGCTCATGCCTTTGCAAGAAGTTGTGGTTACAGTTTCTATTTCTACACTGGCAAGTTCTGACCTGGGTTTTTTTTTAACTTGTGAAAAGAATTATGCCTCCACCAGCATCTAAAAGCTCACTAGCCCTAAACTCTGACCCGTGGCATCTGCTTAAGACCCTTTCCTTGATTTGTGGACCACCAAGGATGGATCCAGAGCACTCGGTGTCTGCTGGAAGCCGCGCCCGAAAGGCGCGGAGCACGAAAATGTGGCAGCCACAGGAAAGGGAGCATCGCTGGGAAGCTCCAGCAGCAGCAGCAGCAGCGGCAGGAGGAGGCCGGGCCAGCGGCGAAGACGCCAAATTGGAGCAGGGAGGAGCCAGGGCCGGAGCGGCGCTTGGCCGCAGTCGGTGCGCTGGGCAGGCGGCGGCGTGCGGATGCGGGAGAGATAAATGAGGAGTCATTGCGAGCACGCAATTCCAGCCAAGGGCCGGGAGCAGGCCCTGCGGAGGGAGCTGCCGTCGGGGACTGCTGGAGCGGGGAGCAGGGCGAGCCGGGCGGCTCTGGCTGCCGCCCCGCAGCAGCGCTAACTTGTGGGCACAGCTGGTTCCCGGAGCCCTTCTGCTGCTGCTGGCGGCTCCTGCTGCGGCCATGGAATCCAATGGCACATTCCTCGCCTGCAACAGTAAGTGTGGGGAAGTGTTCTTGTGTTTCAGCTCTCTTGTCTTGTCCAAGAGCTTCGTTTTTCCTCCTCTCTTCTCCTCCCTTCCCCGCTTCCCCATTCTCTCATTGGGATGTAATGGGGCATTTCATCGCTGTTACGGAGAGAGATGACAGATTTTGCTCTGTTAATGGGATGGGCTGTGTTGGTAGGAAGGGTGCCTTGGCTGGGGAAGCGTCTGGAAGTTCAGAAAAGTGGATCCAAATCTCCTCCCCTTTATGGGAAACTGAGAGCGGGATGGGTGCTCTGCTGAGTAAACTCTGTGAGCTCTGGTGGAGACAGCAGAGCCTGGATAAACACCTGGGCTCAGGGGCTGTCCCCGAGACACTGCAAATATTAAGTACAAAATAAGTAATGTTTCTAAAAAAAGAAGTTCTCTCTCCCCTTGCAGCAAGTGAGATTTAAGAAGGTACCAAGTCTGGGAGGCTTGTCTGATAGACAGGGTAATGGAATATCCCCCCCCTATTCCCTCACCTGACTTTCTGTATTGCTTTGTTACCCCTTCACTGTATTTTACTTTGATGAACAGAAACAACTCAGGGCTGTGGTACCTACAGGTTGAAATGGGATATTTTGATCCCCAAGAAATGGGAAAAGCCTCCAGTACTTTTATTTCATGAGATAGAGGCTTTCTTACCACAGATGAGCTATAAACAAAAATAAACTGGTAGAGCAATAAGTGATTTCCCATAAACATAATCATTTTAATGTTACCAGCAAAAATGTGAAAAGATTCCCCCAGGCTTGTGAAATCTTCACTATGATTTTCCCAGATGGTAGAAATCTGACAGGAGGGTGAACCAGAGGTTAATGTTATACTTTTTGTAGGTATCTCATTCATTATACAGCCACTGGGGAAAGAAAGCTAAGAAACACATCTGGAACTGTTAAAACATTTCCCATTTTGGCCTGTGGGTTATTTTTCAGTGAATATTATTTAGTCCTCTGGGTTTAGGGACGAAGAAGAATTCAGTGGCTGGTAATCTATTTCTTCGTCTGAAGCAGAAAAATACACAAATGTTGAATGGGCCAAGAATTTAAAAAAGTATTTACTGAAATTCCTTGACACATAACACACACGCACAAGTGCCAAAGCCACTCCAAATGCCAGACTACTTAGACAAGAGGAGTTGCTCACATGTGGACTTCTTAGCAGGATTAGGCTTGTGCTATGCAGTTTGTCAGAAATTTGTGATACTGTGGGTTGTGGGTATGTTTTGTCCCTGGCTCTATGTTGAAACTCAGGTTCTTTCTTTCAGTTTCTCTCTTCCCCCCCCCCCTCCTCCCCCCCTCCCCAATATATACAACAACAGCTGTATTTACTGTGTCAGAATTAATGTGGGCTATTAATACTCTTTCTCTTGCCTCATGAAGTTGGTTTGTTTCTGAACTGGAAGCCCTTGTGCTCATAGATTGTAGAATAGCTAATTTGTACTATGCCTTATTCTTATACACTGACTTTTCACCCAAGACACTGTGTACATTGTGAGGGGAATGCCACAGCCCCATGACAGGAATGCCCTCTGCCACAGTCCAGAGTGAGAACTGGCTTGTAAAATCCTACAAGACAGGCCATTTCCTTGTTTCCTCCATCAGCAAGTCCTCAGGATTAACATCGATTTTGAAATTTCCAAATGAATCATCTTGACCTGTCCTTGCGAGCTGGGAGCACTGAGGAGGCTCCTTCTGGACTTCAAGCTCCATGGGTAGAGATAATGCAGCTTGGGATCAGCTGGGATCTTCTCTGAGGCAGCTGGTGACTTTGATCTCCTTTCCTAGCAACAAAATGCTCCCAGCACACACCTTTGATGCAGGTTGTGTTTGATACACTACGTGGGAGTTTTGTGAGCTGTAGTGTTCCCTGTAGTGCAGGGGAATTTGGGATACTGACACATCCCAGTACATTAAGCAGTCGGCTTGTTCCTTTTTCAGACAGGACAAGTAAAATTCACTTTGGGTCTTTTTTATTTTGACACAAAAGTTGCTAAATTTCCCATCTGAGCAATGTCTTTTAGTAAAACTAAAGCCCACAGTTGGTTCTGAGGTTGTTGCCAGTGTGTAAAGCCCCATCAGGCCCAAAAGTAGCTAAGACAGGGCAAGAGGATGCTTGGTGAAAAATAGATTTTAATGGGGAAACGAAAAAGAAAGAAGAGGGAAATGCAGTCACTTGGAAAACTGCTGCAGGTAGAAGAGATGAAAGGATACATCCAACTACAGGGAAAAGCAAGAGGGAGAGGTGTGTGGGGAAGAAATGGTTTGTGCGGGATTGGAAACTCAGATGCCCAGATAGGCAGCTCTGGGAGCGAAAGGTGTCAATGATTTGGGAGCAAAGTAGAGTTTCCTGTACAGGGACATCAATTGAAAAAGGTATTTTGGAAGGAAAGCTGCAGCTAAACACTTGGTAATTTGATCACCCAGGGTAGGATTCAGCTGGGTCAATGCAGGTATCTCTAAGAAATTTTAGGCTTATAGGGGTCTAGACTGGAGGATTGTATCCTGGCTTCTCCTGGCCCCTTGTTGGCACTGTAGATATCTAAATACTGCAGGACTGACCCCCAGCCATGTGTCTCTGAGGTCCTTCTCATGGGCGGAGGGATCTCAGTCCTCACTCAGCCAAGCCACCAGACCAGAAGGCTGCAGACCTTGGTCAGACATAGAAGTTTATTTATTTCTTTATGCAGGCAGAGAAGATTTTGGCAGTTTCTTCTAAACTGAAATACTTCCACACCTTAAATGAGCCAGCCTAAACACTGTGTGTGGGGAAATTCTCACACCTCAGGCTTCCCCTCACATGGTACCTTTTAAAGCCCTGTATTGAGGTACCACACAACGAGTCTCAATGGCTGATTTTGGCTAGAGTTACAGAAATTCCAGATAAATCCCTTAAGGAAAAA
This sequence comes from Oriolus oriolus, assembly GCA_013400235.1. Lineage (NCBI taxonomy): Eukaryota > Metazoa > Chordata > Aves > Passeriformes > Corvidae > Oriolus > Oriolus oriolus. The sequence continues at coordinate 282,008 of VXBT01003842.1, forward strand.
AAAAAGGTTTTTTCCCTAGTTTTGCGTAATTCAATTGTGCAATTTAATTATTGCACAAATTTTGCCCTGCTCCAGAACGTTGAGAATGACCTGCGTTTTGCCTGTAGAAGAAATTTCAGCTCCTGAAGAAAATCTTGAGAAAAGCTTTTAAGTGGCCTTTTAAAAATGAGGTTGGGACCCACCTACGACTGACTTTGGGTTTATGAAGAGAACATCAGCATGTTCCCAGAAACATGGCTTGGGAGTCGGGCAGCTGAGCTGCTCGAGTGCTCCTGGCTGCTGATCCTGGTCCTATCCATCAAGTTGATATCCTTCTTTTCAATTACTTTCTTTCCACACCGACTACTGGAAAAGCTGTAATTTATTGCAAGCCTGTATTTTTTTTTACACTCTCTCTGCAGCCAAATCTCTATGTGCACTGTGATGAAGGGACCAGTGGAAGGAGCAAACCAAACTTTCAGTCTGGTTTTGGGTTCTCAAGTGCAATGAACTTTGGTTGGGTGTTTTGTTTTACCTGGATTTCATCAAGAGCGCAGGGCAGTAGCTTTTGATGGGTCACAGCCTGTTCCACGCACTGATCCAAGCTCCCTGTGAGGGACCTGGACTGGTCCAGATGTGTGAAGGTTTTCACAGATAAAGGTCATGATTTGGTCTGTCTGTGAAATGTCTGAGCAGGCAGCCTGGCTTCATTTACACAAAGCAGGGCCAGAGCTCTGCAGTGTTCAATTGCCAGCACATTTCCCAGGCTGGTTTTGATCCACAGCAGGCTGGCAGATGGCATGGTCTGGGTGATGGGCCTGCAGCCCTTCCCAGCGGGCACTCTGGATATAACCAGCCTGTTTTGGGGAAAGATGGGCTGTGTGGGCTTGTCAGAGCTGGAGAAGGGGCCATTCTCCTCCCAGAGACCTTTCAAACAAGGTGAGACAGCCAAAGGATACAGAGAGAAAGTGGGGCTGAGAAAAGGTGACAGGGTGAGGGTGACAGTGCTGATCCCCTCACATGGCTTCTGGCTGGTGTGCAGGCAGAGGGAGGCTTTAGGCAGTGATTTGGAGGACAACACAACATGAGACTTGGGAGAACTCCTCCTGTATGAATTTTTAAGGTTTAAAATATATGGTTTCTGCCCCAGCTCAGCAGGACCTCTCAAGCACCCTGGAAAGGGAGAGGGCGAGAAAAGCCAATGTAAGGAAGAGGAGGAGGTTTGCTGCTGGAGAAGCCCGTTCTCAGTGTGACCACAAGGTGGAACTTGGTACATACCACATGCTCCGAGGAGGCACCCGCTGGGAACAAGCAGCAGCATCCTTGGCCAGGGATGCAGCCATGCATCTGGACTCAGCACCCACTCCCTGAGCCCACTTCCCCACAGGGAGCAAGAAGGGGAGTGCTGGTGTAGAAGATCCACAGGCATTTTTTGGTGGAGGTGAAAAGCTGTGCCAGCAGCAAGGTCTGGTCCTCAGAGGATGTGAGGTGTCACTGGGGAGAATAAGCTGAGAGCAGTGAGTGGTGTCCTGGAGGTGGCAGAGAAGGAAGAACAAGGGTTTCCACAGGTGGGATATGGTAGGGCGTGGATGAAGTGAGGAAAGGACTCCAGAGGGAAGGACAGGGCAGGTGGGACCCTGCAGATGTGGAATGCACCTTTCTGACACGTTCCTCAGTAGGAAGAATGGCATCATGTAAAACAGACCTGTCTTTTTCTGCTTGGTAACAAACAACAGAGCAAGGCACAACCTTTGGCCTCTTCAGTGGGAAAATCTCCCCTGAACATGACATTTATTATTTATAATGTAGTTCCCATAGGCATTACTAGTTACAAGTTGCATCATGTGCATGATGTGATGGGGAAGTGGTGAGGTCATCACCAGCACAGGTATTTTTATTCTGCTCCTAAATTATCACAAGTCTGGGCAGACCAGCAGCTGAGTTTTGTCACGTCATTTTTGTCAGTGTGCTCTGAAGAGACTGTGATCAGAATTAGGGTTGCACCACTTTTGGTGTTGCCTCAATGTGATGGTGGTGGGAGAACAGGTGCAGCCCTAAAGAACTCAAAAGCCAAACTGCTTCTCCCAGTGTGAAGTGGTAATAGTGCTTCCTTAGCTCCCTTGTGAAAGGATGTGATGGAGATTAATTAATTTTGGAAAATCATCTGAAGAGCAGCCTGTGCATTGTGGTGTTCTCACATAGCCCATTTCCTACCAGACTCTACAGCCACTCCATCTCCAAGTGCCTATTTCCTGGATGCTCAAGCACTTTGCTGACTTTGGGACCATGTTCTGACATCCTCGTTCCCATCGATTTCCATTTGCTCTGTGAGTAATCCAGCTGGAATCAACAGGGTGATGAGCACAGCCCCAATCCTGGGCACGGGGACGTGGATAACTTCACTCATGTGACCAGGGCCATTTATTTAATTGGGATTGGTCATATGGGGAAAATTGCACGACCCACTGAGGTGCAGTTACCTGCAGTGAATAAGGCTTGGAGAATTCTTCCGTGGGCCATTTGCAGGAATCACTTCCTCCCGTGCCAGAGCATGACAGCAGCATCGTGTAACATCAATACCCAGCGTCACACCTGTCAGGCTTCTTCTGTGGGTTGTGACATTGTCTTTAGATGACCTCAAGACCACAATACATCCAGCTCAGTCGTTTCCCAAAGCAGGGAATTTCTGGCCTTATTAACTTATCTTCATTTTGAAAACAAATGGATTTGCACTGCTTTACGTCTCTGAAGCCCTCACAACAGCAAAACTTGCACATTGCTGTTGTGGAGAGGTGTTTCAACTCATCGAATGCTGACCCTGTGCTTTGTGTGTGAGCAAACTTCAGGGCTAAGTACAGTAAAATGTTCTCCAAGGGCATGGAAAGCTTTGAGCAGAGCTGTCACTGGCACTGCTATTAAGAATTAATGAGAAAATGAAGCACAGGGTCTCTGTGTGTTCCCAGATCAATCCCTATGCTGCTTGCTGCTGGACAGGAGAGCTGGTGTGTAGAAGCAAATTGTTTTGCTAAGGCAATTACGGGAGACTTCCCCACTCCTTTGATTAGATCAGTCCTTTCCAGCACAATGTGAAATATGGGAAGTGCTCAGAGACTGATAGCTAATAAATATCATCCAGCCATTGCATCATGGTGCTCACCTCCTTGCTGGGGTAAAAACAAAGCTCCCACTCCCAGGGAAGTGCTGTGGAGATTACAGCTCTGACATCCAGCCCTTGTCTGTTCAGGGGGCCCAGAAAGGCTGGAGGTGTTTCCCAAACACCCACAGACTACCTGGCTAACATGTTCAGCAATGTCTCATTCAGAAATTGCCTTTATTCTCCTTCTCTGTCTGTGATCTGCAATGGCTGTGTGTAAGTAAAGAGTTATTAGATGTACTGCTGTTCAAGGCCATGCAGTGGCTCTGCCTTGTCCCCAGAGAGTTTCTCACCTGCAGAGTGTGGCAGTGATTAATGACTCTGATCCTGTCCTTGTGCTGGTCAAACAACCCAGTCCTCTGTGCTTCCCTGTGAGGGTTGGTAGGGCTTCCTTCAAACTGCAGAGAAAGAAAGGGGAGATGTCTGGATAGAAACAGAGATAATGTTTGTAAAACCTGTATTGAATATGATGAGGGGCTGGTGATGGAGAGCCTTCATTTAGGTCTGTGGCTAAAACAATGGCATGGGGTTTGATGTCGAGTTTCTTGGACATATGCTGGTTCTGCAGTAAGGGACATTCAAGCCCAGTGTGACCCATGTCCCTGCAGTACCTTCACCCTTGGCTTGCCTGGCAGGGCAGGGCAGCAGCTTGCAGAGGCAATGACAATTTAAAAAAAAAGGTCTGTGACAAGATGTGTGTATCACTGCTGTTTTTCCCTTCAGAGAAGGTCATGGCTAGGGAAAAGATGGATTTTAGTCCCAGCCATTGCCAGGACAATGGGGAATGGCTGTGAGTTTCAGCAGAGAAAATTTATACTGGTTGTAACAAATTCTTCGCTGAAAGCATCTATGCCCTTGTACAGGACTCTGAATTGGCTTTGGAGTCTCTGTCCCTAGAGATATCCAAACTCACCTGGACAAGGCTGCAAGCAGCCAGATCTACCTTTGAAGGTGACTCTTGACTTTGAATGGGTGGTTGAACAAGAGAGCCCCAAAGGTTCATTCCAACCTGAATTTTTCCCTGGTTGTGTGTAATCAGTGACTTGTTAAATGCCTGAGGGGGCCTTATTCCTGTACTAGAGTGCAGGATAAATCTGAATTACAAGAATAAACCCAAAGCTATGCAGAAATGAGGGCTCAGTGACTCACCCAAGTCACACAGGAAATCGGTGGCAGAGAAGACATGCTCCGCGCTCTTAGAAAAATACTCTTCTCTTGGTGGAAAAGGAAGAGCATTAACACTTCATTTCCGAGCATCTTTTCGGTCACATCTGCCCTGGCTAAGAGGTGTTTTAGGCACCGTCTTCAGTGCCTGTCAGTGGGAACAGCACGGAGCAGCTCTGCACAGAAAAGAAAGGGTGGAGCCAGGCTCGCTCGGATCCGGGCGTTCGTGGGCAGCACAAGCTGACAAGCCCAAGGCAGTGATTAGGAGCCACAAACAATATCTGGGACTTCTCCAGCCTCTGGAAATGATGCGTAAAATCCCACTGGCGTATAACTGGCGGAAAACTTGTTCCTTCTACCTGGGCAGCTGCCGGCAGGCTCCTCGGCTTAGTTTTGCATCCAGTGTGTGAAGCAGGAGGAGAGACTTCCCACAGTCCCACCCCCAGCCGGACTCTGCCCTCCCCTGCCTTGCTGTGGTGCCGCTGTCCCGCTGCCTGCGCTCGCTCCTTGGAGCCCCGAGTGACACCGCGCCCGCCGGAGCTCCTGGATGAGCAGGGATCCCTGCAGGGGTGGCACGGCCCCCCAGCCCTCCCGACGGCCGGCGCCTGTCCCCGAGCCCCACACTGGATCATGCAGTGCATCCGAAGGCAGCCCAAGCGCACCGCGTCCCAGGAAAACATCCTACTGGAGCAGAGCCGTAGAGTGGCCGCGTTGAATGGCATCAGGCTGGGTAAGGGACGGCTTGGGCAGACCCTCGGCACCGGCAGCCGCTTCCTTCTCTTTTCCCTGCGCAGAGGCAGTGCTCCGCCCTAAACTCCAGGGTTATTTTTAAATTCCCAAGGTCTCCTTTCCTTTCGTTTGCCTGTAACCACACGCCAGATGTGCGAAGCGCTTCGTTGGAGGCATCAACGAATGTGGGCAAAGGGTCGGTTCCCAAATCTCTTGCTGGGCTTCCTGAACTGCCTCTGATTGAGGGTGTTTGGGGAGGGCAGTGCCCTTCTCCTGCCCAGTTTTAGCCGTGCTCCATGGCGTGTCGCCTGTTGCTATAAGAGAACCACGCCGGGGTTGCCGATGAAAGAGGAAACCCGGGGAGTTTCATAACTTGTGTGCCTGGCTACGAACTCATTGCTGGTTCGTGCTCTCTGGAGGCACTGCCCAAGTGGATGCGAGTCCCTTGATTCCTGTGGATGCAGAGGGTGGATGGAAGTGGGAAATAGCCATTCACCCACCTGAGTTCTTTAGATTTTACCAGAAAGGCTTTCTGCCCTTTTAAACCAGGAAACCGGAGTTAAGCCTGGTCTGTGAGCAGGTGGGAGGGGGAGAGCAGGCGGGAGGAGACTTGTTTTATAGCGACTGTAATTAAGTTCTATCAGATCAGCAGATTTGTGAGACCAGTGCAGCAGAATGGATTATCACTGCCTTCCTAACTATGTGGACTCAAAGCCCGGCTCCTACCGTGACAGCTATTGTTTTATTGTGCTTCCTGCTTGCTGTAAGCCTGAGCGAGATGAGCCAAAGGTTAACATTTTTGATGTCTCAGTGTCTAAAGCCTCCTAGTGCAGTGTGTTAAAATTATGGTTATTGCAGTGCTTGAGGCACTCCTGCCTTGGCCAAACATGATTTTTGCTCTGAACTTCACTGCGTACTGAATATATTGTGTTCAGAAAGTGTGTGATTGATGTTTGGCGAGGAAGGGAGTGCTGACCCTTGAAAGGCACTCTGGAATTTTGCATGCCAAGTGTGTACTTGGTGTTTTACAGAGGATTCTAAGCAAGACCCAGTCCTGCCACATGTTTCAGGCAGGATTTGCACAACTATTTCAGTGCAGTGATTGTGCTTCTCATGCTTAATGTTGTTATGTAGTTGGGAGTCAATATCCTTGTCCTGCTGCCCAGTGTTTTTTATCTTTGAAATGATGTATGTGTACAATGATTCTGGTTTCTTTGATATGAGTTTTCATTGCTGTGAGGTGGAGCTCTGAACCACAGACCTCCTCAGCTTCAAGCTTTGAGCAATCTGGTCTAGTGGAAGGTGTCCCTGCCCACGGCAGGGAGGTGGAATGAGATGACCTGTAAGGTTCCCTTCAACCCAAACCATTCTGTGATTCTCCATGGGGTGGTTATGAAGAAATCCTCAGGTTTCTGCTGGGAAAAGGTGGGGTTTTTTTCTGGAAAACAATTCAAATAACCAGCTGAGAGTAATGTCCCATTGACACATCAGGGGTGTGTTTGTGGTTCCTGGATCAGCAGATCAGAGTGTCTTACGCTGCATCTCTGGTGTAACAGAATGCTGTTGCAGGTAGGAATACAGAAGTTAAGTGACTCACCCAAGAAAAGTCTGTGCCAGTGCTTGGTTGGGCATAGGAGGCAGAGCCTGAAGCATTGGCCCTCTTCCCTGGCCAGTTTAGCTGTGTGAGCTTCAACTGCTGCTAGACAGACCCCAAGCAGCCTGACATGGGCTGTGCCCACCCTGTTGAGGGGATGCCCCTCTTTCCTGTGGGTGGTTTCAGGCAGGGCTTGGGGTCATCACAGACACAGGTCATCTCTGGGTCACTGCTCTCTGTCTGAAAGGACCCCACGTCAAAGGGATGTCAGAGCTGTTAGACACTCATGGTCGGCCCTCTTGCCCTTTTCTGGCCAAACCTGCTGTCTCTCAAGAGGGAAGCTTGTCTCTGTCCTCTCCCTGGCTTCTCCCACTGCCCCTGCCATCTTTTATCTTTGCCGTGCCTTCACCATGCACCGTCCATCTTCATCCTTCCCTCCTGCTCTAACAAAGTCCAGTGCCCTCCTTTGCTGATCATTTGACCTTTCCTGGTCCTCAGGCACAGTGGCTAAGGATGAGTGGGAGGGCTGCTCCCACCCCATAGTTAGAGTTTTGACCGTGCTATTACACTGACTGGACTGTGCTGGTGAACAGGATGAAGGGCTCTGAGCTGCAGCTTGTGTCCGAACTGTGTGGTCCGAGCCTGGAGGAGAGGAATCTGCCCTTGGCCATCGCTTGTGCCCATCCAGATTTGTCTTTATTATGTTGGTGCAGCTCTTTGGGATGTCCTGGTAGCAGGACACGTTACAGATGCTGCACACGGCGTCTGTGGAACAAAACATGTCCTGGTTAAATGGATTTCTTATTCCACACTTACGGAGGCATCCAAAGGATTTGATGGTTTTCCTGCTTTCCTCCTCGTGTCACCCTAGGATGACATGTCCTCCTCCTAGTCCTGTAATGATGCCTCGAGTGTTTGGGATCTGAAGGAAAAGAAGGAATGAGGCTGGGAGCCAGATTAGAAATGTGGGTGAATAGGGAGAAAGGAGAAGTTGGTTTCCTCTCCAGGAGCCTTGAGGAGAGCTGCAGGGATGTTAGTGAGGCTGCAGTCTCTGCGCTTGGAGGACCTTTGCCTCAGAGCGGAAGCCAACTCATCACAACTCAGGAGACCAAGAACCTGTGAAGCTGTTGTGGTGTCTATCCTTCCTCTGGATGATCTGGCCTCTTATCAACCCCTGGGAATGCTGCCAGGTCCCATAGCTGGCCTCAACTTTTTACCCTTCTGTGCTTTGCAGGAGACAGCTTTTTTTCTTCTCTCCATGAATTTTTTTCTGAGGTTTTCAGTGGGGGAAGCATTCAAATTCCCCTCCTAGGAACCTGTAGACCAGTCATGAGCTGAGAAGCCCAGGGGATGCTGCCGTGGGGAAGACAAATTAACAAGATAGCTAATTTAATGTTGAGGAAGGAGAGATGCCGAAGCCACCTTTGCAGGACCTCCAGCTTCTTTCACCTCTGCATGTTTCAGCCCGGCTAATCTGTGGGCATGCTCCTTGAGCTCTGCAAAACCAGTAAATGGTGTGAGCAGCTCACAAAGTGGACGCTGGACACCCTTAGTATTTATCTGTGATGTAAATCTCAGGCTTTGGCAGCCTCACATGCTCTCTTTAGGCCAGCATATCCCAGTTACAAACTCGCAGTGCTGGTTTTTGCTGCTGCCACCATGACCCACCTTGATGTTCTGCGGTACCTGGCACTTCAGTTTCCTATATGAAATGTCAGGAGAGTGGGAATTTGGCCACTTGGATCTCATGGTTTTGTTTTTCAAGCAGGCCTGAAGTGATGCTTGGTAGTTTGTCTTGCCTTGTTTAAAAGCCAGTGATTTAAAGCAGCTGTGTCTCCCAGAGAAGAACCAACCCAGTATCACAGGGGACACTGCAGTAAAAAAATGTCATTTGTGAGACCCCACATTATGTTTGTGTAGTACTGAGGAACTTCCCGGAGGTGAGTGGCAGGTGGCTGCAGGTGGCCAGGTGGCTACCTGAGTTGTCAAATAAGGTTAGAAAAGTTTCCTCTGAGTTGGGATGTGCATGGTCAGCACTGCAGAGTTAAATGCTGCTTCACCAGCTCTGAACCAGCCTTTCATGCAGTGTCACAGAGCTGCAAGGTGCCTGTTACAGAAAGCCCAGGATGTATTTCTCATGTTTCATGCTCTCACCCTCCTCAGCCCAGATCTGTAATTAATGGTTGGTTTGAGGGACAGATTCTCCAAGGTATTTAGCAATGTGGAAGTCGTGCACTGCTGAGACACTCAAAACCGTGTAGAATGCCAAGTCTGTGTTTTCAGAGTCTCAGTAGGTGCTTGTTGCCTCTCTAGATGTTTTAAGTGCCTTCCTGAATCTAGGCTAAGTTGTGAAATCCCAAGTTCCCACAACCAGAAGGTCTGGTTGTTATTACTTGACATTGCAATGGCCTTGTAGTGTAAGAAAGACAAAGACCCTTCGGATGGTTGAGCAATGAGGAGAGCGTGGCTGCTCTTACTGCTGCCTTAGTGAGCTGTTGCTGTGTGCCACCAGCCTTATCTCTCCTAAGCTCCATCTGATCAGCAAAATTCCCATGTGGATAGGAAGGCACCGCTTGCCAGAGGAGGATGAGAGATATCTTTGTGTATTCCTGTTTCCGCAAAGGAAATTTTGTTGCAGAACAGATTTGAAATCACTTGAAAGTTCCTGACAGCATTCCAGTTACAAGTTACGCAATTTTCCTTTCTCCGCTTTTACTGTTCTGCTGTTGGTTTTGTTGTAGTTTTTGCATCCTAACAGTATATTGTGTTTGCTGGGAAGGAGGTATTTTATCTTTGTAAAACACCTGAAAATTATCACACAAAGTCTTCGGACTAAGAAACATACGAGGCTTCAACCTCATTTGTGATCGTGAAGTGGTGTGGAGGATTTCTGGGTCTCTGCTCTGCTGTCCTCCCCAGACCTGGCTGCCCTTGTGGAAGGGAGAACACTTTGAGCATCATTTCTTGAGCTGTTTCTTAAAACATTACCGCTTCTGTTTCTCCACAGGCCTCAAAGATGACAAGGACCTGAAGTTCCTCCTGAAAGGCAGCCAGCTGCTAAAAGTGAAGTCAAGCTCCTGGAGAAAGGAGCGGTTCTATAAGCTCCAGGAGGACTGCAAAACCATATGGCAGGAGTCAAAGAAGGTGCTGAGATCCCCAGAGTCACAGATCTGTGAGTAAAGTTTGCTTCATCAGAGGTGCCTGGGGTGAACCAGGACCATGATGTGGTGTCGAGGTAGGGCTTGGAGCAATGAGAGCAGGTCCTTCATCCCTCCTGTGACACACAAACTGAGTGATGCTGTCAGCTCTGGGACAGCCACGAGGAATCTGCCGTGTCAGGAATGGCCACATTGCCCAAGCTCATGAGCTGCTGCCTCAGATGGTTGTGGGGTGGGCTGTGCTGGTCTCAGCAGCCTTGCCTGGCTCGTTTCCTCCCCAAATTGTTCAGGTCAATCAGATGCCCAAGACCTAATTCTCGGTGTGAGACATGGTGTGACCATCTGTGGTGTGGTGTGGGCTCTGCCAGGATGCTCCTTTCCTGCCTGCAGCCCCAGGGAAAACTGGCATTTAAGCCTCACGAGGGAACTGCAGGGATGTGGGAATCCAGGGGCTGACAAGAGATGTCTCTGGGAAGGAAAGCCTTTTCTCATCCTTATCTTGGAAACCCAGGATCTGCCCTGTTGTACAAAGTCCAGATACTACAATCACCATTATATGGCACAGGAAAAACCATTCTGTTCCAGCAGCACCCAACTTGGCACCGTAATTGGGACCGCAATTGAACCCAATTGTGCAGTCAAAATGGAATCAGGCAGGGTGTGTGTCTGTTTATATCTTTTCTTTCTTCTCATTTAATATTTTTCTGACATATTTCTCCATATTTTCTGACATTTTTTCTCTCATATTTCACTAATCATTGTGGTCTTGTAAATCCAGGAGATAAATTAGCAACATGGAATATGTTTTGTGGCGTGTTGAAATTACATGTGTGTTAATTACACAATTTTTTTGGTAATGATCACAATTAACTAAATGGAGGGTGGGTCTTCCAAATTACCTCCCTTCCTCCCACAAACACTGATAAGGTTTTCAGTAGGAGGAGTAAAGTAGCAGGGTAAAATATGTTTGGTTTGTAACCCTGATGGCCACACGCTTCTCACATGACCTTGGGCACCTCATTTAATCTCTTTGTGCATCCTTCTCCACACATTTTTTTTCTCTTCCTCTAACTGTAATTAGGCTTTGAGTCGTAGAATCACGAAGATTTGGGTTGAAAGGGACATTAAAGATCATCCAGTTCCAACTCCCTGCCATGGGCAGGGACGCCTTCCACTATCGAAGGCTGCTCCAAACCCCATTTTCTTGGGGTGACTTTATGATGTTGTACGCCCATCCAGCCTGGCCTTGCACAGTTCCAGGAACTGGGCATCCACAGCTTCCCTGGGCAGCCTGTGCCAGTGTCTTGTCACACTCTGAGTAAAGAATTTCATTCTGTCATCTAACCTAAATCTCTCCTTTTTTAGTTTAAAACTATTCCCACTTGTCTATCACTATCTGCCCTTGTAAAAAGTCCCTCTCCCTCCTTTTTTATAACAGGGGAAGGCTGCGGTGAGACCTCCCCTGGGGCTTTGGGTTGGAGGCTGTCCCCTCCTGGGTGTTTGGATGCCCAGCCTGGCAGGGTCCTGAGCTCAGCTGGGCTCTTCACATCTCCCGGTGTAATAACCCATCACAGTAGCAACAAACAGAGAGTCCTCAGTAAGTGTTTGCTCCCTGGGAACGCCTGCTCTGCTGAGCTCTGTCCCATATAAAACCTAAGTCCTTTCCCATATAATAGATATCTTGCTACTGTATCTTGCTCTAAAACAGGTAAGGATGTGAGTTGAGAAGAATGACTTTCAGAGCTCACTCTCCTGTGCTCTGAGCCAGCAGTTTCCAAATTATGGGGTCTGAGAGCACCTACAGCAACAGTCCTAACCCCACCTAGTCCTTGGTGGGGCTAAGAATGGGAAGGGATCCTTGTGCTGTGGCTCCAGGGACCCTGATGTTTGCCTGGAGAAGCCCTGGTGGATCCATGGCTGTGGCAGTGGCATGGAGAGGGGGTGCAACTGTGGCTATTTTATAAAAAAGAGTGAGGTCAAACCCTTTGAGCTGGGCTCTGGGCACAGGCTGGGGGTGTGTCCGCTTGGGTGTGGATTTACAGCACTCCAGATAGGCTTTGGTAACTGGGCACAGCCAGCATTGCCACACTGCTGGAGACAGGCAATGCCATGGTGGGCAGGAGAACCTGCTGTGCCCTGGGAGTATCCTCAGGGACACATGGAGATGGCTCACAGCACGTGCCTGCTCCGTGACACTCCATGCAGGCACACCTTTCCCAGGGAAAGATTCTGTTTTTTCTTTTGCCGTCAGGATAACAGCAGTGGAGACAAGTCAGTGGAGGCAGAGCTCGTCCTTGCAGCTCTGTGAAGGCAAGCCCTGGCCAGGCTCTGGCCAGACTGGCTTTGCACCCTGGCGGCTGTCTGGCTGTGGGAGCTGGACAGGCTGTGTCCCACATGCTCCTGGGAGGATGTGAGCCTGCGCTTGCACTTGTGGTGCCAAGCTCTTGGGAGGGCGGGAGGGACACCTCGGGGCTGCTCTGGATGCGCCTGAAGTTGGCGAGACAGATGAGTACTGACTCCTGCCAAGTCCCAAGCTGTAACACCAAGGATGTCCATTTTCATAAAATCATAGAATGGTTTGGGTTGGAAGGGACTTGAACATTTCCAGGGATGGGGCAGCCATGGCTTCTCTGGGCAACCTGTGCCAGGGCCTCACCACCCTCACAGTAGAGAATTGCTGCCTGATAGCTAATCTAAACCTGTTCTCTTTCAGTGTGAAGCCATTCCCCTTTGTCCCATCACTCCAGGCCCTTGTCAAAAGTCCCTCCCCAGACCTCTTGGAGCCCCTTGAGGCACTGGGAGGGGCCCTAAGGTCTCCCTGGGGGCTTCTCTTCTTTAAGTTGAACACCCCCAACTCTCCCAGCCTGTCCCCAAAGCAGAGGGGCTCCAGCCCCTGGAGCATCTTTGTGGCTTCCTGTGGACTCACTCCAACAGCTTCACATCCTTGGAGGCCCCGGAGCTGCAGTACTGCAGGTGTTGTACCATGGAGAGCAGAGGAGAGGGATAAAATCACTTCCCTCAACCTTCTGGTCATGTCTCTCCTTGCCTTTCTCTTTTACTGATCCTCTGAGTCCTTCCATTCCCAAGTTTTCAGAGTGATTGCTGTGTTTGAGTTTCATTCTGCAGCTTTCGACCTCACCAGGCTGCTTTGGGTGCAGGTAGAGCATGGATTGCCCTTGGCTGCTGCTGTGGCCTCTGGCAGGCTCTATCACCACAGCTGCCTTCTCTGGTCCAGTGTGAAGGCTGTGACATCAGAGGAAGGGTGCAGGGTCATGAGTTGAGACCCAAAACCAGGGACTTCAGGGCATGTCTCTCCAGAGGGGACACCCTTCCTTGTTAACAGACACTGACTTTGCTCTCCAGGACAAAGCCTTTCTAAAGCTGCAGATAAGCTCCCTTTTCAGGATGGAAAAAAGGATGAGCAGAATGGAAACTGGGAGCTTTAGCAGCAGGTCTAATCTTATCTGCAGCATTGCTGACAGCCATGGATGCACCTCAGAGGAGCAAAGCCTGGGTAGAGCAAGGGTTATGTTTTTGTTTGGATAGCTTCTTGTTATTCCTGTTGGTGTTCTTACGACCATGTGGAAAAGCCATTTGTAAACCATTGTGTGGTGGAGTCCAGTAGATAAAACTGGGGACTGCCAAGGTTAGACAGGAGAATGTCAGATGCTTGAAGTTCAAAAAGCCCCACATATCAGGGTTGTGACAGGAGCAGATGTTGCCTGGATCAGATACACGGGGTACAACCAGTACCTTCCTCTATTGTCTTTATTTTAAACAACTGAGCATTTAAATTGGATGCTGTCTTCATAGCTGCATTACCCAAACAGGGGATAAGCTGTCCTTCCAAAATGGTTTCAGAGCAGGCAGGATAATCCATTTTTTCCCTATTGTCAATAATTCCTTATTTTTCAGTATGTTCCATTTAGGTCCCAGGGCACTTTTTTTTTTTTTTCCTTCCCCAAAAGCCCTTGAAGCATCTTGAGTCAGTTTTCCAACAAGCATGTTCTGCCCTGTGTGTGCTCTCTGGTTGCCTCCAGCAGAAACACAGGAGTGCTGGGCACCAAGGGCTGCTCAAAAGCACCTTTAAAAGATCCATTTTTCACCACAGCCTGCTCCATCCTCTGTCTGAGCTACAACCAGGCCCACAAACACACTGCTGCTCTCGTTATCTTAACTGATGTGTAGGGCCGTGGCAGGGTGGATCCTTCTTTGGCTCATGAGGCTTTTCCACAGCTTTCTTTCTGGGCTCCAAAAACAGAGTTAAAATAGCAGGATTAACAGTTTTGGGGCAAAGAAAAGATCTGTGTGAGAGAGCTGGAAAACAGTTCATTCTGAGGCCGTTTACTCCTGAGCCTCACTGTGGTGTGAGGGAGGAGAGCCGAAGGGGGCAGAGGGACTCAGTTGCAGGAGCAGCAGCCTGTCAATAGCACTGTCTCATTTATATGTGGTCAAATATCAGATCTCGTCTAGGTGAAAAAAAAAAAGAGCAAAAAGGCATTTGCTGCTTTCAGTGAAATTGATTTTTGAAAGTATTTTCTTAAAACAGCTGTAATCCCTAGTGTGAGCTCACTTAAGCCAGACTCCATCCTTTTTAAAACTCTCTCAACTCGGGGATTTGTGGGAATGGTTGAAAACTTTCCAGTGAAATCATCCTTTTGAGCAGTTGGTGGAGAAACAGGGCATTCAAAGGCAGAAGGAAAAGACTGAACGAGTCAATTAAGTTTAGGGGTGCTAGAATGGGGCCCCAGGGATGGTGCTTTGGTACCTTCTGCACTGTCTCTCCTGGAGGCTCGGGGAGGTGACGTTTTCCTTGACAAACGTGAACGAGCTTCACACACTGAACCAGCGATGACTCACTGGGGCGGCGTCGTTGAGTCACAAGCAGTGAAGTCAAGAGAGAGCGTCAGGGGTTGTAGCTGAAATATTTCCATTTCTAGCCGAAAGCTTTACGTAAAAACTGCTATTGTTGAGGTTTTTTTCTATGTTTTGGTTAAAATAATCAGTTTTGGGAGGTGAGCTAAATTCAGTTGCACTACTGAGTGTTGCAAGCGATGATTGTTTTATTACTTGAAGTCATGAAATTTATATTTTGATCTGATGATTAGTTATTCTCACTATTAAAAATGCACAGAATTTGTTCCTGTTTCTCTGACTTCTGGCGCAGTTATAGGATATTTTTGCTTGGTTTAATCATAGAACAAAAGGTTTATGTTTATAGCCTAAGATGAGTGTTTGGCAGAAAACTTTTTCCTTTGCTTTTGGCTTGCTGTGAAATTTATGGATATCTTTAAAATGCCATGCAGTGAACAAACCATATCACTTTTGTGGAAAAATAAATTATTGTCTCCATTGAATTATTGTCCTGAATTGCAGAGGAACAGGAAGGATGTAATATTGCTCTGTGTTTGCTCGAGTCAAGACGCGAAAGCTTGAAATTGTTCCTGATGAGTGTCTAAAGTCAACAGAAACTCTCAGCAACCTGCGTGCACACAGCAGGTAGCTGGCTGCACTGACAGCTTCCTTCTGCAGTTTCTTGAGGAATCATTGCTTTCATGGTCAGACATGTATTTATCCCTGGAAAAAATATCTGCTGATGCGAACGCATTATGCAAGGCGGCCGTCAGCTGCGAAAACAAAACCGTCTGTTTGTGGGTCTCATTAGTTTTTATCAAAATCGCTCAAGCCATAAAACACGTCATTTCAGATGCAGAGCTGCCTGTTTCTTCGATTGAGTTTTGAATCAGGCCACCGCGGGCGTCGCTGGGACAGTTTTCACCACAGGCAGCGCGCTGACAAATATTGACCTTGTTCTCCGTAGCATATGTTAAATGCAAAGGCAGAAGTGTTGAGAGCCTCAGATCCAAATTTAGCGGCGCTGTGATGGCAGGGGAAGTAGGAACTGGTCGCCAAAATAGTTTGCAGGGCCCTGGTTGTGTGGAAGGAATGTAAATAGAGATCACTCTCTTTGCTTCAGTGCCCCAGGCCACGATGGGTAGACTGAAAGATTGGGTAAAGACCTTACATTAAAAGGTACTTCCAAACAACCTGTGAAATTGCATGTGCATTGTATCACTGGTTGTCAGCTGGTGAGCACACGCCAGCAGCGAGGGCAGACTGCTGTGCAGCACATCTCGAGTTAGAACAACCTGCTGAGCATGCTGGTGGAGGGGCAGCGGAGAAGAGAATGGATGAGGAATCAGCAGCTGGGACCAGCCGTAATTCACACCCAGGGGGATGAAAGAGCAGTGCCGGCAGGGCTAGGAAGGCACGGCACAGCGGGGCTCACGCTGAACCCACCCGTGAGTCATGATGTTAAAGTATCCCTCAGGGATGAGGGTGATGGATAGCCTTTGGTATTCCCAGCCCAGGGAGCTGACAGTGCTCCAGCTCCCGCTGATTACAAAGGTCCTGATCCCAACTGCGTTTGGCCATTAGCATCAGCCACCCCTGGTGAAACTGAAATCAGCCGAACGCCTCTTCCCGGGGTGAAAGCAAAGCGAGAAGCAGCACACGGGGCACGCTCAGCGAGTCGTGAAATCCATGTAGTGTCTCTGCAGGATGGGCCCCGGGTCAGGTAGCAGCTTTCGTCTGTTCCTGACAAGATGCTTAGTCAAGGTGCAGCTGGTGAGGGTCTGGCCCCTCTGCAGACATGCGGGATGGTGTGCAGGCTCTGTACGGCTGAGCACATTTCTCATCTGCATTTCTTGACAGTAAACAGAAGTGACTTACTGAGCCAATTAGAGTGAGATGGAGTAATTCAGTGTGACTGAATGCCACATTGCACAGATCTCCTCTTACTGACAGGGGGTAGGATAAGGAAAGGATCTGAGGAGTTCTTCCCCCAGAGTGAAAAGCTGCCCCCCTTCCCTAAGGAGTAACTCGAGGAAGGCTGTTTTGGCAGTGCCCATACAGTGACCCTCCTCTCCCACTTCATCAGCAAAGGCACAAGGAAAGAGAAACACCTGTCAGTCCTTGTCCTTCACATGCTTGGTAGTTGCAGGAGATGTGGGTTCAGTTTATTATTTTCTCTCTTGACAAATACTCTTGACAAAATGTCTCATCTCAAAGGGCTGCCTATCAAACAGGAGGAAAACAAAGGGATTGTTCTCTGCCTCTGTTCCTTCTTTCCCTGTATTCCTTAGGATTACCAAAGAGTTTACTGTTCATGCTCCCAGCACAGTCTGGACATTTCAATTGTGGAGCAGTGATGAGAGAAGAGATGGAGAGGCCAGGGCTCGTCTCTCAGAGAAGTGCTCTCATCGTTAGGAATGTTGTCAGGCTCATCCTTCTGGCTCTTCTACACCAGAATCATAGAGTGGCTTGGGTTGGAAGGGACCTTAAAGATCTTCCAGATGATTTACTTTAAGAGGTGTTCCTTCTGCATGAGGAGATGAGCTTGCAAGTGTAACAGCAAGCTTCTTGAAAGCCATGAAGAGAGAAATCCACATCAAGAGAGACACACAAAAGATGCATGTTGGTTGCTTGAAAATATCATGGCTGTCAAAAGAGTCTGAGGGCCTGAGTCATCCCTATGCCAGGGGTGAAAGAGGAGAAGGGCGCTGGGCTGAAAATCAGCAAGGGAGAAGCACAAGAGCAGGATCCAGTGATGAAAAGTGAAAGGAGGGCTAGAAAGAAAGTTCTCAACATCTCCGTGAGAGCAGTTCGGACAGGAGGAATTTCACTGGCTCCGGGGAGCGCTGCCGTGTGTCCGTGTCAGTGCAGAGCCTTTGGCTGTCCGAGCAGCATCCGCAGCAGCCAGGAAGGCTGACCAGGATGTAACCTGTGTGAGTCGATGTCAGGAGGCCAGCAAGAACACAGGCTTCCTAGTGCTGTGCGTCATGTTTTGGGCCCTCTACAAACCGCCTCTTCAGCAGACGCAAACACTCAGAAGTAGATGCAAACTTTCCAGATTCTCTTCTGCTTGTGGTTATCTCCCCGCTGTGGCGTGATGGGGAAGGAACAGGGAGGCTGCAGGGAGACGTGATTGATGGCTGTTTGCTGCGAGTGTTCTCTGCTGTGAAACATCTCTGTCCCCCAGTTATTTTTGATTTCTCCTAGCAGATAGCTCAGCTGAACACACAGTTAGTTTGGGACTGCTAATAGAGTACGCTGGCTGTCTGGAAGCAGCTGATAAAGCACTCATGCTGGGTTAAGATTTTCCAGAAAAGAGATAACTTTAGCAGATGGCTTGGGCTGAGTCCTTTGGCTTCAGCTTTTTTATTGATAGATGAAAACAGTACACACAACCAAGCTATGGAAAGCTATAAAAAGTGTCCTTCCTTTTTTTACTGCTTTTTTAACAGTTCCTGTGGTGATAGTTTCTCTCCTTGTCTCTTGTGTGACTACAGTAGACACCAGTCCTGCTCTTCAGCCTTCCTTGTACCTTTTCTGTATTGAGGAGCTCTTTTATCTCTATCATCCTCTTTTCAGCACACCCTGAAGAGATCAAGGCAGCCCTTCCAGACACAGGTTTTCAATCTTTTTTTCCTCCCACACAGCTTTCTTTTCCAGTGGATTCATGCAGCCACGTAATGGTTTCCAAAGAATCCATACTAAATTTCCAGTATTTAACATCAGATTTTCTGGTCTTGGAAACACGAGGCCATTGCCAACCCAAAGTTTCGGCATTGATTGCACAAGCAGACTAACGAGCCATTCTGCAGGACAATAACTCTTGTGAGCCAAGCAGTGGTGAGCAGCTGGCAGGTGAAAAGGAATAGCAGGGTGATCCTTCCACTTCACTGCCATAAGCAGAAGAGACCAGGGAGGAGGAGAATCCCCTACTTATGGACAGTCTGCATCTGAGGTGCCCAGCCTGCACTTCCTTTCTGGTCAAGGGTCCACTGTAGCCATGGATTCAGGGTGTGACTTATCTTACCCTAAAGTTTTTGTTTTAATAGGACAGAACAGTTGTGTTCCAAAAGCTGCTTTATTTCCCACTGGCTATAAAAGAAGCCTGACTAAACTTTACACTTTCTGATTGAACTGAATCTGGCCAAACACAACAGCATGCTTTGCATTGAAGATGAAGTTCCACCTGAGGCACAACCACTATAATTTGATTAATGTCTTGGTTAAAGGGTAGGATCACCAGCAAGGCCTAGCTGTGGGGCAACTGCAGCCCTTTTCTTTCTAAGCTGGTTTTAGTTCTCAAACCCATGAACTTTCACTTGAAGGTAAATTGGCCAGATAACATAATTCCACAGCAGCCCATCCCAGCCCAACCTTTTCCTCTCCTCCCCTCAGCTGATCAACTGTTGGCCTTTACGAAGCGATAATCAAAGATCACACAAAGATAATGGCTCGTAATTGTCAGGGAGGAGTTTTGGCAGCTCCAGGGAGCTCCTCATGGTGTGTTCTTGTATAGGAACCAAACCAGCAAAGTGCTGTGGAAGGTGTTTGGCCACCCCAACATCTGGTGAGAACTTGAGCAAATGTTAAGTGTTGGTTTTGGAAAGTCACTGATTTTTGAAGACTGAAATTTTGGGTGGTTTTTTAAAGTTTTTTCCCCAGCAGCTGAGCATTATCACGACTGCTATGGGAAAAAAGAAAAGTTTTCAAACCTCTAATGAGAATCTGATGAATTTTGGATGATCCCAAGGCAGCCATGCCAAAAATGAGCAGGTAGATACTGAGCTGAGTTTTTCTACAGCATTGACTTTGAATGAACTGGGCACTTTAATGGTGAAATGGATGTCTAAAGGCAAGTTTCTCCTGTTCAGCAGAACTTTGGGGATATTTTATACCCATGGACTGCTTTTCAGCAAAGCTCCAGACTAGGTTGCTCCAAGCCCTGTACAACCTGGCCTTGAACACTTCCAGGGATGGGGCATCCAACAACTGCTCAGGGCAACCCGTGCCAGTGTTTGTAGATGTGTGAAGTGACCCATGAAAGACAAAAAGAGGCTGTGGGTGCTGCTGGGAGCTTGCCTGATTTCAGCCCAGTTTGAGGGCACTGATTGCTTTCAAGGGCATTTTAGGGTTGTCTCTGTTACTTCTATTTGTTTAATAAAAGTCTCTTAATACACTGGTCCTTCTGTATTGGCTTGTGTGTGCCTTTTGCAAACTTGTAGCAACATCAGCATTCATTTCCACCAGCTCAAGAACAGAGATGGAAATGGGGAAGGATGATCTTTAAAACCGTGTTTTGCTTTCTTACAGCAAGGAGGATAAAGTCTACCCTTGACAGGGGTTAGGATGGGCTGTGGATGACATCAGAGTGCTCTGAAGCTTTGGTCTTTGCCTCCTTAATTTGCACAACTTTGACTGAGAGGAACAGATGAGTTCTTAAATTTTACCTTCTCACTCTTTTTGCAACCTAAAGAAGGACAGTTTTGTTCCTTACCCTCCTCTTACTGAAGCCACCTCTCATTTTGCCCAGAGAGACTGTGGACTTCTCATCCTTGGAGCTGTTCAAGGCCAGCTGGATGGGGCTTGGAGCAGCCTGGTCTAGTGGAAGGTGTCCCTGCCCATGGCAGGGAGTTGGAACTGGATGATCTTTAAGGTTCCTTCCAACCCAAACCATTCTATGGTTTTAGGATTTTCCTGTGAGGTGATGTTCACAGGGAGGCGCAGCTCCACTCTCCCCGTTCTCAGGGGGGATGAGTTGAGGGATCCTCAAGTCAGAGATGCTCCAAGGACTTGGAACCAAACTCTTGGCAGTGATTTGTGTCTCTTAAACAGGACATCGCAGTATGGCACCTACGGTGTATTCTCCTTCTTTGTTAAGCAAAGAATATGAGGAAAGAAGTTTTCTTTTTAAAATTTCTTGTTCATTCTGGTCCTTTTGAGTTGAGTTTTCTGTAGTACCAGAGCTTGGGGAAGGGGGGAAAGGGAAGGAAACCCTCCAGAGGTTTCAGGGAAAGGAGAAAGAGTGATTTTTAAATATCCCTCACCAAGTAGAGATAAGGCTGACTGAACCCCTGCTGACAGCAGGCTCTGCTTTCTTTCCACAGTCTCCATTGAAGATATTCGGGATGTGAGGTCAGGCCATAAAACAGAAGGTATGGAAAAATACGCCAAGGATGTCCCAGAGTATCGCTGCTTTTCCATCATCTTCAAAGACCAGCGGAAAAACCTGGACCTTATTGCGAGTTCAGAGGACGATGCCAACCACTGGATCGCCGGCCTTGGGAAAATCATCGCCCACAGCAACTCCATGAACCAGAAACAGAAACTCCAACAGTATCCTTTGCTTCTAAAGTGATTAATCACGGACAAAGATGCACTTGTCTTTCCCTGTGGGTGGGGATAGTAGGCTAACCTCCTTTTTTCCCTGTTGGCCCTGGGCACTGGATTTTCACTCTGCACCCAGGCAAACTCCCTGGTTTCCAATGCTTTTTCCCCCTGTTTTACAATGATACCAGCAAGAGTGGAGTCAGGCTTAATGTAGCTCCTTAAGCAAAGAATTCCCTCTTTCATGGAGCTCCAGATAAAACAATCATTATTTTTTTTGTATTCTTCAGGGGTCTGTTTCACTTGCATTGCAGCAAACTCCAGGACAGGCACTTCTTGGCAAGGCATGAAAAGCCCATACTGTTTACCGTGTTTCTCGGTAATACAAGGAGAGGGAACTGATTCTCCTCTTCTCACTGCCAGATTTACTCCAGGGTAGCTCCACTGACTTGAGTGAAATTACTCCTTATTTGCCTCAGCATGGGAGGAAGTTTTGCCCTGAATAAATCTGCAGTTGCTCTAGTGACAGTGCAGAGATCAGAAAGGAAAAGGCGCAGAGCAGGAAAGGAGAGGGAATTTGTTATGAAATGGACAGGGGTTGGTTACTGGGTGAAATCCTGGCTCTGCTGAATTCACAGGGTGTCGGGATAGATGAAATAGGAAAACCTTATAAATATGACTGCCTGGAAAAAGATGCTGAGAATATAGAAACTGTAAGCAAGATTGAAATGAAAGCCAGCTTTGAGATACCAAGCCTTAGTTACTGAACAACTGAAAGACAGTGGCATGGCCCAGAGACTAATCCCCCCTATGACTGAACAATGCCCTCGGCCTTCACACTGGTCCAAAGGTCGCAGCAGACCCCTGCCAGCCTGGCAGGAGGGGTCTAAAGGGTAGTTTTAGGGTTTAAAGTGTAACACAGTATGGTAATGTAAAAGTTCTTATAGGCTGTATGTAAATGCTATAGGATTTGTATCTTGTATTAGATTGGTTAACGAAAATCAGAATATTCAAGACAGAAGATGATTTATGGCATTGTAATTGAGAAACTTAGGCACTTCTCTCTCTTTTTCTCCACCTCTCTCCTGCTTCTTGCTCTTCTTCTACTCTCTCTTGTACTCTTACCCTCACCCACACACTCACTCTTGTATTTCTTACCTGCATGCACTCTCTCTCTCTCACTCACGTCCACAGTCTCCCTTGCCCTGCTGTGAGCTGCAATAGCAGCTCCTTGCAGGGCCCCAATACCCACGCCCTTTGAAATAAACCTCATGCTTTAAGTCCATTCCACAGAGATCTCTCGTCATTAGCAGTCCCGACCGTCCTGACCAGCAACGGGTCAAACCCAATAATCTACAACAGGGAATTTTCCCTGGGGCTGCATTTCACTCAATAAGTTGCTTTGCAAACAGAGATTTCATGTTTAAAAAGAGAGAATATCTGTGGGTGCAGTTTTGGATGGATTTTCTTCAGTCCCTGTGTGTCTGAGACTCTGCCTGTGACATCTGAACCTGTTGGCTGATTTCACCCTGATTTGACAGAGCCACAGCAGTTATAAAATAGTAAGTTCCTTCAAGCTTCCCAAAGGTAGATATTCAGCTGTCAGAGAGGAAAACAGACATCGCTCTTGGGGAGAGAAGGCTGGGTGGGGCTTCATGGCTTGTTTGATACCAAACATCAGAGAGGAGGGGAGATGCAAAATCCTCAGCTGAGCAAAATCACAAAGCTGGAGCTCAAGTGCGAGCAGGCACCAGGAAGTCTTGCCCTCGGTTAAGTCTTCACTCCATGTGGGTTCTCTGCTGGGTAATAATGTACAGATGGAGGAGGAGATGGTGCATAAATGCTGAGCTTTCATCAGGCTGTATTCTTCTGTGGATTCTCTGAAGTCTGAGAAGCACTTTCACAGCCACAGTGCAGTTCACTTAAAGGAATCAGACTCCATTAGTTCTGATGTGCCTGGGATGTCCTGTTTATCTCCTGCACTCTGAGTGTCTTTTTTTGGGAAGTTTTTCAAGCTCTGGGCTGTGAGGTCACTCTCCAGCCACCCCAGAGTGTGTAGGGGAAAATCTGGGCTACAGAAAGTTGTCCCTGGAGCATATCAAGTTAAATATATTGCTGAAAAACTTGCCTGTAAGAAGAGACAAGATTGTTAAGGGGGGAAAAATAACAATGACATTTGCAAGGGAAGAAGGCTGTAAATTTCCAGCATGGAAAAGTGCCTTTTTGTCTTTGGAAAGCAGAACCAAAGCTAAATAGGGTGGGTAGGCAAACCATATTTCTGGAAGAGTAATTACTGTGCAGTGCTGGCTTCCAATCTGGGCTTGTCTCAGGCCATTTAACGTAACCTGGAATTACAGAACAGCATGATTTCTCATTTGAAATTTGATGATGTTTAATTAAAGCCTGCGATTTTAAATTTAGTCTGCCTTCACTGGGTTTGCTTGGCAGCGTGGGCTTGCTCAGATCTCCCTTAAACCTCAGGAGTGTTCTCCGCATCTGTGAGCACAGAAGGGGAAGAGTCAGGAGATGAGAAGTGTTGTGTCCCCTGCCTGTCCCCCATGCCTGGAGAACTGCCTTGCAGGGTATCTTTTTCAGCCTCCCAAAGCCTTGCAAAACAAGTAAGGAATGTGCAAGTTTTTGAAAAAAAAAGATTGAAAGCAAAAACTCTGCTAGTTTCAGATGGGGCTTGTTCAGTTTGGAATGCAATGGAATTGCCTGTGGTAGAAGGGGACTGGATTCGCTGTCTTAGGTATTTTTCCGGTCCTGTATTCCTACACAGATAAAACTCCCACACGCTTGATGGGCGTTTCTGATGTTCTAATAAGCCTCAGATTCAACCTTGCAGCAAGCTGGCATAGGTTGTTTAGCAAATATTGCAGGTATGTGTGCAGGGAAGACTTTAGACCAGAAAATACAGAGGACTTTTCATTTGAGCAGGGTGGCACCGTCTGCTTCGGTTCTGGGGTTTATGTGTGAGCTTTTCTTCTGGTCTGAAAGCACTTACCAGAATTTCTGCAGCATTTCTGTTCTGAGCACATTCGTAGGATATCTGCCAGACAGAAACCAAAGAGGGATGACTGAAACTAATAGAAAACTGGTAGCCCTGGAGCTGGCATGTCCTTTAACAACAGGAGGCCGGAGGCAGGCTGTCCCTGGATGTGTACAGAAATGGGAGCAGCTTCTTCCTTGTCCACCCAGGCCCACACAGGGGCAGAAGGTGAAAGGAAGACCCACAGCCAGGAGTGAAAATTGGTGTTTGTACTAGATGAGAGGACTTATTACTCTCTAGAACTTCGTGAAAGGTGGCTGTAGTCAGGTGGGGCTTGGTCTCTTTTTCCAGGCAACAACTGACCGAGCAAGAGGACGCAGTCTTAAGCTGCACCAAGGAAAATATAGGTGGGATATTAGGAAAATGTTTTTTACAGAAAGAGTGATGAAGTACTGGAATTGTCTGCCCAGGGAGGTGGTGGAGTCACCATCCCTGGATGTGTTTAAAAAGAGATTGGATGTGGCACTCAGTGCCATGGTTTAGCTGAGCTGTTTGGGGCATGGGTTGGACTCAGTGATCTTGAAGGTCTCTTCCAACCTGGTGATTCTGTGATTCTGTGACTTCCATTTGAAGTGCTTAGTTCATCCAGCTCCTCTAAACTCTTCCAAAGCTGAGGGGATCCAGATGGATGGGGAGTTTGGGTATTTTGGGGCCAGAATGCTGCTATTTACTGAAACAACAGGCTGAGACCTCAGTTGTCTGTACTCTCATTTTTCTCTCTTTGCTGCTTGCCCTTGCAGCAAGAGTTCCCATTGTGTGTGCCTGGGCTCTGCCTGGGCTCTCTGATCTCCCTCTTGCATTTCTCAGCCTCCTGGGAAGGGATCTAAGAGAAAAGCATCCTCCATTCGCAGGTAGGACCTGGGCATACTCTTTTGCAGATGCATTTACTGCCCATATTTTGCCTTCCAGAGAGGACTTTGGCTATGTGCATGACCTCTGGGTGCTCATTATCAGAGGAAATTATGCAGACTCTTAAAAAAATGAGGGGTTTTTGCAGTGGTTAGCACAAACCCAGGAGTTTCTATGCACAAAAGAGTAGTTTTGTCCACCCCTGCTGCTCACTTCTGGCTGTGGCAGACTGGATTTCCTCTTGGCTCACCAGACTTGGGCGTTCCTCCTGCCTGTTGTTTTTAGGGAAGGCTGGGAAGGGGACACAAGGTGCAGGGTCAGGTGAGTGGGTGGCACCAGGGTGACAGTCTGAGTAGAGCTGGTGGAGGGGGGTGTTCTGCACCCCAGGGTGGGTGTGGTGTGCTCCCAGCACAGCATCCTCTGCTCATGGGTGCTTCATGACTCAAACTTGGTTTTCTGGGACGAATCAGTCCAAGCCAGACCCTGGTTCAGGGCTCTGGAGCATCCTTGGGAAATGCAGCCTCTCTTTATTTTGGTTTCCATGTCTAAAGAAGGGGAATATTAATATTACCAGGCTAAGACGGATGCGGGGTGAGGTCATTGCTTAGCACCTGCCAAGATTTTTAAAGTCAAAAAGTTCAACTTTCCATGAGACAAACAATACTCACTAACAGTTTACACATCTCTCCATCACTAGGAAATGTTTCAGTGCCAGGGTGGCGCTGGTGAACAGTTTCAGGGTTATATCTACGGCCCCGAAGGCTGTTAATGCCCTTTTTTGGGGTCATTTTGAAAGGCCCAGTTTAAGTGTTACAGCACTATATGCCTCAGCTGGTATTTGCTGATCCTGAGCTTTACTCTGATTAACATTCAGATTAACTTTTTTTTAAAGTTTTTCTGGAATGAGTTTGAGGCATTATTTCCTATGTGAGACGTGGAAGGTTATTCTTGGAGATCAAACTCTTACTTTGATAGCTTTTTTCCCTATTGAAAAGTAGATATTTTTCTGGATGACCTTTCTTATTTGACAGTAAAGCAAATTAGACAGTCAGTTCCATGATGCAAAAAGCATGGAGTTTTTGGTGTTTAGAACTGCAGTGTGTCTCAACTGTCTGACATTATTTTCTCAAGAGACTGAAAGAAATTGGGAGACCCAGTTCAGTTTGTCTGACATCACATTGAAAAGCTCATTCTTACAGCAATTACTCCAGATCCATAGATAACTAAAGTGATTAAAAAACAAGCTCTTATGAAATATTATCACAGTACAACACAGTAACAGACCCTGTGCATTTCATCAGGAGAGGAAGCCAAGACCCACAAAGTTTGGTTTGATTCCGCTCACAACAAAGTTCTTAGGACATATAGGTGGAAATCCCTAAAAATGTGCTGAAGGTGAGTTCAAAAATTATTATTGATGCTTCTTTTGGAGCTCAGTGTTCACTGTGATACACTGAATTTTGAACAAATCCATGACAATGAGTTTACCAAGCTCCTCTTGGGAGCTCTTTTCATTCTTTCCTTTATCCCCTTTTCACCGTCTGGAGCAGAATGTACTTTCTACCATAAAAGAGAAATCAAACTGTTTCTGGCTGCGGCCAGAAACTCCTACAGGGTAAAGAGAGCTGCTCCAGCCTTGGCCAGATGGTGAAAAGCTTCTCCTGGGTCATGATCAGTTGTTTCACAGCGCGTTTTCCTTCTGCCAAAGCATCGTTGTGCTCTGTGGGAGCAGAAGGTGGGGTGGTGTCAGCTGCTCAGGGGGCTCAGGCTGATTTACAGCAGCTGGAGAGGTGGCTCAGAGCCTTTAGAAGAGGAATTCCCCCCCTCCACGTGCAGCAGAAGGTGTTTAGGTGTTTGGGCTAGGCACTGACCTGGAAAGATTTCCTTACATCGCCCTGCAGCTGGATTCACACCTGCCTGCGGAAAGCTGACAAAAACAAAGACAACAAGATGAGCCTGAAAGAGCTCAAAGACTTCCTGAAAGAAGTGAACATTGAAGTCGATGACTACCATGCCAAGAAGATTTTCCAGGTAATGGGAGCAAGCAGAAAAAGGGTTTGCTGTTGGCTGAGGTCCAGGTCTCCCACAGCTTTCAGCTTGGGTTGGAGACCTCACCTAAAGTGAACTCCTGGCTTCTTTTCTTGTACCAAGGAAGGACTCTCAAGTTTTGGTGCTCCGTAATTTATTGCTCAGAATAATTGATTCCCACTAAGTTAGGCCAGCACAATGCTTTTGATGAGGGCATGTTAAGATATTTCTTCATAATCAATGTCTAATTTTGCCACAAAGCAGAAAATGAGATGCAGACATGGAAAATCCAAGAAAAAGGGAAGCAAAGTTCAAGTCCCAGGGGTTTCAGGAGTTTTGTGTGCCACAACTGTACGTCAGTGCCCAAGTCTGGCTGAAATTTGTTTGGTTACAACTGTGGTACCAGATCCTCACCTTCCCAGAGGAGGTGAGTGCCAAGTGAGAGGTATAAACAACAACAAAAAAGAAGTGCAAAATAAGAGAAAAACCTTTCCAGATTCATGATAGATACATAACATTGCACCCAAGCCTGGACTAGTCTGATTGATTGAATACTCCCAAGGCATATTTAATCTGGTCAAGGATGTACACTTTTAAATTCTCAAAATTCAGCTTGCTGGCTGAGCCTATCAGAAGATAAGAAAGGGATGAAAATTTCTCAGTTGTTAAGCTTTTGGTTCCTCTCTAGAGAATCCATCCTGCTGAGGTGAGATAAAACATCTGGATAATTTCCAAACTTCCATCCTGTCTGAAGCAGGATTTGAATTAATGGGTGTGCAGTTTCAGAAATGTTTTTTTCTGATCAGTGGTAAACACGTGGGTGGTTTTGGGCACTGGGCAGGAGTTCTCCTGCTCCTCTCCTGCTGTGAGCAGGCAGCTTTTCCCAAAAGGAGGTCCAAGTTTCCTAATCCTTTCTTTATAGACATCTCTCTGGTAACTCTGCAAGAATTGGAGGGAAGGTCGTCAGCAGATCTTAAAGAATTTCAGCTTGCAAAATATTCCAGTTGTACTGCTCGCTCTGGCTGGTGTATCCCATCCTTTATTCCCTGCCCAGGAAGATCCTGGAGGAATGGAAATAAGGCTGGGAATCCACTGATTGAGCTGTATGTTTCCATTGGAAGTAGTTGCCAACACTTCCTTTGCAGTCTGTGCAGGTGAAGCCAGCAGGGACCAGGGTGTGAATCTCCTCATCCTAAAAGATACATCCCACGTATAGGAGATAAATCAGTCCTACATCTTCACACATCTGAAACAACCTGAAAAAATCACCCTTGGTTTGCTTTTTTTCTTTAATTTTTTTTTTAATCATGATTTTTTATTTTAGAGGCACAGTCTCCTCTCCTTTAATGTACCTCTTTTGCTGTCACAGTAGTTACAAGGGAGCTCTAGGGGAGGAAACTTGATGAAATTAATCCTTTTTGCTTAAAGATTCCGAGTAATTGCTAAACCTTGATTCAACCCATCGAAATGCAGAGAGTTAGTTGAAGTACCATCATTAGGCAAGTAATTGTTAAGTTTCCTGTATAGCCACTGGAAAGAGAGGCTCTTTGGAGGTTAATTCAGATCTCCCAAGGGCTGATTTGCCTCCAGCAAGGGTCTGTCTTGCTCCTAAAGCAATTACATTTTCAGTTTGCATCCTGCCTCAGCTTAGATGGACTGGGGCATTACAGCCTATTAAAGGGGTGAGCTTTTAGTCTCAATGAGTTTTTCTCCATTTAGTCACAGGAAGGAAGGATGGTCAGAGGCTCAAGAGGGGGCTGCAGGGCAGCTTCTCACATTATTCTTGCCTTTCATCACATGGCTCTGTGTCCACATCTAGGTTTGAGACACCTGAGTAAAACGTATGCAATGCAACCAGAAATTATGCAAAGTTCCTCTGATTGCTCACTTCATTTCAACCTGAATATTCATTCTGATGCACCTGAAAGGTGTTTTTCCTGGCAGGCCAAGGGTCATTCAGGACCCATGGCTTGTGATACATACATGGGAGGTAAAACATGGTATTTTGGGTTGAGATTCTCTTTCTAATTTGGACCTCTTGTAGCCAAAGCAACAGGAACCCACTTTTATACCGAGCATCTGCTCTGTCCTGGCGTTTGACTCTGGTGCCAGTGCAACTGTCCTGTTTTCATCACAGCCTTTAATGGCAACTAATGAATAAACTTCCTGAGGCACACCACTTAAAATGCCAGCTTTTGAGAAGAAACATCTTGTCATTTTCCCTGTCATGTCTTAAAGAAAAGAACATTTGTAATTCCTGACATCCCTGCCATCTCCACCAGCTGCTTTCCCTCTTTGTATTCCTTTTGCAATTGCTAAGCATCACGCTCAGCTTAGCTTGAGGGATCTGCCAGAGCCACAGCAAAGGATCATAAACATGGAAGGCAGCAAGGAAAAGGCAGTTCCTGGACTCTCAAACCTGATTGGAGGTGTTTGTAGTACTGAGCATGTCACAGGTTGTCCCATCCCTGAGATGAGCCCATAGCTTCTACCCAGCAGATTCTGAAGTCAGAACAAGTTGAACTCTTTTCTTCTGTCACTTTAGTTTGTGAAATGCTGGGCATCGTGATAATGTTCTTTGGTTTTATATGTGCTCCATAAACAGATAATAAAGGATTTGCAGGGGATGAAAGTCCCTCATTATCATCTTGGGACACTGCCAAAGCCACTGAGGCCATCACTGAGATCATTGGCAGAGCTAGGTTGAGATTAGTATGGTGACTGGTTAAACTAAGACACACATTTTCATCATAAAAGCCAGGAAAACAGCTTTACCTGTCACAGGGGATCAAAGATGGAAAGCAATTTAATTCCTCTGGTTTGACAAGTTGAAGAATTCTGCTAGGAACAAACAACAAAATTAATATCAGGATTTGTCACAGGAAAAAAATATTTCTGATGAAAAATTGAACCTGGGAGTATTTAAAATAAACTGGAAATACTTGTTACTGGAAAAGCTGTTGTCCTTCGTGGAGACATTAACATGCATATCTCAAGCTCCTAATCTTTCATGGTCAATCAAGTCCTTGGCTGTGGTGCTCTGTCAGAGATGGTATCTACTGGAAAAGTTCAAACCCCAGAGGAAGTTGGAGAATCTGAATTACAGTTCCTTGAGGAGATTATATCTGATTTGAAATCTGTGGGGATTTTGTTACTTGGCGGGTTTTGGATGAGAATGGAAAATTTCCATGGAGAGGTGGATTTTTTAATACCTAAACATGCACATGTTTAGCAGTTGTGAGGTTTTTAAGTTGGTTTTGATGCCATCTTTGCAAACAGCCCTACTGTGAGTCTTGACAGCCTCTTGAGGTCTAAGCCACTAAGGTCAAGGGGAGGGTTCTTTTCACTTTACTCACTGGATTTTTGGCTATACTCTCTATCATTATTTAGGAGAGTTAATTATTTCCCCTTATTCCTCCTGAGATCAAGAATTACATTTCTTTTGACCCTTGATTTGTGCTTGGATTATTTTGTCCTGACTGAAGCACACCAAGTGATGGAACTCAGGGCTGGTGCTTTTGAGCACACTGACAATCTATAAATACAAATAACTGTAACTGTTTTATGACTATTGGCCTTGTCAGTGAGAACCTTTGTCACTGACCACATGCTCCTCACTCACTGGCCAGTAACTCTCTGCAATTATTTTGTGTTCTGCGTTGTGTAGCCCTGGTGCAGATTACGGCTGGCCTATGCCAGAAGGAAAGAAGGTTTTCACTCCTTCTCCCCTATGCGTTTACAGCACTGTGACAAGTCCAAAACAGAGGCTCTGGAGGATGATGAGATAGAGGAATTTTACAAGATACTGACAGAGAGGAAGGAAATAGACAGCATCTTCCAAATGTACTCAGACCCAGAAGGGTTCATGTCCTGCCAGAACCTGGTGAGGTTTCTCTATGAGATGCAGCAGGAAGAAGATGCTGTTGTTGCTGCCCCTGCCTTAATTCAGAGATACGAGCCCAACGAAAGAGGTAGGTTGAAAACCCTGGCTGGTTTGCTTCAAAATCTCGCTTTTTTGATGAACTATGAATCACGTTGCTGCTGCTTTTTTCTGCAGTCCTGTGTATTACTTTCTCCCCACAGCTTCTTCTACAACACCACTCTCCTAGGGAACATTAGCAGCTCAAGGGGAGGCTGGGAAATCTCTGCCTTCAGTTTTATTTTGGATGCACTGGACAGCAGGAGAGGGGTTGATACAGGTTTGACTAGGGGATGATGAAAATCCTGAGGGAAAGACTCAGATGGGTTATTCAAATGCCAAGACCTCATGTGGCTTTTCAAGGCTGAGAATGTAGCAATATTTGTGTTCTCCAGAAGCAGGAGTGGAGGCAGATGTTCTTGATGGTGGGCACCTGTAAAGCCATCTGGTGATGAGATCTCTGAGTAGAGGCCAAGGAGGTGACAGCTGTTTGGGAGGGCAGTCACAGAACTGTCGGTCTGCTCAAAATGTAGGTGAATCATCAGTCTGGAGCACCTTGGAGGATGTGTTCAAGGAACCAGCTCAGGATCATGGGCTGGTTTTCCACTATCCTGGTATTCCTTCAGGAGAAGGACAAGGTTTTGCAGCTGTCAGGCTTTAGGATTAGACTGAGACCTAGCTCAGTCCCTCAAAATGGGGAGTAATTTTGTACTTCCTCTTTTCAAATCATGTGCTTCATTGGATAATCTAGACAGGATTTATCTGGCTGTGTTTAGACATCTGACAGCTTCTCTGCGTTGGCATAAAAAAACCTTGAAATGCTCAAACGGGGATTTTTATGCTGTAAATCTCTAGAGACAGATGAGGCAAGGTCTGTCTTTGACACTTTTAAGATGTTATCAAGGACAGTAAGTGTCAAAAAAGCCATGCTTGCAAAGGGGCTTTAAAAGCATTTTCAGGCAGCTGAAGGTGTCATCCTTGTCTGGAGAGCATCAATGTCTTTGCTATTAGTGAGTGCCTGGGGAGCACGTTCTGCCTCTGAGATCCCCTGGAGAGCAGAGGCACCGTGGTGAAGGTGATGGCACGGCCTGGTGGCGTCACATTTTCAGTGTGGGGTTTTCTGTCTGTTTACCTGGCAGCCAAGAGGGGCAACGCCATGACCAAGGATGGTTTCCTGATGTACCTGCTGTCGGATGAGGGGAACATATTCAACCCCTCCCACCGGAAAGTTTACCAGGACATGACCCAACCTCTCAGTCACTACCTGGTGTCATCCTCACACAACACCTATCTCATGGAAGACCAGATCACAGGGCCAAGCAGCACAGAGGCCTATATCAGGTAAAGAGTGTTTGTGTGTGTTTGTGAGGTTAACCTCTTTCTTTCAGAAGACGTGAGTGTCTGTGCTGATGGATGCAAGGGATCAAGAAGCAATCTCCCACCCAGCCCAGGTGAAGTGGGCTGGCCCATGTTTCCAGGGTGAGCTGTTCCAAACCAGGTTGGCTGTGCCCTCCTTTTCACAGCTCTTTGACCTGGGTCTCATCTGGTGTCCACCTGAGTGTAAGATGTGTAATCACTACATTTGGAAGCAGTGTAAAATACCTGCAGTCACATGGAGGCTGGATTGCAGCCCTCTGGCACGGTGTTTTCAAAGCATGATGCTGAGGGGGTGTTGCTTTCCCCAAAATAAGGCACGAGAGAGTGCAAGGAGCTTACAAGATGCAAAGTTTCCTGGGATAGAGCTGCAGGTCTGTATAGGGACTGGAAGGAGCCAAAATGATGCATAATGTCATGGTGCTTATGCTCTGTACTGCCTTTTGGGGGAGGCCCATGGCAGGGACAGTCCCCACAACCGTGCTGGGGTTTATTTTGGAGAGTCCTAGTTGGAGCAGTCAAAAAAAAAAAGAGATGGGGTGTGCGCTGGTGGAGCAGGGTGAGTGATCAGGAGACGTATACCTGGTCCCTTTTTAGCATCTCAGATGTTCCCAGAGCAGCCCTGCACGGAGCATCAGGTGTTGCCTGTGTCTGCCTTTAGCAAAGACTGGTGTCTCATGGCCAGATGGGTGCAGTGACTGTTCAGTAACGTGCACACCCACCTTATGTTACTCCTTGTTTTCATCAGGTGAGACAGTGCTTCCTTATGAGCCAGTCAAGGACTGCAATTCTGTCTTTGTTTATGACTTAGCTTTTTCTCAGGAGCGATGACTGTCTGGAATCACAAGGTCAAAAAGGTAGAGAGTGAAATCTGGCACAAGTTCCTTCTCAGTAGCTCTTTGAATTCATCTTACAGTGTCTTAAAATTATAGATGTATGTTTTGGTTGTACAAAAAAAATCCCATTATTCTGGAACAGGTTTCCCTGAGAAGCTGTGGATGCTCCATCCCTTGAAATGTTCAAGGCCAGGCTGGATGGGGCTCTGAGCAACCTGGTCTAGTGGAAGGTGTCTCTGCCCATGGCAGGGGGTTGGAACTGGATGATCTTTAAGGTCCCTTCCAACCCAAACTATTCTATGATTCTGTGATTCTATTGGAATGAGTTAAAGGAGTTGTGTAATTTGAAATGTTTAGAGAATAAACATTTAGGGAATAAACATGTGAAAGAAAGAAGATCACCTCCTAGACAGATAAAGGGGGTCGAATCTGCATTTGAAAATAAATTTAAATGGAAGTATGGATATGCAGAGGTGGGAATTTAATGTGGAAATTCAGTCTGGGATTTGGTTTGGGAAACTGGCCCTCAGCAGTCTCCTCAGCTGTGGTGGAGTTCCCACAGCTCCCTCCCTCCCTCCCTCCCTCCCTCCGTCCCCCCCAGCTCTGAGGATTCATCTCTCATGTCATATCAGATCTAGATGAAGAAATCCCGCCGTCCAAGCTTTGTGACCTGGCTTCTAAGGCTGACTGTCATTCTTCCACTGCGGCCACTCTTGATTTTCTGTTCTCTTCACCATCTTTGGGGAAAGACTTGGGGCACAGTCATGAGTGTCCTTTCTCATCTGGCACTTGCTGTGTCTTATTCTTTGGATAATTCACCTTGGACTTTCACTACCTTATTTCTCAGATCCTTCTGTGCTTTCCTGGCTCAACCTTGAGCTCTCTTTGCTGACACTGATTTCACCTGATCCCATCCTTTATCTTCTTTCCTGTTTTTCCAAGCTCCTTTCTTCTCCCTTGCTCCCTGAACTTCCTGCCAGTCTTCCCAGGCGGTGCCTCTGCCTTATGTACCCTCATCAGGAGATGGAGCAGAAGGCGTAGAACCCAACCAGGTCCCTTCTTTGTTTCCAGAGCCCTCACCAAAGGCTGCCGCTGTGTGGAGCTGGATTGCTGGGATGGCCCCAACTCAGAGCCCGTCATTTATCACGGCTACACTCTCACCTCCAAGATCCTCTTCAGCGATGTCATTAAGGCCATCAAGAACTATGCATTCAAAGTAAGGAGCAGGGACCCTTTCTCAAGCTGCACAAGCCAGGACTGACAGTAGATCTCTTCCGTCCCAGCAGAGAGCAGAAGCAATGAAAGCTTCACCTTAGCATTTCTCATGGGGACAAGATGTGTCCCTCTGTCCAGGCATCTGTGCTCTGCTTCCAGCAGAGATCCATTCCTGGGAGTTGCTGGACAGGGAGAGCACCATCTGAGGATGAGTTTGAACCTGTGCCAGCACAGCCACATCCTGGACCCCGCTGCAATGACAGCGATGCCCAGAACCTTGAGCATACCTGGTGGGAAATGCCAGCAGGCCTGTGATTTGGGTGGCTTTGATACCTCAGGGTTCATTCCCAGTTTAGAGGAACCCATGTGCATTTTTTTGGATGTGAAGGACTATTTCTATTCTGATTTAAAAGGGATGAGCAGGTCGGGAGTCTTGTATGGCAGCAGCCTTCAGAAAACCTTGGATCTGTGCAGACTCACTGGACTTTGTGCTGTTTTCCTTCAGTGCACTTGGGAGCCGGTGTCAGGTTTCCTTTGGGGCCATAAAGGAGCGACAGTGACAATAATGGCAATGCCTTCAGCACACAAAATGACCTTGGGGGCACAGGAAACCAGATCAGGCCTGTGCAGGAATGGAGGAGGGATTGGTATCACTTAGGGGTTTGAGCCAACCCTGTGATTTCAAAGCCCCCTTCCCAGTCCTTCCTCTGAAGGTGGGTAGGAGGGCGCTCTGACTCACAGGGCAAGTGGAGAATGGAGGCACAGGGAGTGCCCCAGAAATTCTGTGAGAGGCATCCTGACCCATCCTGGTGCCCTCCTCCACTGGATCATCATCTCTGGAAGGCATCAGCACAAGTCTGAGTAACTACTGCACAGTTAAATTCGCCCATTTTTAACAAGTCCTTGCTTTAGGAGAGTATCAAACCCTGCTGTTGACATACTCATTCCCAGAGGAAACAGCACTGGGGTTCATACCAATTGCTCCAGACTGGCGATGTTGCAGAATTCACTGACAATGTGTGTTGCTGTCTTGTTCCAGACCTCACCATACCCCGTCATCATCTCCCTGGAGAACCACTGCAGTGTGGACCAGCAGAAGGTCATGGCCCAGCACATGACCACCATCCTGCAGGACATGCTCTTGGTTGCCCCAGTCGATGGAAACAAATCCCAGTTCCCCTCCCCAGAGGTAAGCAAGGCCACTCCAGCACTTTCTGCCTCCTGAGGGTGGGACAAGAGGGAAGGTTTTCTTCTTGCTGAGGGCAAAGCTCAAAACTCAAGGGGAAAACCACTGCAAGTAGCCTGAAGGTGTATTAAACACAAAGTGTCCTCCCACTGAGAGTTGTCCTGGGGTAGCCACTGGGGATCACCTGGGTTAGTGGGGATGGAGATGTCCATGGAGATAAATGGGAAGCAGGAGGCTGCCTAGAGATGCC
Organism: Oriolus oriolus; assembly: GCA_013400235.1. NCBI lineage: Eukaryota > Metazoa > Chordata > Aves > Passeriformes > Corvidae > Oriolus > Oriolus oriolus. Next base: position 317,670 of record VXBT01003842.1, read on the forward strand.
CTTTTTATTCCCAGGAATCAGGGCAGCTGTCAGGCTGGGAGTTGAGCTCTGACCTTGCAAGAGGAAGGAGATACACAGCCCTAAACAGTGGAGCACCACTATAAAATCATTAGCTGACAGAAAAAATTGGAATCTTGATACAAAAAATATATCTCCAAAACAGGAGCCAAAATGAAACATTTCATCTGTTTCCACCCATTTGGTTTGTATTTTCTTTCTGTCTTTCTTTCTTTTCTCTCAAGCACTTTGCAGAAACAGACTCCTGTGTGGATAGCTGCAGCTCCCTTTAAATTGCATTTCTTTGCTAAAGAAATGCCAAAAATTGGATGAGCGCGCCTAGTCAGAGCTGGAAGGAGTTTGTGGGTGAGATAAAGCTGGCAGTCAGCAGGGGAGAAAGGAGAGGAAAATGATCCACCCAAAATATCTTCTGTATTTGCTCTCCCTCTTCCTTTATCTCCTTTCCTTTTCCAACTTTCCCCTTTTGTTTGGGAGTGTCGTGCCTCGTTTGATACAATGCCTAGCACAGAGGGAAGCTGCTCTGCGCTGGTCCCTAAGCACCAGGGCAATAAATTAGGATGAATTGTAGTTTTTGCTGCTGCTGCTTCAGCAGGACCTTGGCTCTGGCACTGACAAGGTGCCTCCACTGGGAGAAGTGACTTTCCCATGGTGAGGACACTCCCAGCACAGAGATCAGTCTTTGCAGGCTCTTACTGAGTTGGAAAAATATGTCTTCAGTGTCCCCTCCTGACTTGCTGTTTATCCTGGTGCAGGATCAGGGAAAGTGCTGATGGCTTTTCAGCTGATGGCAATGCTATGATGAAAGAAAGGAGAAACACCAGGCAAAGCAGTGTGTGATTTGTGAGTGTAAGGGGATGACCCCAGCTTCCCAAAGATGTTTTTCTCATTCCTGTGCTCATCTAACCTCCTGATTTTGATTGCCCAAACAGACACATGGCCCTGGCTGAACACAGTGCCCAGATCTACCTTAGGGAATGGGTTTGGGCTGATCTGCTCCATTGGAAGGATTGATCCATTTAGTTTAAACAGAGAAAAATTGCCAATGTTGCAACACCTATCCTTTTCCTTCTGGTACCTTTCATTTGCCTTCCTGCTATGTGAAGCAGGACAGTGCTGAGGGCTGAAATGCTGATTTTTTTGAGTGTAAAGAGAGACATGAAGGAAAAACAAACAAACAAACCAGAAACCTCTTGGCTTTTCCACTCCCTTGTGACGCTGACATGAGGAAACCCAGGACAACAAGGTATTTTTTTATATCAGGAAAAGGGTGGGATCTGCCACTGGGCAAAAAGCTGAAGGCTGTAAACACAAACAGTCAAAGGATTGCTGCCCATTGTGTCAGTGGGGATGCGTCAGTAATTAAAGGAAGATTGACACAGTTTAGATTTGTGTTAATGATTTATACCACAGCCCAGGGCAGGAATCTGATTTATTAGGCTCCATTCAGGAACACTATTGGGCTACACAGATTATCTAATTATCTCCCCCAAGCTTCTCTCTTTAGGTCCCAATAGTGAATTAAAGGCTGTAGGATGAAAGGCCAAAAGCCACATAAAAGCTCCAGGCTGCACCAGGGTTGTAGGGAGGAGCTGAGCCGGTCTCTGCTGCTCGTGGGTTGTTGCCCCTCTGCCCGGTCCCTGATCAGCACAGGGGTCTGCCAGGGGCCCTTCTTCTTGAGTGAAGTTCTCGAGCTGAGTTTCCTTCAATCCTCCAAAACCTCCTTCAGTCCAGTGTTTCTTCCCTTTTCCTGGAGACTCTCTCCATCCTCTGGTGCCACTCATTGCTGGTGCAACACTTCAGTTTGCAGCTGAAGGACACGCACAGATATAAGTTACCACATCCGATCTGCACATCTCCTCATGAGTGCCAACATGTTATTCCTCACAGCTTCTCAGAAGCCTGGAGAGATGGATATCTTCATCCTGAGAGTGGGATGTCAGGTGGCAGTGCTCAGACCCTGGCTATCCATGTACCTGAGCACTTCACTTAGGGCTCCTCTGGAGAAACAGTCAGAGGAGCTGGAGGTGTGGTCCACCTCCTCCTCGGTGTTTGTGCAAACAGAGGAAGAATCACACCCTGGGAGTGTTTGGTTCTCTCTGTTGACTCTAAAGGAGGTGTTGAAGCCACAGAAAGTTTGTTGAGGTGGATCACTTTACAAACCTTCCATTCCCACTGAGATGAAAACTGGAATTCAGACCTTGCTGTGGCTCTCGGGTTGCTCTTAGGGGCAGGAAGCTTTCAGGTAGGATAAACCTGTGTATGCAAATCTTTTTAAATCCTCTGCTCATTACAGAGGATTTCTGCTGCCTCTGGTAAAATCAGTGCTTTCCTTTAAGATGGTTTCCATGTCCCAGTGTGTCAGAAGCATTTCACCTGCAGAGCTGAGCTTGTTCAGTGTGCAGTGGAAAAGGTGGGAAAGCAGGGAAGCTCCATTTCTGGGGGACTAAGGAATGCCATTTATAGGGCATGTGAAGAAGAGCAAGAGTTGCCTCTGTTCTAGCAGCCACTCCACTGTGTGTTCTCAGGGGAGTCCAGTGTCCTTGTGGCCTTTCCTGAGGTTGTACTCCACCTTGGGCTTGCCACAGACAGTTGGAATGGCTTTATGGTCTATTTGGAGAATATTTATTGAGTATTTCAGCTATTGCTTCCTCCTAAGACAAGGTATCTGCTCAACAGAGCTGAACTGATGAGCTGAGTGTCTTTTGCCTCAGGCTAGAAATACTTAATATCACATGAAGGGGAACCAAGGGAGATGGAGCAAGGGCACGTCTGTGTTTGTGTCTGTCTGTATCAGCTTATTTAAAACCTTGATAAAGAAGATAAACTCTGAGATTTAGGACTTTGCTTCCTCTGCAGAGGGGATTCACTGCAGTGCCAGTATAGGATAGCACCTTCTGCAGGAAATGGGGATGAAAATGCCTCTCTTTGGGGTGAGTCTCACTCCTTGTTGTGGACAAGTAAGCAAATGGATCTCCTCTGAGTTAGGTGGCACATGGGCTGCTCTCCCTTGTAGGCACAGGAGCAGTGTCCCTGTGCCCACAGGGAGCATCTGCCCCGTATCCAAGGTTTCCCAGGGGAACCACAGACTAGACAGGATAACAGCAGCACTGAGGACCTGCTGCTGGCAGCCCTGGAATGGGTTGTGGTGAGGTGACACAGTGGAGGCTGTGTTGCTGTGCCTTCCCTCGTGATGTTCTTCAGCCATGTAGGACTGGTCTGTGCCAGAAATTGCACCTCCCACTTTCTGGGCAGGCTGAATGGGAGGCTTAAAAAGCTTAATTACCTGCTGGTAATTAAGAATCAAGTGGACCTCCTCAAATATCCTTAGTTCTCCACTGCTGAGCTGGAGGTGAGGCAGTAACATTTCTTATGGGGCATCAGAAAGCAGAGGCAGATAATATATTAAATACCAGGATGGTATTTGCAGCCTGCAAGGGACAAGAGGGGCTGCACTCAGCATCTCCTCACTGTTCCCAGGGCAGTCCTTCCAGACTTGTCCATCCCAAGTGCTGCCCAGAGCCTAAAAGCTCCCACAGAGCTGGATTTTGTGGTGGAAGAACAGCGCAGAGCTGGGTGTTGAGGCAGGAGGGTGGGAAGGGACAGGAGAGCAGCAGACTGAAGTGAGGCTCTGAAGATGAGCGGAATTATCTCCCAGCCATGGATGTGAAGAAGCAGAGCAGAGCTCTGCCGGGAAGAGGGCTGAGGGCTGGGAGGGTGGTCTGGGGATGGGGAGGAGGACATTGCTCTGCTCTGACTGCTCCTTTGAGTGCAGCTTTTAAGCGACAGGGAAAGTGCCCCAGTGTAAACAGCTCATTTGTGGTAGCTGAATAAAAGTGCTCTTGGCTGCTGCCTGAGGTGCCAGTGTCGGATTTCTGCTCAAACCCAGCTTCATCCACAGCTTTGCCAGGTGGTGAGGAGTGGGGCTGGTCTCTGTAAAGACGTGATGCAATTTGCTTGAACCCACAAAGGGTGCAAAGGGGGGAATCGTGTCCTTTGAAAATGCCTGTGTTGTTTTATAAAAGATTCATGGTTTTCCTCGGTCCTGTCATTTGAATGTGGTGGGGGTTTGTTGCTTTTGCTGTTGCAGAAAAGGCAAATAGAGGGTGTTGCTGAGGAAAGGGAAATGTGCTACACAGGCTGAGGGGTTGTACTGGCTAATTCCAAGATGGCATTTTTCTGGAATAACTCGTACCCTCCAAAGCCAGGAGTACCAAACACATCCAGGTGGCAGCAAATCTCCTGTTCCTGGAAGCTGCCAGATCTAGTGGTGCTCCTGATTTTAAGGCCTAACCCACACACCTGGAGATTGCCCGCAGTCAGCTTTCTCAATACTTCTCCCTGTCCCAGGCATTGCTGCTGCCTTGTTTGGGCTCAAAGTCATCCCTCTCCAGGCTCCAGCCTTCCTCCCACAGCCAGGGCTTGCACAAAGGATGCATCAGTGGTGAGGGTTTTCACGTGAACCTTGAAAGAGGCTGGAGAGAATTGATTGAGCACGAGGAATGTGCTCCCTGGCTTCCCTCTGCTCCCAGCTGTGATGCACTGGCGCAGGCTGCTGGTTGTGGTCAGTGTTGTACCATCAGAGCAGTGGCAGGAGAAGCTGTTCCCAGAAGAGAATGCAGTTTTGGAAAGGGTCTGGGAACTCCTGCTGAGGCTGTCAGCACCCTAAGGCTTCACCTGCAAAATCCCTCACGTATCGAAATTCTATGTCTGCTGTGCATGAAGCACCTTAGTGGGCTTCTCTCCTCTTTAAAAAGTCTGTGGGGCAGAGGCTGCACTGCCTCAGTCCCTGCTTGGATCTCACACAGTTTCCTGAGTTGTGCATGTGTTCATAACCACACGCTGCAGAGCCAGGGGTGGATTAAACAACAGGCCACACAGAGGGGTGAAAACGGTGCCACGAATTTCTTCCAGCAGCCCTGACCTCCCGGCTGGGCCTTGTTTGCTGAGCACCATTTCAGTCTTGGAAAAAAAAAAAAAAAGAAAGTATATTTTAATTACCTTGAGCAGCACAACTGTTTAAGGTGTCTGGTTGAGGGGGTGGTCAGCTCTGTAGCAGAGGGGAATCACTGGGCTCTCTTGGGTTTTCAGACTCGTGGCTTGTGGTCTCAGAGGCTGGGCAAAGGCAGGGCAGGGCCTCAGTGTAAAAACAGACTTATTTTTACCTGTATCTATGGATAATAACCCGTCACTGATGCAACTGTAAAAGCCCTGGTTGCAGGGGCTTTTTCAGGGTGGGCCAGAACCTTTACTAACCACCAGGTATTTTGTCCACCTTTCCTTGTGCAGCAATTGAAAGGGAAGATCCTGGTGAAAGGCAAGAAGCTGAGCAGGCAGGAGGACCCCATAAATGGGAACAACAACCTGGAGGCTGAGGATGTGTCTGATGAAGATGAAGCAGCTGAAATTGAAGATGAATCTGTGAAGACCAAGGTAGAGCAGAAGGGGAAGGTAAGTGAAAGAAGTAACCACCAGGAAATCTCTTTTTAGGTGGGTTTTGTACCACACCTAAAGAAGTAAAAAAAGCAGTTGAAATACATTTTTTCATGTGCTCCCAGCCAAGAGAGGTCTCAGTGTGGTTTCAGCTACTCAGCTGGGGATATGTAAGGGTGAATTGTTGAAATTGCTGTGGCTGAGGATCCTGGTGCTTGCTCAGCTTAATGATCTCTGTCCCAAGCACAAACAGAGATCTGCCAGAGCCAGCCAAGCACAAAGGTTGGCTTCTTTCTCTAAAATGAGACTGGAGGACCTTGAAGCAGGGACAGACCACGTAGCATTTATGGAAGCAGTGGAAGGACACGTGTTCAATCTCTGTCTTATTTCCAGAAATCTGTTCGTCATGGGCCGATCATGACTTTGGGTTTTCCAGTCCCATTTTGGGATGCACCTGCACCCTCACTGGCTGTTTGTTTCTGACCCGGAGGAGGGACGGAGGGAAGATCTATGGGGAGGGGGTGGCCAGTTACTAAAGCAGTTTGTATGATGATTTCTGGAAGGAAGAGGCTGGCCTTTACACAAGTGTTCTGCCCCATCATGTGAGGAAGTGGATTTTTCCAGAGTTCAGGTCCTTGTGAAGCCCCTGTCCCTCACAAATTGGGTTCACAGGTGACACATTCAGCCCCACTGATGGCAAAGCTGATTGGTGTTGCCTCTGGATCTGGTCTGACCTGTTTCCCTGTGATGATTTGCTCACTCTTTGGGGGTCTTATTTATCTCTCTGATCTCTAGTCAATAATGTGTACGTTATTTTGGCATCTGTCACTTTATTTTCTTGCCCCTGATGGGAGCTGGGGACTCTCACTTGCACCAGTGAATGTGGCTGAGGAGCTGGAGTCATCAAAGCATTGTGAGAACTTCCCAGTTCAAGGGGGAAGAAGCCCAAGCTCTGTGGAGGCCAAAACATCCTTCTGTTCCCTTTATTTCCAGGTTTGCATGCCTGGGACCAGGAAAGTGTGGAAAAGTCATTGCTAAGGCTCTAAAGTTTAGCACCTGGAGACAGACATGGGTGCTGAAATACAAATGATCCTGCAGAGAGCAGCAGGAAGGGCATCCCACCAACAAAGGGGGAATCCTTTTCCACCCTTTCCTGCACAGGGTGACAGAGAGGGCACGCCAGCAGCCACTGAATGTTGACAGTGTGCATCCTTTTCATGTGAAAAGGTGGAGAAGAGAAGCCCCACGGGTCCTAGAGAAAACGTAATTACCACTTTTGAACATGACAGCAAAAACTCCCCACAAACCTCTCGCTCTCCTGTTTTTAGAGTGACACCTTGAAGCTGGCCAAGGAGCTGTCAGACACGGTTGTCTACTGCAAGAGTGTCCATTTTGAAGGCTTTGATGACCCAAACCATCCTCGGGCTTTCTATGAGATGTCATCGTTCTCGGAGAGCAAAGCTCTGAAACTGGCGCAGGAGTCTGGTGCGTGTGTTCTGCCCTCCCTGTTCCCCAAAAAGGGACAGCTGCTGGTGGAAAAGGCGTCCCAAAGACAGGGGTTATGATCTCTCTGGTCGTGCATGTCACTGAGAAACAGTGGGAAGAACTTAATATCCTCGGGGCTGTTACCAAGAAGGGCATTTTGGCAGGTGGTTCCCGTTCAGCCAGACTTGCCGGGCAGGGGGGAACACACAGCAGCAGCAGCAAGAAGAGATAAAAGTAGCCCCATCACTGAAAGGGCCATTTTCTTCTGGTTTTTTTCTTTCTCTGTAGGAACCAGTTTTATTCATCACAACATCAGGCACCTGAGCCGTATCTACCCTGCAGGCTGGAGGACAGATTCTTCCAACTACAGCCCCGTGGACTTGTGGAACGTCGGCTGCCAGATCGGTGGGTGTCTCTGGGAGGCTGGAGGGGCTCACCTGTGACCTGGCTGTGGAGGGCCTTCAGCTGAGGCAGAATCTCAAGCCCTTTGAAGCCAGAGGCTCAGCAGTCACTGGGAGAGACCAGCTTTCCAAACAACACCCAGTGACTTTCCGTAGACCATCTTCTGGCTCACCACAAATCCATTCAGAGAGGCTTTTCTGCACATTAATGTGCAAATCCCTGCAGTTTCAGTGTCAGCAGAGTTATTGCCATTTAACAAACGAGGAGGGAGCATGAACTCCGTGGGTCCTGCAGCCCCCATGGGGACACAGGTAGCACCCCTTGCCCTGTCTGGCCTCAGGACAGCCCTTGGGAGGGAGCATCAGTTCCCCGTGGGGTACAGTAAGGCCTGCATGCCTTATCTGACCTGAATTCAATATTTGGGCACCCAAAATAAGATTTTTCAGAAGCCCTGAGTACTTGCAGCTCCCAGTAAAACCAGTGTACTGCAGTTTTCAAAGCCTTGCTGCAGGTGGAAGAGTAGGGGAGTACCTTAAAATGCTCTCAGCCTTCAAGTATGAAAGGGCATGAGGGACCCAGGACCGGGATAAATTTCTGTGTCTTAAGAGATGTCTTAGATTTTGCTAAAGAGGTTAAAATCATCCTTGAGGAAATCAAGGGAGCACTGAGGAGCTGCTGGGGTCCACATGCACTCCCTGTGTGCTGTCAGTGAGGCTGTTCACAGAGACTGTTCCAGGTTTTACATCAATGCCTTCAAAAAAGGTATCGACAAATTGGGAGGAATACAAGGAATGTGCCTGGTGTTAGGACACCAGTGAGGCTTGATCTGTTTTGGGCAGCAGACAATAAAGAGGTGATTTGATCACAGCTTCTGTGCTGCCACCCGAGGAGTTCAGACAATGAGGAGCTCTCTAGTCCAAACAACAGAGGCATCGACGCCCCTCAGGATGGCGAATGAAAACAGGCAGATCTGGGCTGGAAAGGAGGTTTTATAATGAGGCTAAGTAGCCAGAGAAATTATCTGAGAGGGATTTGCTGGCTTCACTGCAGGAGAGACCTCCTTCAGCAGAGAAATGAAGAGGTTTGTGTAAAAGATGCAGTTGCTCTAGGTGGCATAAATTCCATGCAGGACAGTTTTTGATCCTGGGGAAGGCAGGATGGCTGTAATGGCTCCTCCTGTCTCTGTCATCTCTGAATGCAAGAAATCCTCAGGGCTAGCAGGCTGTGAGGTGTGAGGGTCAGAGTTTACCACTGCTCTTTGAAGCGTGGAAAAGCCAATGTTTATGTCCATGAAGTGCAGTTTCATGTGAACAGAATTAGCATGAAAAGATTCCTATTGATTTATCTGAGTGACTGAAGTTATTTATTTGTGTTGCAGTTGCCCTAAATTTCCAGACAGCAGGCACAGAAATGGATGTGTACCAGGGTCGGTTCCAGGACAATGGGTTTTCTGGGTATGTCTTAAAGCCGGAATTCCTTCGGGATGAGCAAACCAAATTCAATCCAAAATCCATCACAGAAGGAACATGGGGGACAAAGAAGAAGCTCCTGCTTAAAGTAAGAACAGAAGTCGGAAAACATCTCAGTAACATCCACTTTTGGGGGGGCCTGTAGGTTGTACCTTCTCCTTCTTCTGGTCCTACCTTCAGTGTTGTCCTAACCCTACTGATTTCCCACATCTGGGGGCTCTCATGGACTTGGATCCTCCAGGGGTCTGCTCACGTGTTGCATGTTGGGCCATAGGTTAATGACAATATTCGCTGTCGTTCCGGAGCCGTGCGGGCAGACATGCAATCAGCGCTCACCGCTGGTGCTCCCAAGTATCAGCTGATCACCGTGGGGACAGTCAGAAAAGTTGTCTGTCCCAGACAACTGGGCTGGAGCAAGGTTCCTTAGGTGCTTTAGCTCATGACAGCTTCCTCTGAAGGATGTCACAGCACCGGCTCTGAAAGGGCAGCACCAGCCCCTCACAGCAGATCCTGCACTCCCGGGGAAGGAGAGGGAATTTTCCAGGGAGCCCCCTCTCCAAACGATGTCCTGACCTCTTCCTCTGTTTCCTCCGCAGATAATCTCTGGTCAGCAGCTGCCAAAGGTGAACAAAAGCAAAAACTCCATCGTGGATCCCAAGGTAACGATAGAGATCCACGGTGTCCAGCAGGACAACAACAAGAAGCAGACCAAAGTCATCGAAAACAATGGTGAGGGGGTTTCCTCCAGGCTGTGCTCCCATGAGCAGGAACCCTTTTCTGTTCCTTGGCAAGACTGCTGCCCTGTGGCCAGAGCGGCCCGGGGCACCCAACCCTGCCCCCCATAGCAGATATATGAAGTGTTCTTCTTCTGTTGTTTGGAGACAGAAATTTCCTGTAAAACAGCATCAGCCACGTGAGTTGCTTGGGGCTGGCTGCCAGATTTGCAGAGCTAGAGCTTTGGAAGTGCTCTTTACCTCCAAGCAGTTGGATTTGACCTGGGGTGTGGAGGTTCTCACCAGGATCTTCTCAGATGAAGCTTCTTGTGGGGCTGGTCGTATCCTGAAAATGTCACAACAGACTGATGTTGCAGGGAACTTCTGAGGTGTCTGTTCCAGCCTCTGCCTAAAGCAGGGCCATACAGAGTTTACTCAAGCTGCTCAGGGTATTGCCCAGATGAATTTTGAGTATCTCAAAAGCTGGAGGACCATTTCTTATCAGTCAGACATGGCTGTGACTTCCCTCTGTGCAGTGAGGGTTTGTATATTACAGCCTTCTGCACAAACACACACACTCTGCTTTTCTGTGTGGAGTAAGAGCCAAGCACTGGAAAGCTGGTGCATATTTTCCTGCCTGCTAACAATGTTTCCCTTTTCCTCTTTCCTGTTTGAGTTAATCTGGCCTGGCTCCTAAAGCTCATGGCCATTTCCGTCACCTACAATAATTTTTATAGCCTGTCAAGTGAAAGTTGTGTAGGGAACATTTCAGACCTGCCAGGCCCGTTGCTCTCCCAGCCCCATGGCCAGCCCTTGGCTGGATGGAGCATTACTGGAATGAGGCTGGAGTGATAAGTGCTGCCTTGTGGAAAGCAAATCAAACAACGAAAACACTCCTGGTGGAAAGGGGCAGCCGCAGAGAGGGGTTTGCCTGCCCTGGGCTGAGGTTTCAGGTGTGTGACCACGCTTCAGCTGTTCACCTGGTTTGGTGTTTTACAGTGGGACTCGATGGACTTGAGCATCTTTCCCAAGCTAAATGATGCTGTGATTCTGTGTTGGTGGGACTGAACCAGGGGCTGTGGCACACACAGATCAGGTCACAAACTGCAGCTGTGGAGCTGGAGAGGCTGTGGGAACCTGCTGGCTCTGTAGCTCTGAGCATCTCGCTGGGGCTCTGAGATGAGCTGAGAATCCCCCACAGATGCCCCTGCAGAGAAACCTGCTGTGCCAGGGCCAATGACTTAACCTCAACTTTCATGATTTCTGTTCCCATGGAATCAGCAGCACTTTTTTTCCCAAGGATGAAGGGAGTCAGAGTATTCACTGAACAGTCCAGTTGATCTAATCCTATAAAAGTCCAAATACAGTGCCCCAATGCAGCACAGGTATTTTGCACTGGCACAGTCCACAGGCCCATCTCAGCACCTTCAGGGCAAGGTGAAAGATCCCTGTCTCCTGCTGAATCACTCACAAACCCTGCATGACCAGCAGGCTCCAGGTGACATTTTGCTGTCCTTGGTCTCTGCTCTGCACAGGCAGCAGGGTTTCCAGCAGGATGTCCTTTCCTGTTTGCTTCTAGGGAGCGGTTTATTGGCACTGCACCTGCCATGACCTGGAGGGAGAGCACTGAGCTTGCTCTGCATTTCGTGTGTGTTGATCTCAGTTTTGTTTGCTTTGTGATTCTGGACCACATGACCCTTATCCAGACTTGATGCTTTTTGTAATTAGACACTCCTCAATAATTTTTCTTGCAGACAGGGAAACTGGGGCACAGAGTGGTGATCGGATGGGTGTATCTCAAGCTGTTGGAGAGGCTTAAGGCCCCGGAAGGCTGTCTAAGCGCAAAGGCACAGCTTTCCTCTCTTCCCTCCCCTGGTTTAGGGCTGTAAAATTTGCATCTGGTCCAATGGAAACCAAAGACATCCATGTACCAGCCAGCAAGAGCCTGTGGAGCAGAGCTGGGTTCCTCCCCTCTCCTGCTCCTCACTCCTTTCTAGGACCAAGTTCTGCAGTGAACAGCCCAAGCTGAAGGATTTGTTAATTCCAGGTAGCAAATCACAACATCAAAGCTGGGAACAAGGTGCTTGGCACCTCCTTAGAGCCTTGGTCTGGGTCAGATTAGGTTGACAGTCAGGAAAAGTCTCCATCCATTTGCAAACACCTCAGATCACTGTTCTTACTGCCCACATCTCTGACCTCCATCCCTGTCTGTGTTCCCCAGGCTTTAACCCAAACTGGAACGAAGAGTTTACATTTGACATAGAGATGCCTGCACTTGCCCTGGTCCGGTTTGTGGTGGAAGACTTTGACATGTCAACCAAGAATGACTTCATCGGGCAGTACACCCTTCCCTTCACCAGTCTGAAGCAAGGTAGGGCCCTGCTCCCTGCTCCTTGCAGCCACTGAGCCCTTTGGGAAGCTCCAGTGTCCTGGATGAGCGGTCCAGATCCATCACAGCTCGGGTCAGAGTGGATTTTTTGGGCAGCTGTTAACACTGTCCCTGGGGAAGGGTCCCCCTTGTCACCAGAGGCCTTGGGCATGTTGTGTTACCCACGCTCAGAGCTGTGCCTCTGGGACCTGCCTGATCAGGATCCTGTGGGAAACCGGGAACAAAGTGCTCTGAGACAGGGAGATGTTTGTGCAGGGTCCTGGCAAACACTGGCAAATACTTTCCCAACTGGACTAAAGGCCATTTTCCACCTGTGTTTCTGCTTCCAGGTTATCGCCACATCCATCTCCTGACCAAGAATGGAGACCCGTACTCCTCCTCCACCCTCTTTGTCTACGTCAATATCCAGGACTGTGATTAGCAGCCTGGCTCCTCCAGGCCACAGTGAGCCTCCTTACAGACCTGGAAGGAATTCAGTGTGTGAACTCTGCCAGGGTTAGCCCCCAGCACCTTCCCTGGAGCAGCACTCGGTGCTCCATAGGACCCCTGATGTGAAACAGCCATCGACCTTCTCCCTGCTGCGTGCTGGAAACATCCTAATGCTGCTGTTGAGATTAATCCTTTTGTACCTGTTCAACCAATCCAGCTGTGGTTTTAGTTCACTTTATTTAGATTTTTTTAATGTTGCTTTTAGCGAGAGGATAGGGACTCCTTTTTAGTGAAGTACAGCTCTTGGGTTGGGCTCGGTCAGGCATCTGGGCAAAGCACCCAACATCTGTGCAAGGAAAAGTCTCCCTCAGCACTGCAGTCAGTGGCCAGGTGCCAGGGGACTTCTTGCAACTGCAGGTGTCAGCCATCTCTCACCATATGAAGTCCTAAATGGGGACACGATTCCCCTCTTTTCTGTTACAGATTTAAAAAGAAAGCTGCTCTGCAAAGCCCCGTGTTACATAACCCGAGTTTCCTTTTGTGTTATAATAAAAAATACATGAGCACTACTCTGCCTGTGTGCCTGGCTCTTGGCCAGGCCACTTTGCATTCAGAGCCTGGCTCTCATCCTGTGAAGGAGAAAGAAGCTGCCGAACAGCAGATTTCCCTCTGACCCAAAGTGAAACCCACTCAAAGGGACCTCAGAGAACGTCTTTTGCCAAAGACAGTGGAAACATGCTCAACTGACAGCAGGGCTTTTTTTTTTTCTTTAAAATACAGTAAAACTTTGTGTTTTTACAGAAAAATGTCGTTTCTTTACAGAGAGGAAGTAGATGTTGTGAGTGCTAGCAGGTCCCAGTTGCACTGCAGAGGTAACCCAGCACAAGAGCGTTTTGAAAACAACGCAGTATTTATGGCAACAAGTGATTTGTCTTCAAGTAGAACTACAGAGTTAAGGGAATGTTGTTGAAATAAAATAATATATATTTTGAAGTGCCAACTGTGTCACTAACGGTATGTTAGACTATTAAAAGTTTAAAAAAAATTCTGGAAGAGTTCCATTACTTGTCACCATTTGCCTCTTTGCAACACCATTTGCAACATATATGAATTTGGAGATAGACCTGCTTAATTTCTTATGTTATCAGGATTTCTGGGGGCTTTAATTCCTGGTGGTGAAGATGAGGGGCTGATACCAAAGATGTTAATGTCCTTTTAAACATACTCCAGTCAGTTTATTTTTTGAGTCCAAAATAGCCTGGATTTAGTGACTCTTAGGCCCACTACAAAGCTGGGTTTCTTTTAGTCTTCCCTGGAGTTTGTTATGCTGCAGTAAACATTGCTGGACACATTGATTTTTGCTCTTCACTGCAATACTGTGTGATGTTGTAAACCATTGCCAGATTAAATGTGAATTAAACCCACACCTCAAAGAATGATACTGCATTAACAACCAGTGGGTGGAGGAGCTTCAGGAGTGGCCAGCGAGGCAGAGCAGGGTGCCTGGCAGTGACATGGGCTCTCCCACCCAGCTCACCTCTGGGATGGGGCACGTTGTGGGAGACACATTCGACGGCCAAGGATGGAACATCCTTGACTCCCACCCAGGGACAGCCTGAGTTCGGTCCCTGCTCCCAGTGTGCTCTCAGCATTTTGTTTTAAGCAGCCATGGGATGAAAAGCATAGGTGAAGGTGGTCAGAAGTGGTCTTGCCCCCTCACTTGTCTTAGCACCAGCTCTTGTGGGGCAAGTTAGAAAGAAATTCTTCCCTGTAAGGGCAGGGAGGCGCTGGAAGATGTGTCCTGGAGAAGTTGTGGATGCCCCATCACTGGAAATGTTCAAGGCCACTTTGGCTGAGGCTCTGAGCAACCTGGGATAGTGGATTGTGTCTCTGCCCATGGAACTGGATGATCTTTAAGCTCCCTCCCAGTGCAAACCATTCTGTGATTGTGTGACTCTGTAAAGTCAGTTCAGCCCGCTGGGCTGGCTGTGAACACATTATTTGCATTTTTTGGGTGGCAGCATTAGATCTCAGCTGGGCTATTGAACTAAAGCCCTCACCTGCCTGCTGTGGCCAGCACTAGAGGAGTGGGGGACCGGGAGGCCAGGGTCAGGGTGCGCTTAGATGGATTGCACAGAGAGGCTGGGTTTTCCTCTGCCTGTCGTGCACTTCAGTAAAGGTAGGCAAGATCCATGGGAAGAGGAAACATCCCTCATCATGTAGGAACAGTTGGGGGAAAGCTACTATAGCCAGGTGGGAAAGGAGAGAAAAGATGGATGATGGAGATGGGATGGGCAGAGCATGATGACAATGCTGCAAGGTCTCATCTCTTCCCTAAGGAAGGGACGTGGTCCCTGTTGTTATCAAGTGAGCTCATCTCTGAGCAGATAAGGGAATGCTGGAGCCCCACGGGAGGGAAGAGCTCTGGGGAACAGAGCAGCAGAAACAGGACATGGCCACCAGTGTCACAGCAAAAGTCACTAAAGGGAGAAGATCCTTCAGAAATCAGAGGCAGGGAGTAAAAGCAACTCTCCCATGAGGAGCATCAGTTTCCATTAGGCCCAAGTATCAGGAGGCTCTGTGGTCTGTGAAATCCCAGGCTGGTTTCTGAGTGCTGGCAGGAACGCTGCACTCATGCTGGTGAGTGTGGTGGCCACAGGAATTAAAGCAATTTGTAGCAAACTGGCCTAATCTCCCTAATCTGACTATATTTGGGCTGGTCTTCATTTGACTGTGTGAAGCTCGCTGGGCCCACAGGTAGGCAGCATTCCTGCATCTTCCTGAGGAGCACACGCAATTCATTAATTTGGGAGCTGGCAGGAGCACTCCTCAGCGGGGCAAGGCAAATACTGCTGATTCCAGCAGTGCCAACGGAGGTGGAAATGTGGGTAATGTGCACTGATTGCATCTCATGTGAGCACAACAGGAGCAATCACACAGGTAATTCAGCTGATTTGTGTCTCTGCTTGATGCTTAACTGACTCCGCACAGGGCGTTTTGGTGGGTTTTGGGCTGGACCCTCAAGCAGAAACGGGATGAAGAGGTGGCAGGAACATGGACATAATGGGGGTTATCTGATGTGAGTACCAATTCTTAAACACAAAGTTCTATCCAGAAGACTCCATCACCTGGAGGTCCCTGCTGCAGCCCAGCCAGATGGCGACGCTTCAGCACAGTGATGTGGTCCTGGGTGTTGAGAGAGCTCTTTGCCCCTCAATCACCAGCCTGGAGGTCCCCAGCTCCATCCCCACATCCCTGCAGCTGGGCTGGGCAGTTGGGCCAGCTGCTCAACAGCCAGGTACTGCTGCTCATTGGCAATGGTGGGGCTTCAGGAGCAGGGTACATGGGGTGTTTGGGAACAAAAAGGGCCCCACCTCCTCAGTTTGTTCTTTTCTCTTAAAAAAAATTCCAAAATTCTGTTGATGACCAGGTGTTTGAAGGATCTGTAGTCCTGCAGAGCTTTTATCTGCTGCCATCCTACCCCCCACGCCGATCAAGGACTCTTACAGTGCTGCTACTGCTGCTGGATATTTATTTGGAATCACTGATCAGGTTGGAAATGGACTAAAGCTGCAAACCCACATGGTCTGGGTTTTTAAGGCGGTGTTTCTTCCTTTAGTTTACAGTTTTATCCCATAATCACTGATTGCTCTCATTTCCCACTGCCCTCCCCAGTCAGACTGATCCCACAGTGTGGAACCAGCACTCTCAGCCCCGCGGGCATCACAGGGATGGAGCCCTGATAAAACCTTCAGTAGGACACCCTCTGCCTCAGGTTATACCCAAAACCCCCCCTGGCTTCCTCGAGCCCCTGGTCTGTGGGCAGGTGGACTCTGACACTGACCTGGTTGTTGGTCGGGGAGGCCGGGTGAGACTGTAGATGCTGTCTGAATGAGAAAAATGTAGACAGAGTCTTGACTGGCAGTCAAAAATCGACAACTGTGTCTAGCCTTTAGTGTCACCATCCTCTTGAAATAGATCAGCTACTAAATATGCTCACAGTAAGTGCTTTTTTTCCCCAAACCAGGTTCTCGTGTTTTACCTGCCCTAGGCTATGCATGTTAATCTACAACTGATTCTTGCTGTTCTTTGGTGAGTAGTTTTTCTACAAGGTGAGAAGGGGAAAAACTGTCTGGTGTCACTCCATAGACTACCCCATCGGGCATCTGGCTATTCCATTAACCTTCTCCTGACCTCAAGGCTCCCCCTCCATCCTCATAGGGCTTCCCCCTCCTCTCCCCACCCAGAATTTACACAGCAGCTGCAAATGGCCTTTGTCTTGACTAATTTTAAACTTCTACAAATGAAGGAAGATCATGGCCTCGTGCATGTGGCAATTTGCAGAAAGGAGGAGAAAGATGAGGCTACAACGCAGTTGTGTGGCACACACTTGTCTTCGTGGCTATCAGCAATAAAGTGTCAGGAAGAGGCAAAAACGTCTTGCCAAGCTGTTCCTGAAAAAAGTTTTGCCTCCTGGGGTTCTGGGTTTTCAGGGAGAAAGGAGCCATCCCCTGAACAGTGGCTGCTGGAATAACTGTGTTGGACTGGGGTGCTGGGTTGGGATCATTGAGCAAATGCCTGCACGTCATCCGTGCAGCTCCTAAGGGAGTAGGGTTTGGTCCCAGAGTCATTGGATGCCCCCTGTGGTCTCAGAAGAGTCCAAATTGTTTCTTCTCGTTCTGCTGCTTCCATTTGGGCATCTGGTAGAACTCGTCCTTGGACTTCCCAAAGATGTCGTGGAAATCAGCATCGGAGAGATAGCACTGCAGTGAGGAGAGAGCAAGGACAGGTCAGCTTTGGCTTTTGCAGAGCCTGGGACACCTCTGCAGCCTGCATCTCCTCCCCACTGTGCCAGTGCTGACCTCTGACTCCAGACCAACAGCTCCTGCTCAGCCCCCGGTCCTCGTGGTGGGAAGTGGAACATCCCAGCGACTGTTCCTCATCCCACTTCCCAAAGCACCAGGGCAATAAAAGCCCACCAGCCCAAAGAGATGCTCTGGTTTTGAGGAGTTAGCGTGCTCTGGCTGGAATTTAGTCCCTGCTAATCATACTGTAGCCAGGATGATTTATGGTCCACCAGGGAAGCTCTGCTGGCCAGAGTTTTGGGTGGTTCCTTAGGTAGTGATTCACAGTGAAAGCATCTTCCCCTCGCTCAGTCCCCTCCCCTAAAATATTCCCTGGAAATGTTCACTCCCATTGCTGGAAAGACAAGGTTTGCAGAAAGCAGGCTCATCAGGGATACTGAGAAAGGCCCTGTGGGAACAGGAGGTTGAGTTTTTTCCTGGCATTTTGGGTAGAAGAACTCACGTAGAGCCCAGCTGTGGATCGTGACTCTGGCTGGGGGTGTTAGCCTTTGCCAGATCTGCTGGGCAAGACACTGGTCAAACAAGGATTACAGGGAGCAGAGGGAATCAACCCTCTGTCCCTCCCATCAGCTTGCTTGGATTCAGCTGCAGATATTGCCAAAATCCTCAGGCTGATGGGAAATCTGGGATGTGTCATTTCTTCTGAAATTGAAAATTGCTGAAATGCAAGCTTTCTGACAATAAAAAAAATTCCCTTCTGGGAGGAGTTTCAAATGAAAACATTCACCTACAGCTCAAGCAAAATGCAAATTCTGGCTTTGTTCTCAGCTGTGCCACCTTGCCCCCCTGTCCCTCTGAGGACAGAGATTGGGTGGCAGAGCAAAACAACTCTACCAGATGAGAACATTTTTAAAAATTACTACTTAAAATTCTTTTTTTTTTTCTGCCATAGAAACCCCATAATTACTTCAACTAGGCTAAAACCACCACAAGGTGTCCCTGTCCACAGCAGGGGGTTGGAACTAGATGATCTTTAAGGTCCATTCCAACCCAGCCCATTCTGTGGCTCTATGAATTTCCTCACACGAAGCTCCTGCTTTTGATGACACCTGTGTGTCCAGCCAGGGTCCCCTTGAGCCTGAGCAGGACTCAGCAGTCTAAAGTACACTTAGCCAGTTCCAGGTGAAGTTAGAAAGGCATCAAACCAGCAATGCTGCCACCTCTTTTTTAGTGGGATCCACGCCTTCTGGAAGTTCATCCACCGTCCTGTGCATCAGCACCTCTCGGGAGTAAATCCCTTCCCCGTTGGGCACCACGGCAGGGCTGCTGTGGCTGCTGCTGTTGTAGTTGCTGCTGTTGCTGTTGCTGTAGCTGTTGCTGTCACTGTGGCTGAAGTGAGATTTGTACTCTGAGGAGGCACTTGCTGTACCCGAACCATCCAGGTTGGTCGTGCTGAGGGTCCTCTTGTTCAGGCTGAGGTTGTTCAGGTCCTGCCAAATGGAGGAAGACACGTCAGGATGGGATGCTCTGGCAGGGCAAGTTGGGGGTGATCCCAGGATCTTTGTGCTGGGGTTGTGGGGGACTATTTCTGGCACAGACTACCTGTAGCTCCAAAGCAGCAAGGGGAAAGGCCCAACTAAAGCGTTAGTGCAGTGCCTCCCTAAATGCTACACCTTGGTGTTAGGACTGCTAGAAGCACACACTAATGAGAGCTCTTACAAAGAACTGAGGATACTTACAGCAGTCTCATTCTTCTCAAGATAACATCGGGGGAAGGCACATGTGGGACGACAGAAGGTGAGGTTAGATGTCTACCACGTCTAAAATACCTAAATTACCTGCACGCCCCTCCCTGATGAGCCATCTCTCCTCATCCAAACCTGCCACTTCCTTCCAGCCTTCATCCTGACCCTGCCCAGGGCAGAACTGACCCGTGTGACAATGGCATTTGGGATTGTTGGGACTTCATTTCCTTTGTGCTTTGGAGGATCCCCCACTGGGCTATGCCCTTCTTGACCAAGAGACCCTTGCTCGAGGTCTCAGGGGCTCCTCCACTGCAAACTACTCAGAAAACACTTAACTGCACCCTCTTTGAGCTGCACACACCTTGATTTGTTCTGCATTGAAACAGCTGGGCAACGTCCTGCTCACAGACGCCTCTGGGCAGGACTGGAAAAGGCCCAGGAGGTCTGGGGGTATTTATGGGTAATTTATCACATCTCCCTCTGCTTCCCACAGAGGAGCACAGCTCTGATCCTGGCAGCCTGAGGTTCCCATCCCTGCCCTGATCCTGCTGTCCCCTCCTTTGTGCAGACAGGCTGGGGGATGTGGTGGTGCTTGAACCCAGGTGTTTCCTACTTGCATGGCCAAGACACAACTCACCACTTTGATCTCGGATATGGCCGACACATCTCCCAAGCTGTTCTTCATTTCCTCGTAGGACTTGCCATCCTAAAGGGAAGAGAGAATTGTGAGAACCACGGGCTGCCTTTAGCCCACACTCCTGGTCTCCAATGGGTTCAGGAGATCATGAATTTTAAAGCCCGGTGATGGCCACTGATGTGGCAGCTCCTGCAAACCTCAGCCCCTGGAATCAGGAGACTGCCAGAATCTGAGCTTTCACCTGAAAACAATGAAAAAAAATGGACTTCAGCCTTTGTAGTTGTACAATAACAGGTGAAACCAGGAAATTTAAAGACTTTAGAGCAGAAGGCAAATGAAGAGAAATAATATTTACTGCTGGGTTTAAATCTTTTACATTTTAGATGAATCTTGCAATGCCTGAAATAATATTCCTTTTTTGCCCTTTCCTGATTAATTTAGCTAAAACAACAGATTTTTTCAAAGCCTCAAGTCCTGATTTCTTGTAATTAGGTGCCATGTATTACCAAATACCTCTTATTTCCTATTTTTAAAAAATGGAATATGCTAGATAAATTGGCAAAGCTCATGACTGTGTTTTCCTAAGCAGCCAGGAGATGTCAGTTCTTAACAGAATCATCCAACCAAGTTTCCCAACAAGCACAAGCAACATAAACACATGGACTGCAGAGAAAACAGATTTAGACCCAAAACTGAGCAAAGAACACACACCAGATGTTTCTGGGATGTCAACAGTTTGGATGGCTTGTCTGTAGTTGCTGAAGCTGCCTACAGGGGATATTTTTAGAGGCACATATTTTATGAACTGTATCCTTGTTTTTTAGCAGTTTCTCGGGAAAAGAAAAAACAAACCCACAAGTTTTGACCTTTGTTCTAAGCATCAATGTATTTTTAAGGGTCATTGTGAGTTGCTGTCTTATCTCTCCAGATCCAGCTGTTGAGACAGGCTCTCCACCACCACACAGATTGGGAAGAAAGACAATGCAAACCCAGATACAGGAAATAAAGTATCTTTTTAAGAGTTTTCCTGCAGTGTGAAGTCCTGGGGAAAGAGGGGAGAAAGGAAATTTTCTTTCCCAGTCACCTCCTGGGGCAGGTTTACATCTCTCTATAGCGAGGAGCTGGAATTTGTAACTCTGCTTTTGAGGGCTGGTGTGCAGGGACCAAGGGTGACCTTGCTCAGGAGCTCCTGGGCTCTGATGGGCTTTCCACAAACCTGAACACGAGACCTGTCTGCTCACATCTTTCATTTCCCCACAGTTTGCCCTTAAAGCTTGGTCATAAATTTGCCTCTGTGGCTGCATTTTCAACAATGAACTTCTGTAGATTGGGTTTGGTTTTGGCTTTTTTTTTCTCCTACGATGTGGGGTGTGTCTGTTTTCCCTCTGAACTTGATTTTACTCCTCATAGTTCCCACTTCTTTTTGGGTGAAATTGCAAACCTGATTTGGAACCTAATGTTTATAAAAATGTGAATATTTTGAGTTCAAGCACATTTATTTACATTTGCAAAAGCCTCAGTTTGACCAAACAGATACATTTTGTTGGTGAAGGAGCAGAAGCTGCTCAGACAGCACCCAGGAACTCATGTCCCTGCACACAACAGGAGGCTGGAACTGGATGATCTTTAAAGTGCCTTCCAACCCGAGCCATTCCATGATTCTGTGAAGCTCAGGACATGTCCTAGTGAGGTTTCATTCCCTGCATCACATATTCACTGACAACAACACCCTCTAGGCACCGCTGGGAACACGAGCACACCACAGGGCTTTTCCAGCAACTCACACTCCATTTGTAGCGGTCCCAAGCGTTGAACCATCCTGTGAAGTTGAGGGGTTCGTAGCCCTGCTTCACCAGGATGATGGGAGTTGCCAAGTCCCTCCCGGCCGGATGGGTCTTGAGATACTCCTTGGCCGAGGCAATCGCCTCGTTCCTCTCCTGTGCGTTGGAGGCTTTGCCAACCCAAAGGAAAATCTGCAAGGGGAGAAGGTGTTGGAGGTCAGTGAGCCTTTAGAACCTGTGCAGACGTGGCTGTTTGTTCTCCCCTGCCAGTGGGACCAGAGATAAGACTGGAAATGTGTTTTCCCAACATTTCCCCGTGATTCTGAGCCCCGATTTACCCCCAGCCAAAGAAGATACTGCTTTTGAGACAGGCATGGAGCATAAACATCTCAGGCATATCTTGCACATTTCAAGGTAGATGGAACCAGTCACGGGCCGAGATCCAACTCAATAAACACCAACTAAAGCCACAACCTGCTTGAAAATATGTCTGGCGAGAAGGGGAGGAGGCTTTTGCTGACCTCTTCCCACGTGTCCAGCAGCATGACATCATCTTCATCCAGGTCCTCCTGGCAGAACCCGACCACCTCTGTCATGATGAACCGACCTGTCTGGTTGGAGCACTCGAAGAGGCGAGGCTGGTAGTGTGTGACCTGCTCCTGGAACCTGCCTCAGGCATGGCAGGGGAGGAAAAAGCAAGAAAGGTGGAAATCTTTCCCTCCTGGCTTACTGCAGGGCCCTGAAGCTACTTGTCATGGCCTCGAAGGAAGAAGTGGAACACAGCAACACTCATCTAAAGGCCTGAAAGTCAGCAATGACAGGTTTCAGGGGATTCTCAGACCATTTTAATGATTTTTAAAGGTAATTGTTTCTCCACCCAAAGAGGGCAAAAGCAGAACCCTGCTCTCATTCTGGTGATGAGCCTGATGTGAGGCAAAAATCACTTGTTTGAAAAGGAAACCATCACCTGCCCAGAGGGCTGGAGAAATCCCTGTTGTTCAAAAGCAAATTTAGCCTCATGATTCTTCTGGGGCTGCCCATACAGCTGATAATGGCTGGAAATGGTTCCTGCAGCCCTTAGGATGAGATATGTGGTGGGTTTACTGGGGGAAAAGGAGGATGTGGCACAACCTTGTCTGCAGCCCTTGGACCTGTAGCTCCCACTTCAGGAGAACTCCTGGCCCAGGAAAGAAACATCTTGGTGTGGTTTCTCACCAAGGTTTTGGTGATATTCTGGCCTCATGCTCCCTTTACTGAGGACACAGTATCAAAATATTCACTTTCCTGAAGAGTTTCGATCCCTTGCTTAACGTCCCCTGGCCAGGCCCAGAGGAGCAAGCACTATTACCTCTTTTCACTGGCATAAGGTGCTTTGCCTCCCAGA
Organism: Oriolus oriolus; assembly: GCA_013400235.1. Taxonomy (NCBI): domain Eukaryota; kingdom Metazoa; phylum Chordata; class Aves; order Passeriformes; family Corvidae; genus Oriolus; species Oriolus oriolus. The sequence continues at coordinate 340,357 of VXBT01003842.1, forward strand.
GCTTCCCAGAACTCTGCTGGCTCCTGTCCTTCCAGAACGGTGTGTTTGTCACGTCTGGAAACAATGTCAGCCACCATTTTTGCCATCTCCCGCTCATCTCCGCTGCATCCCTGCGTTCAGGATAAAAGATTGAGGTGGAGTCAGGGACTGGCTGACAGAACTTATCTGTGGGGAAAAGCTGGTTTAATCCTCTGGAGAGCTTTAGACCTGCTTGAATACTCTTGAGCTCATCACTCAGAATCCATTTCTAGTCCCATGAAGGGACATTTAGTGCAGCCAATGGCACCCAGAGCAAAACTTACAGAATGACAGAATGATTTGGGTTAGGAGGGAATTCAAAGATCATCAGGAACACCTTGCACTTGACCAGGTTGCCCAAAGCCCCATCCAACCTGGCTTTGAACACTCCCAGGGATGGGGCATCCACAACTTCTCTGCTTTGGTTTGATCTACCATCTCATCCTGACACACCTGACTGAAACAAGATGAACGAACTGGCTCTTATCCTCACTGGCTTCTTACAGCTGGAAAACCCGGGACGATTTATTCATCTTAAAGCTGTATGAACATCTACAGTGTGGTGAGGTGAAGCCCAACATGGGTTACTTTTGTGCAGAGGGCTGTTACTGCTGACTCTCCACAGACAGAGCCCTTTCCTGGGTGCACTTTTCTCAGCTGAATAATGAAGGTTGGAAAAGACCTTTACAATCATGAAGTCCAACTGCCAGCCCAGCACCACTAAACCATGTTATCAAGTGCCACATCCACACATGTGTTGAAGACTTCCAGGGATGGTGACTTCACCATTTCCCTGGGCAGCACATTTCAATACTTGACATCCCTTTCTGTGAAGAAATTTTTCCTACTATCTAATATTAACCTCCCATGGTGCAACTTGAGGCCATTTCTCCACTGAATTAATGGGCCACCTGCCCAAGGATTCACCTCCATAACTTAGTGGAGGCAGGAGACTCAAGCCCCACTCAGCAATTTCAGATTCCTTTGGCTGCCTCCCCACATCTCACTGCAGACTCACCTTCCCACACCACAGGTAGCAGACTTGGCTGGTGGTCAGCAGGAAGACATCGTTGGAGTTGAGGGAGGAGGCTCGGGCTGGCACCTCTGTGGCCTTTGTGTTCACCTCATCCGTGCCCCTCACCTGGAAGAGGCGGATCTCCGGCTCGGGCGTGCTGTTCTGAGCCCGGCTCGTGCCGCCCTGCAAGGGAAGAGAGGGAAGGATGGTACTGGGAGGCGAGGAGGACACACAGATCCAGGGTGGGATTGACTTGAGGAAGGCTTCAGGCTCGCAGCCCTCCTCACTGCTGCTATGATGGAGCATGGTTCTGCACTGAGCAGGCGAGGAAATCCAAACACCTTCTGATTCCAGGTCAGAATGAAACCCACACGGCACAGCTCCCACATTTCTCCCTGATTACTGAGTCTTGACCAGCTCCCATCAAGATCCTCAAGATGAATGTGACCAGATCTAGGTGTCTGTAGAGGATTTGCCACGCAAACCGGGCAAGGCAGCTGGACCCTGATTTCCAGCTGTGCTCATCTTAGCTGAACATCTGCTGTGGAAACCATATAGTGGGACCAACACTGAGAGCTGAGGTCAATCCTCCTCTCCCACAGTCATTTGGAATTTCTCCACCACAGATGTCAGCAGCCGAGGCAGCAAGTGAAGTGGGCTGGTAGTTATGTGATGTAATTCTGGCAAGGAGAATTCAAATCATGTTTGCAGGATGTTCTGGAGGACCCTTTCTGGACAGCAGCATCTATGATTCACAGGATTACTTCCTTATTCTAACTGCAAAATATTTTGGGATGGAGTTGGAATGATCATCACACATTACTGCTGGAGCTCAAGGGTGGACAATTGAGTCGGGTCAGTCTAGGACTGTGTTTACACCAACAGTGTTCAGACTGCTTGGGGAGTGCTAGAAATGTCCCCTCTGCCAGCCCATGCAGAGCTGGCAGGCTCCATTCCTGAGTATCAGCCCATTTTTGCTGGACTATTTCCACTGCAGCTGCCAAGCCATCGTTGGTGCTCCCACCTCCCAAAGCCTTGTTACCTCGTAGATGACCAGCTTGCCCTTGAAGATGGCCAGGAAGTGCCTGGGCTCCTTGCCCATTGTCACTCGCACCTGCACGGCCTCATCCCCGTATTTCTTGTCCAGCTCGATGGCATTGAGGGCACAGGCAGTGATTTCATCCACGGAGGCGTGGCGGCCCTGGGGGACAGAGAGGTGACACATGCAGGTGATCAGAGCGAGGGTACAAACCTCTTCACAATCCAGCATCTTGCCAATCCCGGAGTGTGTAGTATCGTGAGATCAGAGTTAAAACTTCCCGACATTTAAATTTCACTGGCATTCTGGTTTTGTAGACTTCAGAGTTCCACTTTTGAAGCTTCCCTCTGCATAAAAACATACTTTAAAAAGGTAAGCAGAGATGTTCATGTACCCACAAAACTCCAGGAACTGAGACTTTAAGGGACAGTCTGACTCCAAAGTTTGACCTCAGCACTGTAAGCCACATCATCCTTCACTCTGTCTGACTTTGTTAGTGCTCAGTCTGACGCCAGTTTGGGATCACTGTCCATGCTGCCTACAAAGGACAGCTTGGGGTATTTGAAACTGATGAGCAAAGGGTATCTGAGTTCTTCTGGGTGCTTGGGTTGGGGTTTTTGTGTGCAGTTACTTCCTTCAGCTTTAGGCTCGTACAGCAGGCACAGCACAGACCCCTCTGCTCTGCTTTGCCTACCTGCCACATATAGAGGACGTAGTGGGGTCTGCCTGACCTCAGGTAGGTGTACAGGACCAGGTAGCAGTCCCCCCCGTAGAACTGCCCGTATGTCTTGGGATTCACCGGCTGCATCTGCAAGTCCTCAATCCTCCACACCTGGGGAAAGAAACATCTTGGTGAGCAGCAGTGGAGTCGAGGTGAGGACAGAGCACAGCCCTTTGGCTAACGCACCACTGGAACTCCAGGTGTTCCCTCATGTCCTGTCACTGGTCACCAGAGGGAGGAGATCAGTGCCTGCCCCTCGTGAGGAAGCTGTAAACTGCCATGAGGTCCATCCTCAGTCTGCCCCAAGCTGAGCAAACCAAGTGATGCTTGGAAACAGGCTGATTGTTGCACCCTCTGTCAGCCAAAGGAGCTCTCTCACCTCGACCTCCCCGGAGGCATCGTCGACCATCCTCTGCTCAGCTGCAAGCTCTGGTCTGGCGTGGAGCTGGGTGGTGTCAAACTTCACCTGCTCCACCTTGGCTGCATGTGCCAGCAGAATAAAAACAAGAATCCAGTGAATGCACAACAGCACACAAACCCTTCCCATCATCCTCACACACAACCGTTGTACAGCAAGAAAAACCCGGTCCAGGTGTGCAAGAAGCCACTCCTGCCCCCCAGTAAACCAGTGCTGATTCTGGAATATGCAAGAGCTCTTGCAACACACTTCAGTGTTGAACTGCTACAGGCTGGAATTGGTCATACAGCAAGTTCCAGGGATGGCTGGCTGGCAAAAATATCAGTAGTTTCCGGACTGAAAATTCTCAATTGTTCTCCATATCTTAAATATCATAAATATTTCCCTGCTTTTAAAATGTTGATTTCAGAAATAAAATGCCTGCATTCCTCCAGCTCGTGACAAAGAAAGAGAGTACTGATGGACAGCAGAGAGAGAAACAGAGATGGAGAGAAAAGAGAGAACTTGCAAGGGAAGGAGATTTGTGGCTCTCAAGCTGTTATTGATGGAGACGTTCAGCATCTCTGTCACCTCCCCAACATCCATCAGCAAGTTCTCTCTCTTTGGAATTGTTTAGTCTTTGGGGTTAATGCATTGTAATATTCCCTTCAGCAGTGTGATAAATACACCACTTACACCCGGTGTAAATACAGCATTATTCCACTGATGTCAGGAGGGGATTGGATGGATGCCAGCGTAAATGAAAGCAGAAATCCTTATCAGGCTCAGCATTAGCCCTCTATAAGGGAAATTTGGAAGTTCTGCAAGAAGGAATCTTGCATGAAAATGTTCAGAGGAGAGTGACTCTCTGCCAACATTTACATTTGGAGTAAGTGGGAATTTGGTTCATATAGGAAAATTCAGCAGACCTGAATGCCATTCAGTCCATGAATCCTTTCCATCTATTGAAGAAGAAGGAAAATACAAGGCACTAGGAGAGTGGGCATTAGATTTTCAAGATCCTGAAGGCAGGAGACAGTTGATGTGAATTGCTCAGCACAGGTAGGAAAAACAAACCCAGGACCAACATGCTCACCAATTTTGCCAGTAGTGTAGACCTTGCCCAGCCCTTGTGTTTCGTTCTTTTCTGTCCACCTCTGGAAGAGCTGTTTGAACATGGCTGACTCTGCTCCATCATTGATCACCTCAACGTTGGTGGACGAGGGATAGCCTTTGGCTTGGATAAAACCCTGGTGGGGTTCAGAAAGGTCATTAATGGGGACACAGTGAGCTTTTTGCAGACATGAGAAGAGGGGTGTCGACCTGAACCAGCCCTAAGAGTGAACATCCCGCACTGAACAGAGGGTGGGATTCACCCCAAGACTTGCATTCAGACTAATCAGAGGTGACTGCAGACTCTTGCTGTAGTATCCATGTTTATTTCTGTCTTTAGGGGATTGAATTCTACCCCTACCCCTTTTCTCCAAACTTTTTGTCCCTCTCTAAGCCAGGAAGACTGTCCTGGTAGAGAGCATGGGAGTGAAGGGGTGGAGGCAGCTCAGCACCCCAGAGCATGAAGTCTGTTCTGGAGGGACTAAAACCTCACAAATAATTTTTCTTCTTTTTTTCACCTCCTAAACCCACACTATTTCTTTGCAACACTGCTACTATTGAGTTAAAAGACTACTTCAGCAGAGGTGCTTGATACAATATGAGTGGGAAGAAAATGTTCTGTGTTCTGCCACAATGCCAAAATCCTTGCTCAGTTTTGGGAACTGCTCTTGTATTTATCTCAGCAGGCTGCAGGATGACCCAAGGTGCAGCGCTGGCAGCCGTGGTTCGGGGAAGGAGCCTGATTGTGGCTTTCTGAGCATCCAGCTTCAGCTGTAAAAACTGCAGCCACACACTGCCCCCAGGGAAAAGCAGAGCAGATGGTGCTCCCATCCCTCCCACCTGCCACACTCAAAGAAAGACATATCTTTTGTTCTACATGTGTAGCTCAGGGCCAGAATTTGCAGAGCTGATTGCCTGCTAAAATGGGCCTGAGTCAAGCTCTTGAAAGGAGCACAGAGGACAGTGAGATAAGTTTTAAAGCAAAGATTTTTAAGCTTTTCTTCTCTGAGACAATAGGTACAATCCTATTGAAGCTGGGTGTCTCCAGGTAGGACCTCACTGAAGGTGAAACCACTGAAATTCAGTATCTCCTGCTTAGATCTCATGGAAGATGAGGCCATTTATGGTCTTCCCATAAGTAAATGGCTAATTAAAAGCTTTGCTCCCTCATAGTCTTCACTTCAACTTGTAAAAAAATACCAAATGCCTTACTTGCTCAGGCTCCCTTGAGGCTATTTTTTTCTGAGAGGAAGAGTTGAGGAATGCTCTGACAGAAAACAACACATGGATGTCAGAGCCCCTTTCATATCTGCTTACGCACCTTTTGACCACGAATTTGTCTAATCCCATCTTGACCCTGCTGATCCTCTCTGACTCCTCCATCCCTTGAATCGACAGTTTCCAGAAGTTCACTATTTACCATGTAGAAAAGTATTTCCTTTTATACTTTATTTTCTTTAACCATTTTTTCCCTTAGTTTTAGTGGCAGATCCTCGTCCTAGCACAATTTGATGACTAACAATTTTGTGTTTATGTCATCATGCCTCCCCTAGACATTTAACTTCTCTCTCTGTTATTACTCAGGCCAGCTCCCCAAGACCTACACTTAATTGTAATTAGTGGTCAGATCTAGATCAGCACATATCAACCGCCCACGACATTGTTTGCACTATATTACAACTCACCACAGCTCGAGTGAATGCTGTTTTTTTCTCTTCTGGGCTGGAGGCTTTTCCTCTCCAGACATAAATTTTGAAGCCACCTTGGTCTAAAATGTAGCAGTCCTGAGTTTAAAACGAAAAAACAGGAAACAGAAAAAAACCAGATGTGAAAAGCTCTGTGCAGGAAAAGCTCATCATTTGTAGCCTGATCAAGTTGGATCCTTCCTGAAGATTTAGGGTAGATGTATATCTAGCTCATTTCTCTGCCTTGCAGAGCTCTAACCATTATCAGAGGTAACAGAGGATGAATTTATCACGGTTTGTAAATGGAGTACAAGCACCACCAACCCTACAGGGCAGGGGTACACAGGTGTGGGCACACCTGGCCCAGACTGCTGATTTAGAATTGTAATTAGTTAAAGTATGTATTTTTCTTAGGCATTGCTCAAAACTGGTTATTACCACCTCACAGGAGAAGTTCTCAAACCAAAAACACAACCATCTCTAAAAGGGGCCAGGAGAAGTGTATGCTGAAATATCACCCCCAGCCTGCTGCTGCCGGCGCTCATTTACACCCAAATCTGCTACTAAAGGAGCAGGAAAGGTCCGAGTCAGATATCTTCTGCATGAATATTTTGTCCCCATTTAGATCCCTGATCTGGAGCTGAAAGTGTTGCATTGCTGTGAAGGCAGCAGGATCCCAAACACGAAGGGGATGAGGTATGTGCTGAGCCCATCCCCACTGCAGAGAGCTGCTGCTCCCAACACACTGTGGGACCAAAGGCTGCTCCTTTTTCAAACTGAACTATGAAAGGGAAAACAAAGGCTTCATATGTCTGCAAAGGGAGGCTGAGATTTTAACAAGGCTGACATCAGGATGAAAAGGGGAGCGGGAGCCTTGCGGCACAATGCTGCTTTGGAATAGGCTGGTCTGCACTGCAGAGAATTAAGGATGAGCAATTCTCTGCCAAATTTTAGTCAGAAGAAAAGCCTCTGTTTTCTGAAAAACTCTGCACAGAGGGTCTGTCAGGAAATCTCCTTCCAGGGTGGGTCACTGAGACCAGCCACTTGCTATGGCAGGAAAACAAATCTCCCCGGTTTCGTGAGCAGGGTATTTGTTTGCTCTGGAGTCAGCAGAGGGAAGGCTATCCCTGAATATCAGGTATTAAGAAGCCTTCATTCCATCTGGAATTTATTCCTGGTATGCAGCTCTCCCTCACTGTGATTGCCAAGCTAATATAATCCTTGGCTGAGAGCATCAATTTGCCATCTCTTCTTGGAACAGCTTCAACACACCACCTACCTCCGGCTGCTGAGACTGTAGCAGGGCTAAGCTGTCCTAACCTAACAGCAGGGCTAAGCTGTCCCAGTGATGGAAGGCCTGATAATTTTCAGGAAACAGGTGCTCAGCTGAAAACAAAGTGAGCCACAGCTTCCCTTTCTCACTGGAAAGGCCACTCTGGCTTTGTCTCACCTCGTGCTGGAGCAGATCCTGCGTCAGGGGCCGGGTGGCGATCTCCTGCACCACCAGGTCATTGTCCTTCTCATAGACACTGCAAGACAGAGCCACCGAGCTGTGTTAGACCCCACAGAGCCCTCTGTGAGACGGGATGGGGCTTGGAGCACAGCCCAGCACTCACTGGTAGAGGCGGACGTTGGCCTTCTGCAGCTCGTCTGCTTTGGTGTCGGGGATGGCGTCGCGGAGCTCCCCGCGCCTCTCGCCCAGCACCATCCTCATGATCTGCATCAGGTCCGGGGAGTCCCTCTCGTTGTCGATGATGCCAATCTGGGCACGGCCGCCCCTCTCGCTGTCCCTGATGCTCCGAGCCAGAGCAAGACCCTGCACAAGGACCCGCAGGGGTAAGTCCTGATACACACCACGAATTCAGCGAGCCCCAGACCCCAAACAACGACTGAGAACCAACAGCCCAAGCCAGGTTATCACAGCTCTCTGAAGCTCCTAGTGTCCTCTAAATTTAGCTATTAAAGAAGGAGATATGTCTGTCATGCCTGATTATTAACTAACCCACAGGAAAATATTGCTAATTGTAGTCGCTGGTGATGCAGCTCCCGCAGGGCACAGGCGTGTGGGAGCCACAACAGGCACTGCCTGTGTGTGACTGTACACAAACAGGTCCAGTGGTCTCGTGGGATGGTCTGGGGGAGAGATGCACACATGCTGAGGCCAACGAGGCAGGATGCTGCAGAGCTGCAGGGCCCCGGCTGCCCCGCGGTGACGTTTTACATTTAAATGTTTCAAGTGTTCAAAAAACGTGGATGTCTTCTGTGAGGAAAGCAGCGTGAAATGTCAAGCAGCTAATTAGGCTGAAATCTCCATTTTCCATTGAATTTTTTTGTTCCCATGGCTCTTACTGGAATAGCTTTGAAAGATTCCTCTTTCTTAGACATAGGGAATGACCTGCTTGAGGCCTGAGATGAACGCAGCAGCCACGAACCTACTCCCCCTCCTGTGTTGAGGATTGCTTTATCTCTTCTTCAGTATCCACAGGATCTCCACTGTGCCCCGAAAATGGCATTCGCTGTGGAGATTCCCCTCTCCCAGTTCATCAGGGGACACCACGCACAGAGCAGATCCACCTGCCTTTCAATATTATAATGACCACAAGCTTGGCCACCAGCTTTGCTGATGACCCACTGCTGTATCTTGCTTTGTTATACCTCTGTATCTTGGTTCCTCTATCAGTAAAATAAGGATAATGATCCCTCTGCAAAGTGCCTTAAGAGCTACAGATCCGACCTATCAGCACCTGGGTTACGCATTCCTGCTTGTCTCATACTGACCAAGCTGGAATTCCCTGCTGATGCTGTAAACAAAAAATTAAAATTAATCTACCCTTGGGTGGTTACTGCAGCTAAACCTACTGGAGCTGCTGACTTTCTAATCCTATGCCATGCAAACTACAGGGCACAGTGGGATGGAGATGAGCTCCAGAGGGAGCTGGATGACTTTCTGGGGCTGGAACTAGTGATGTGCCCTCAGCTGCCTGTGAAACCCAACCTGAGGCCAGGTCTGAACTGCAGCAAAGCACTTCTATGGGCCTCTTAAACCAGCAGATGGGCAAGCAGAAAATTCATCATTATTTCCCTTGCTCATCTCCATGTTGATGCTCTTAAGATTTTTACTGTGCAAACACTGCGTGTTTTCTCTTTATTACTTTTTTCCCCCAGGCATCAAAAAATACCACCTTAAACCAAGTGGCTTTCACCCATACTCACCCTGGATTTCTCAGCAATGCTGCAGCTGGGTCCATTCCACTGGATCAGCACTTTACCAAGGTCCAGCAAGAAAACATCTCCCTTATTGAAACTGTCCCAGGAGAGCGCTACCTGTCACAGGGAAATGAGAGGGTTTGGCAAAGTGGGGAGGGCAGGGAGAGCTGCAGGTGACAAGTCACAGCCATGGCAAAGCTGTCCCTGGGGATGTAAGAAAGGTTTTGCAGTGATTGCTCATTCTGCTGGCACTCAGCTCTTCACTGAGCACAGCGGCTTCTCTCGTGGTAACACCAAACCTTCAAGTGAGGACTTTAAAACTGTCCTGAAACAGAAGGTCTTGTGCAGAAATGAGATACCCACCAGGCAAATCTGCTCGAAAATGAGTGTAGGAGGAGAGGGAAGCAGAAACAATCCATAAGAGGAGCAGGGTCTTCTTCTTACCTCTGTGGCTGACACGTGCTTCTTGCCCTTGACGTGAAGAAGACGTTTGATGTTGTACATGTTGGTCTCCACGTGCTTAAATCCTGAAGCCACTCCTCCCTTCTTGTAGCTGTTGTGTAGCAGAGAATAAACAGAGCTGGTTAGAAAATACCTTCCCCTCTATCCTCTGAGAACATCCCAAGCTTTTTGTGACAACTGAAAAATCTAGAGGCAAAATAACCTCAAAGTTCTAAAATTGCAGTGTCAAATGCTGGGTTGCCTCACTGTGCTGTTCATGGTCCTTATCACGGTGTCTGTCTGCCTCTTATGAGTGTTGTGTTGCTGCTCTGCACACTCTTATAGAATCATAAAATCATTTAGGTTGGACAAGACTTTCAAGATCATCAATTCCAAGCATTAAACATCCTGGGAGAAATTAACAGGCAGGTCAGGGATGGCAATGGAATTGTAACACAACCAAACTGAGAATCCCATTAACTGTGGCAGTGGCGTCCCAAAATTGAAATATTCCACAAGCATTCAATTAAAACATGAAACAGACTTGGCAGAAAACAAACTCTTGGCTAAAATTTAGTTTTCTTCAAAATAGTCATTTTATTAAAAGTAGCTTAGCCAGGGAACTGTCGCCAGAAGCAGAACAAAACTGTGAACAGGTACAGGGCACTGTCTCTCAGATTTTACCTCCCAATCTTTTTCTTCCATCCTTGAACACACACTTTGCAGTAACCACTCTCAGCACTGTTATCACCTCACGCCACAAGGCCATCCCCTCTCTTGTGGCAACTTTGCACAATCACATCATGAGAGGACACAACCCCCCAAGGATGTCCCAGAGCCCTCTTAATGTTTTTTGGGCAAGTCTAACCCACTCCTACATATCCTAGACCATTTTAGAAAACAGATCCGTTGTTCACACTGCAGTAATAATTGACACAATGCAACTGCCATTTAGGGGAAAAAAGGAACAAATGCTGATTATAGTTTTTGCCATGTGGGTAGTAGACGTATTTTATCACAGCTGGAAAGGTACTGGCTAATGTGGCCAGAAATGTGATTCACAGCACTTTAGACTTGTTTGGCCTGGTGTAAAATATCAATAGAAGGATGCTCTGGTGATTAGTCCACCTGCCAAGATATGGAAAGAGCTTGCTTTAATTTCCCATTCTGCCTCAGACTTCCTGACTGACCACAGGGATGTGGTTTAGACCCAGACCAATTCTAATTCATGCTGATTTCAGAGGCAGATAGCTTTCCAAATAGACTGGTTTTGAGGGTCTGATTTTCAGTCCTTCATTGTCCCTTACTCGTCTTTAAGATGAGGCTAAAAGCACTTTTCTGTCTCAGAAAAGTTCTGAGGAGATCCATGAGAGGTTGTTGAGATGCGCAAGACAGAGGTATCCAGCCAGACTGGGATGGAGGACATTGACCCAGGATGGGTTTTCATCTGAGTTTCCTTCAGCTGTTTGAAACCAAGGCACTCAGGCCGTTTATTGCCAATGAAGATCTTCCTTGGAGGACAGTGACTGGAGTCCTTCCAAAAACCCCAGAGTGAGCAAAGACCCTGGGACTGGATTCAATATATCAATGTATTGTATAATCAACAGTATCTTTTAGATGACAGAAATTCAAACTTTCCTTCCACCACAGGAATATTACTCCCACTATGAGCTAAATCAGCACCTCACTTCAAGGTAGGTATTAGTCTGAAGTGCTCTGAGTGGGCACTTGAAAGTCTGTGGAGGGGAGGAATGAAAATCCTGGGGTGAACGAAATGGAGATTAAGATGCAATTACTGCAAATATCTGGGAAAATGACCAGTGGAACAGGATGCCACGGCTCCAGACTCAACGGTATAAGTAATTCCTTCAAAATGGGAATTCTTTGCTCTGAATTTTAACCAACCTCAGTGCTGATCCATATTGTTCACATTTTTGAATATGGATGGCTCTGAGACATAGAGAACCAGACAGAACCCCAGGGGCCACGACCCACCCCAGTGCAGGTCATTTTGGGCTACTCACATGATTCCATTGCGGAAATAGCTCTGGAAGGTCTCGGACTCGTGTCCCTGCACCTCCCGGTGCTGCACGGGGCTGCCCCCGAGCGCGGTGTCCAGCTGGGTCACGTACATGGCCGCGGCCCCTTGCTCATCCTGGGAGGAATCCTTGCCAATCCAGTAGTGCAGATCCACAGCAGAGCCACGGGACGTCCTTTTGGCCTGGAAGAGGTGGGAAGACAAAGCCCATTTTTGTGTTTTAAAACCACGGAGCCCTTTCCCAGTTCTGCTTTTCTCCTGAGCACGGGGAGAGAGGATGGAGCCTCAGGTACTCCCTGGGAGCTCAGCATGGAGCTCTCTGATGCCTTAGGTTTTAACTCTTGATATTTTTCAAAATTCTGCATTCCCGGTGTGTGACTCTGAACTGCCTTGCAGCCTGTCAGCTGCTGCTCTCTCATGCTCACACAGACATAACAAAGCCTCTCCAGGCCTGCTCTTCAAGGACACCCAGCCTGTCCCAGGCCCAAAATGTGTAACCCAGCACCTTGAGAAGGGGGGCGAGCTGAGGGGCAGTTCCATCATTAGCTAAAGTTTAATTGGCCAATTTATGCTGATCTGCAAATGGACCAAACCTGTAACAGTGTGAAGAACTTGTGGCTTGTCGTCCACCTCGGGTGTAGCCTTTGGCCTGCCCAGGGTGTGCCTCTGAAGGCCTTTCCAATAAATATCCACCTTTATTCCCTTACCCATGTCCAGTCTCTATGTCCAGGTTTTGCCTTTTAGGCACCATCTCCTTATTCACCAGAGCATTTATGGATTCTATAAACTGAACAGAAGGATGTTTCTGTCTGGTATTCTTTTATAACTCCTTTATCAAGGAAAACTGGGCTCCTGTGCAATTACAAAAATTAATGTGTTCAACTTGTTCTGCTCTTGTAGATTTTGATATTAAGACTTAAAGCAGATTCTTCTCACTGATCTCCTTTTGAAATGCAGTGCACACTGCTTTTTATTTTCCTGGAGATGTTACCCTTTCTTTCCTGTTGTCTTTCTCCTACCACATGACAGAGCAGCACAAACTGCCTCGGAATTCCTGCTGACTTGCAAAACAGACATAACTCCAAATGAAGCTGAGCTGGTGTGTGCATGCTGGGATTCATCTTATTACAGAAAACCCCAGCAGCCTAGAAGAAGGAGGCAAGCAGGCTGAGAAGAAGGTGTGCTTAGTGTTATTTCAGTCATGCCAGTTATTTTTCAGCACCCACTGTGTTAAATCCCATCGTGGACACCTGGGAAAGGTAATAAAAGCTCATTTTATAAGCTAGATTTGACACTAAGTTCTGTTTATTTGCTTTGTGCAGTGATACCACAGCGAAACACAGCAGAAGGAGTTGAATAAAATACAGCTCTGTTCCTCAGGCACAGATAATTAATTTGTGGAAAAATCACTCAATTTAACACATTGCTATTGAAGATGATCAAAGGCCCATTGTCCCACGGACTGCCTTTATTTGGAGAGACTCCAGTAAAAAAGCAGAATGCAAAGATGAGTGGTTTTACCATCCTGTCTTCCAGGGAAAAGGAGAGTAGTGGGCTGATTAAGGGCTATTCTGCCTGGGGAAGGTGTTGCAACAGAAGCTGAGCCTGTGACCATCAAAATCCTTATTTACACTCTCAGCTCCCTGCAAGGACACCAGTATTCTCAGCGTGTGTTTGTGGGCCTGTAATTCAGGCTTTCAGCACTCAGAAGGTACCCTAAAGGCACGTGTGTGGGGAATTTGAGCAGAAGACACATCCTGTGTTGCTATCCCAGTCTGCTCTCCCATCCTGGCGCATGGGGGATGTGCATTTGGTTATTGCAGGGCAGGGGAGGCACTGCTGCCTCCCCACTGGCAGAGATGTTTGCAGGAGGCACACTCAGACCCAGGAAGTGGGAAATGCTTCTGGTTTCCATCATGTGGATGGGTTTTGGTACAATGGGACCTGGGTTGCTCTACGCAGATGAAGAGATTAGGAAGGGATTTTAGGAGGTGAGTGTAACACATCATCCTCCTGCCAAAGTCTGAGAACAGGAGGCTGTTTGCACAGAGCAGAGCTGGTTCTCAGCAGTCCCTCGTGCTTCTGGCCAGCCCAGGTTCAGCTGGCTGCAGGTAGGTCTGGACCAAATTTGGAAGGGGTTGAAGTGTCCTTATGGGGACATGAGGCGGGCTGCAGAGCCTCTGCTGCTGACGTGACACACGACATGGAACATCCTCACATCCCACATCACCTGCTGAAAACGAGATCCTCCAGCTGGTCACATCCCACATCCCCCAAGGACTCCCATAAACCATTTAAATGTGGGCCTTGATTGAGTTTTCCAGGAATGTACTGGTCATTTTGCCATGCCTGGGCATGACTCAGTTGATTGGAAGATAAATACTTTTAATGAATTACTAAGTTAATGGCTCCTCTGAACTTCTGATTTACTAAACAGACAGTGCTGTCGCAACAACCACGTGAAATTCAGATCCATGGTTAGATGGTGAGCACACGTGCACAACCACTTCAACAGTGCTTCTGCCACAGGACAGGGTACCTAGGAACCAAGGCAGATCTAAATAAAAAGGCTTGAACCAGTTGCCCAACAGAGACCAGTGTTTGCTGTCCTACTTACGTGCAAAATGATGTAACAGTCTCCTTCAAAAAAAGTCCCATAAGCTTTTTCAGGTACGGGAACCATCTTCATGTTCTGTAAGGAAGTCAGAGTTGGGGTCATTGCTCAAAGTGAAGAGCCAGAAGCTGGTTTGTGTGTGAAACTGGACGGGTTGGGGTGCACAGAACACTGAGGTGACAATCAGAGTTTGGAGAAGGAAGAATCAGGGCTGAGTTGGTGAGCTGGGGAAAGCCACTTCTGGAGGGAATCGCCAAAACACTAAGGGGTGAGAAGGGGAAAATGATGATTTTGCTCGGACAGACAGACAAGCATGTTTTAGTCTCCTTGCTTTTCTGCAGTCCTGTGGATTTAGACCTGGGGGCCAGGCTGACATGCTCCAGAGCTTGCATTTGTAGGGAATTTCCCAGGAGAGTGAGCACATCTCATCCTAGGTTGAGTTTTGGGCAGAGTTTTTACTCAGTGCCCATGAGTTCAAGGACAACTTTCAGCACTTTGTTAGGATAACCACTCTGCCAGGGGGTCAGGGCAACCAGCAGTGCTGGGAAAAGACAGAGCTGAGGACACTGATGGGTGTCCTCACCCCTCCAGACCCTAATTGCAGACTTCCTCTGGCACAAGTGCATAATTAACCAGCCATGCCTGCCCAGCACAGGTGCCTGGATGTGCCACCCACCAGTCCACAGGCAGCTCCTTGGGCTGGAGCTGGCTCTGTGGTTCCCTGAAATTAGAGACACGCATTCTTCTGCTGGCCTGACTTGTTTCCCAGCATACCAGCTTGACCCCTGTGAACCCACACAGCTCTAATTACAGATCCTCTGGAAGGCAGCTCAGTGCAGAGCCTTGGAGAGAAATGGGAAGGTGAAGGCCCTGGGGTATTTGGAACACAGTTGTGACCTGCAGAATATCACTTGGCGATGTTGGAGCCTCTTCCCACTGCTCCCCCGAGTGGATTCTGCACCTCAGCCTAAACCCTCTCTCATTGCAGGGGAATGTTTTTGGAGAATTGGGCCAGAAAAAGACAGAATTGAGAACAGCTTGGCTCCAGTCCAAAATCAGATACCCCCACCAGCAAAAAGAGACCTCTCAGGCTGCAGGATCCCTCCTTGCAGTGACACAGAGCAGGAAAGGCAAGGAAGAAGCACAAAGAGACTCCATGGAATGCCTTTGCTGCAAAAATACGTGTCTTCCAGCAGCTGCTGGTGTAGACCAAGGCCAAGATAACCCATCTTGGTGAAACAGGGAATTTCTGGTGTGTTAAAGCAGCCTGGCACTGGTTCCAAAAAGGGGTGAGAAAAGCCTCCACTGCTGGAGGAATGGTTTCTGTCCCACCACATTCCCATTTCCTTAATAAATACTATCATCTCTGTTTTACAGAGCAGGAAACCAAAACAATAGCATGCTGAAAGTTTCATGGGGAGACACTGAGTCTGTTTCCCACTGTATCTTATCTGCAGGACCCTCTTTTCCCACACAGATTACTGCAAGAATTCATCTTTCTTGAAGCATAAACACACACACACATGCGCAGAGGACACGTGCCATCACTGTGACAGAGGACATGTGCCATCACTCTTGTCATACCTCTATGCCCCATATCTGCAGTCCCAGCTTTCTCTCGATGGTTGGGAGATTTGTGTCGCCGTCTGTCATCCTGCAGTCTGAGCTAGAAGGCAAAGGAAGAAAAAAACCAAAATAAATACATAACTGGATGGAACAGTGAGCGTGCTGGTCAGCTGGGTTCCTCTCACCATCAGAGCAGGTTTCATACAGATCTCTGCCTCTTTGCTGACTATTAATATTTGGGTGTGATGAACCCCCATTGCCAGGCTATCCATGCTCATGAAGGGCCAAGCAGAATGTAGGATCACAGCCCAGCAAACACTGGATAGGACACTGCTGTTTGGGTGGGGGATTATTTTCCCTGGGTTTGAACAGGTGGAAAGGACCCGCTGGGGGGGGCCCTGATGTCAGTACTGGTTTGTTCCCAACATGGCACGAGGGGTGGAGGAGACACGAGTGGACCTCCAGGAGTCCTGTGCCCTCCTGGGCCAGTCACTGGAGGTCAGGTCAGCTCAGGTCAGGTCCCTCAGCCCTGGGAGCCCAAGGAATGAAGCCCTTCTGCTTCAGGCCAAGATTCAGGTCTAAACTGACCTGAATCAAGTGTCTCAGGGCTCCAGGCTCCCAGCAGGCACAGCCAGCAGAGCCAGCAGAGCACACGGAGTGATCCAATCAATAACCAAAATGTCTATTTCACACAGAGCCCAGCAGCTTCCTAAGCTCTGCTGCCTGCATGGGGAAGAAGCAGGTTTCAAGCTGCCCCCACAAAGGTGTCTGAGGATATCTGAGATGGTTTTGGTGTCTCCAGCTGTCCCTCTGATGGGTGGAGGTCTCCCATCTGTCCTCTACCATATCTACCAGTTGTGGGAAAAAACCCCGTAACTATTCTCAGCTATGCTCCCTGTTCCTACTGCTGAGGTTTTTGCTCAAGAAACAACTTCTGAACCCAGCTTGTTTGCAGGGTAACTTCCTGAAGCAGATGAAATCCCAAAGCAATGTACATAGAAACGTGGAGTTACATCCTATGGGAGCTGGCTCCGCTGCAGCGGCCACGGGACAGCCTGTGTTTGTGTAGGGGCACAACCCACATCAGCCTTCCCCCCGTGAGCCAATCCTGTCACAAATCCGGGCCCAGCCTCGAGAGAAAACACAGCTCACTGCTCTTCTGAAGGAGGGGAAGAGCAGAGACGTGGTCCCTGCCAGAAGGCACTTATGAGAGCACGGAGGGATGTGCTGCACGTGGCACCATAAAGGCCTAACAAGTGTTGGTCACCCTGAAGAGTTTGCACACCGAGAAAGAGCACAAAAAACGCTGCCACAGGCAGGAACATTGGCCCATCCAGATCTCCCACAGCCCAGAGCTGCCAGACCCTGGCTCCTGGCACAGGTATAGAGCGGTGCAGGCATTTCCAGGGGTGTTCTGAGCACAGCCTCAACACCTCTCTGTTCACTGAGCAGGCACAGCCTGGCAGTGCTCAGCAGCAGCAGACTCATTCCTCCCTGAACACAGACAGATCTGAAGGACTGCTGCAGACTGAGTCCATGTGGCCTCAGGAACACATTCAGCGACCTTCAGCTCCCTCTCAGCTCCTCCAGAGAGCTTCCAGGCAAGAAGACAAACAGCAAGGACAAAAAAAGACATTTTTCACCTCAGTTCCCAGAAAGGTGATTGACACCCACACAGATTAAAAGCCAGATCCAGGAAGATATTTCAGTGCTCACAGAGGAGACAGACACTGTTCTAAATGGTGTCCTGACTCACCTACAGCCCTGGAGTACAGGGCTATCAGGAACTGAATGCAAAAACATGGTCTCAATAACCAGAAGACCTCTCCTTTCTTTTAATATCACATTCCAAAGGTCCCTATTAAAGAAAAATCTGAGCAAAGCCTCCAACCCTCAGCTGTCTTTTTTAATTTATTTCGGGGTTTTTCCTCCCAGCATCAAAACAGGAAGAACCTGAAAACAAAGCCAGTAAAGACATTTGTATTTGAGGGCTGTGAAGTTTTTTAGCACCACTGACACTTCTCCCTGTGGAAGGCAGCAGGCGTCTTGCTCGCCTGCTAACAGCTCAGGAAAGCAGTGGCTGGCCAGCTGTGAGACACATCTGGATCTCTGCTTCTCCCAGCATCCCAACCTCTCCCAGAAAAATTAACCCAAAGGATGCTGAGATTCCTCTGACCACAGGCAGTCATGTTGGACAGAGCCCTCTGAGAGCCAGCAACGCTCCACAGATCCCCAATCAAACCTATTTGACTAAAAATGAGCATCTTGGATCTCCTTCGCTCCTGGGGATCCTTTCTCCGTCTGAAACCTCACCACTAGTGCTGATCCCCCACTTTTCTGAGAAATGCCGTCCCTCCCTTCCTCCAAAGTGCTTTAGCTGGGGGAGTGTGAATCACAGACAAGGTTGGCTGCTTCTTTGGACTTTCCAGCTTCTTTCGGCCGGTGGCCAAGCTAGAAATAATAGGAATATGACTTACATAATCAGACAGCTCATTTCATTAATGATTTAATGTGGGGTTTTAATCAGATGATCCCATAATTCATCTCCTGTCTGGACATGAAATCCGGTATTTATGGAGTGAAATCTTCCCATCTGTGCTGAAATCATGAAGGGCAGAAACTTTTATAGGTTCAAAAGGAGAAAAAAAAAAGGGGGTGTTAAGAGTCTTGGGGAGTTCGCTATGGGGTTTCAACAGCAGTGTCTGGGGCAGTCTTTATCTCAGTCAAACCAGTTTTGCTCAGCATTAGGTGAAATGCAAATAGGCAAGAAGTGTGAGTCAACCGCCTCTGGGGCAGGAATTCACCGGGGAAAATCACTGGTTATCGGGGTTGATTTGCTTCCTCGGGCACAGACACAGCTTTGCCTGTGAAGAGAGGAGAGAAGCAGCTGTAGCTCATCTCTGCCCCCACATTAGGAACATGCAAATATTCAATTTCCACCTCCAGGACCAGCCTATCCTACTGCCACAATTTCCAGGGAAATCTTTGTCTCTCCATGGGAAGAGGAGAGAAGTTCATGCCATGAATGCGGGCTGAGAGGTGGCCACTGCATGGCAAAGGCAGCTTCTGGCTTGGAGCTGCTCTGCTGGGCATCACCACTTGGTTAAGGTGCTGTAAATTAAATTGCAGAGAACAAATTCTGCTCTTGACTGAGGGCAGAGAACCTGGAAACCGAACGTCGGTGGCTGGCCCTTGACTGGATGTGTCAGCCAGGGACACCTGGAGCCTCCAGAGCTAAAATCAAAGCTTTCCCTGTCACAATCCAGGCAACAAAGCTGGTGGGTGAAGGCAGATGGGTCTCCCTTACACCCACTGCCCTCCATGCGCTGCCAAAATCATAGCAATGCTCCTGCTCGCTAAATCCAACCCTCATCCCCTCTCCAACCAGCGCAGCGTGGGGAAAGCTCTGCCATCAGGAAGGACTACATGACTAATTAAGTGTCAAGGTCACTCCCAAGGCTGGTTAATGATCAACAGCTGGGGTGGAAGTGCCAGCAATCACTGCTTCGTTTGGGTCAGCCCAGTCCGTGTTGGGGACCCAGACCTAGCAGGACATTTCTCCAGGCAGCCTCGGGCTGTTTGGGTGGGGAGGGAAAAGGAGGGCTCAGAAAGGGGACAGGGGAACATTTCAAACCCCTGAAGCACACTCTGAATTCAGGCTGGTTTGGCTCGTCTGCGTTTTGGCGCGCATTTACTGGGCTGTAGTCACAGCAATAAAAAAACCCCAGTGAAATGACTAATGCTCTGTACAGCTTTGGGAAAATAGGAAGCAGCTGTGGCTCCAGCCTTTCCAGGCTGAAAGGCCTAATTATTGGGAATACTTGGACTGGCATTAGATGAGGTAAACCAGGGGCTGTTGAATTGCTTTCATTGTCCCCACTGCAGTTGGGCATCTGGGCCCAAGTAGGTGCCATTTTTTGTTTGTAGAGAGGACAGTGGTTAACTCTTGTTTTGCTCAGAGGAATGAAATTCAGCACTGGAGTTTCCTCGTGTGGCCCATCAGCTACAGCTCAGGAACAGTGACTGTCTCTAGTGAGTGACTGTCCAGAAGCACAGCACTTAACCTGGGTAAGCTGTCTTTCATTTCTCTTTTGCAAGAGAAGGAAAAGCTTTTATGCCACAGGAAAATCACAGGTAGGGAGGGCCAGCAATGTGGCTTGTCTTCTCTGTCATGTTGTCCCACACTCAGAGCTGTAAGACCTTCCTCCAGCCCATGCTGGAGCGTGGTGAGGAGGCAGGGAATGGGATATGTGTTGTGGGGATGGGAAAAGAGGAAAAAGCACAGCTCGGCACATCCTCCTGCTCCAAGTCCCGTGAGGTCCAGGTTCAGGACCAGTGTGGCTGGCAAGCCAAGGACAGGGCTCTGCCCAGACACGCCTGGGTGACCACAGAGAGCACTTCAGCCTTCTTGGAAAGAGCTGTTGCCTGGCAGCTAAAATTACGTAAAGCAGGCCTTGAAATAAGATGCTATTTCTGATCACGGCGGGCAATTAAACATTGGAACAGCTTATTAGGGAAGCTGGCAGGCTCTGCTTCACTTAATGTCTTTGAAATGAGATGGGTGAATGGCTGGGCTGTGCTCTCTGGGCTCAGCTCCTCAGGCTCTGTGGCCACGAGCCCCTGCTCAGGTGCTGCACTTCCAGCAAGCTGCTCCTTCCCATGGGTTTGGCAGTGAGGCAAAAACAGGGATTGGCCCTCGTGCTTCTGCCACCTCCACCGGTCAGAAAAGATCCCCTGTCTGTGCTACAGAATCACCAGGGTGGATCATGACACGGTTTGAAGGGCTTTTTTAGACTTAAGTAGTGCTGGATCAAAACCTGAGAAGGGGCATTGGATGGGATGAGCTCAGATTGTGCTCATCTCCTCAGGGTCAGTGGCTCTGGAGATAAGAGGGGACTCCACTGGTTTCAGATGGGCAGGTTTTCCCCTTTTTCCGTGGATGGCTGCCAGGGATCTCGACACCACGAGCTACCTGACACCATAGGTGACTGGTGTTGTCTGATCTTTGCTCGAGGGCTGGGATGCTCAGGATGCCGAGTCTGTTCAGGGTTAATGTGAGTGAAGATGTAAGAGCCTGGGATGAAGAGAGGGATAAATGTTAATGATGGCCTCTCAAACTGTAAGTGCTCTACAGCCCAGGAGAGGTTTGAATTCCCTATTCAGTAAATTCAAAGGATGCAGAAACCTGGATTCACCTAGCCAAGGAATTTCTCAGGCTCTGAAAGAGCAATAACCATTGTGCCCTGTCTGAAAAAAGCCGACCAGTGTTCCCTGGACCCAGCTGCTCTGTCTCTTGAACCCTGGGAATTTACCCCATCTCCAGCCACCATCCCAGGCATTACAAGAAACAGACCTCTGGCTTAGCATGACTTCTTATACCCAGTGCCTTCACCTCCTGGCCATTTCTGGCATCTCTGACTTAGCAGCTGATACTTGGTCATTCCCAGAAAGCCACAGAGGCTGTGAGCTTTACCTTTCAGCTCCTTGTGAGGATGGACTTTGCACTGATCCTCCAATCCTTCCCTTGTTCCTAACACAAAAGCAAGGAGCACAAGGAAATACTAGGTTGCTGGGAAATAACCACCTTCCCAGTTGCAACAGCCCTCAATCTGTATCTCATCTGCCTCTTCGAATTCCTCAGAGGACATCTGATTTAAAAGGGAAGGCATCTCATGATTTATCTCCTGTGACTTTGGCCAGTCCCTGCAGCTGCATTTCCACCTGCCATAAATTCTAGCTCAACACCTCGCTCCATCCAGGAAATACTGCTCATCTCTCCACACCTCTCTTCACAATCCCCCTTGTCCCCCTCTGTTTATCTCACTGCTGGTGGCGTTCCAGCAGCCTGATCTTTAAGCAGATGGTCTTGGGAAACTGATTTGTAAGAGCAGACTTCTTTTCCCCAAACTGCTGCTATTTCTGAGTCCTCCCTCTAAAATTTTACCAGCTGACTGCTTGTCCTGGGAACGGTGGAGCTGCATTGTCCCAGCAAACTTCTCACAGTGTAGGAACAATGCACTGACAATTAAATCAGAACTTGACTTCAGCCACGGCTCCCAAGTCACGCGGGCTGAGTTTCCACATCCATCCCGCTGGCTGTGGAGCCCCGAGCTCAGCAGTGGCCGGCTCTGGAAAAGGCAGAGCCACTTGGCTGAAGGTGGGGCTGGCAGGCCTCGCCTCGGTGTCCTACAGAGAAGGTCAGAGCACCCACGCAGCTCCTGGCTGAATTTTTTCCCAGGAAGTCCTTCTTCCCCAGGATGTCTTTGAAAGCAGGAGGCTCTTCCAGGCAGGCAGGATCTCTGCAGGCTGAGGGCAGCCCTAAGAGGCTCAAAGCTTTCTTAAGCAGCATCAGAGGCCGAGCTGCAGGAACCTCTCCCTGAGATCAGCCCCCGTGACCGATAACAAACTCTTGCTGTGCAAACCCACCTCTCTCTGAAGATCCATGAGAAAAAACCAAGAAGCTGCTAAAAACCTTCTGGACATGAGCCCCCTGCAGCAGCATTGCCCTGGTGTGTTGCCAGGTGCATTTTTATCAAATAATAAATTTCAGCTTGGTGCACACCTACTTCAGAGGTATCCATTGCACCTCCGGCCCCTCTCCATGGGGCTTTTGAGTCAGCAACAGCACAAAGCCATCCCAAGGGAAAGGTGAGCAGGTAGCTCGCCAATTCGTCTGGAACAAATCTTTCCTTTCTTTCAGTTCTTTCTCCCCTGGTGAGAGGGAGAGATTCCTGGCTCAGGACCAGCACTGCATCCAAAGGCAGCGCTTTGTGCCACAGCGAGGGCAGGAGATGCATGCAGAAGTAGAGCAAAGCCATTTTAATTCCTCTTCCTGGTTTCCAGGCAAGTGGTTCAGGTTCTCTCTTAACTACCTTCTAATTACTCACCACCTCCAAGAAAAAAAGTTACCATCCTCTCCCACATCAGCATTTTAACAGAGCATTATTTAACCCCATGGCTGCAGGTTAAGTAAAACCAGAGCTGAGACATCAGGGAGGAAAGTGTGTTTGTTCACCTGTGCAAGGCCTTCCTGAGCCCTGGGGACCACCTGTTCTTCAAAAGCTTACAGGAAGTAGAAAAACTTTAAAAAAAGCATCTTCCCAGCTGAAACTGAGGGAAAGGCCACAGCTTTGTATGCTGAGCCTGGAGGAAGGGTAGGAGAGGGGGGTTAGAGGCTGGGATTTATCCACCTTCTCTTGGGTGTCTCAGTTTCAGCTGCACAAGTCTGAGGAAGGCTCCCCCTCGGTGGTTCCCCTCATCCTGGTGTTTGCTCCAGGGCAGATCCAGTGAATCTTGGAAAGGAGAGACTTGCTGTTCCCTTGGCCTGGCAGGAAAACTCCTGGGTGGAGAGCCCAGCTTGCCACACTTCCCCCCAGCTCTCCCAGAGTGTGGGGGTTCAGTCCCATGCACTGTGCCCCAAGATTCTGCCAGCATGAACTGAGACAAATGCCACAAATAAAAGCTCTGTTAAACCCAGGTGCCAGTGCCCACCTGGCACTCAAAAAACTTCCTTCTCTAAAAACAAGTCTAATAGTTAGGATTTTTGGTGCTGCGCGTAACAGTTTTATATCTATTGTAAGAACTCACACGTGTCTATATGTGCAAGACAAAGAGCAGCTTTTCCCTGGTTTAGAGTGCAGTTGAATGAGCCCTTGCCCTCAGGACTTTTTTTTGGTGGTGATGGAGCAGGGGAGACGCTCTGCCTCCACTCAGACCAGCTGGAGAACTGGTTCCAGAGCCTTGGCTTCCCAATGGAAAGTGGCAAGATAAATACTGGCTACCAAAAAGAAGGGACTGTTTCCGCTTTGTCCCAGTTCGGACCCATAAGCATGACATCAAACTTGGGAAGAGAAACCCAGGACTTCTGTAATTAAAAAAAAAAAAACAAACCAGGTTTCCATTTTGGATTGCAAATGAAAAGCCCTGGACCCAAGCAGGTGCTCTGTGGGTGACTCTGCACTTCCATCTCTGGCCCCAGAGATGTAAAACATTTATTCAGGGGGAGGTTCTGTTTCTCAAGCAGCAAAGGGAAGCTCACCTCTTGTGAGTGTTGGCTGACACAACTCTAATGAAAGATGCCTGACCTGTGTCCAAACAAAAGGGGACCAACTGACCCAGCCCAAGGTTCCACGAGGATGGGTGCTGAGCCAGGCTGAGTTGCCTTTTCTGAGCTTTAAGGTCTTGGAAACAGAGCCAGCCCTTCCCAGGATCTCCTCTCAGTGGAACACCAGCACCTTTCTGGTAGCAGTCACCTGTACCAGTGTCACCCTCCAGGCTTGTGCTCACTCGTGGTGTGTTTGTCACCGTGTCACCCAGCCCCTCCAGCCCCCAGAGGGCTGTGAGGCTGCTCTTGGTGCTCCTGGGACTTTGGAGGTGCCCCTCAGCTTCTCTGGACAGAAATGAAGGCAGAGAGAGCAGCACCTCACCTGCACAAAGCCAGGTGAATAAAATATCCCTGAAAACACTGCAGAAACAGCTTTTAGACTCATCCTGGACAACCTTTTTCACCTGGAGCTGCCAATGGGAGTTTTGTCTGAGCACCAGGAAGGGAACCAGGCATCTGAAAGACTGGGATGGGTGGGATAGCAACAACGGACAGTAACTCAGGCTCTAGCACGCTCCTAAAGGAAAGATGGGTACCCAGATAGTCTCTCTAACCCAAAAAAGAACACAATTCCTAGCACCACCCTGTGCAGCTGTTTTTGTAGGAGCAGTTTTAAATAAAGGGCCAGGCACAAACCTCTCCTTTCATCCCAGGGCATGGCAACAGGACATTTTTAGGTAGAAGACATCGACTGCTCTGAATAGCTCCTTCCACAGGAACTGCCCAGGATGGAGCCTAACCATGCAATTTAACGTCCCCCACGTGCCACATCTTTGACGTGGATATAAGGTAATAACAAGCTTAACAAGCTCCACTGTTCCTGCACCCAGCACTGCCTCAGATAAGCCTGAAGAGGCTCAGATAAAGGCAGATAACAAATGAGAGGGTCTCTGTTACAAGCAGAGATCCTTGGAAATCAAGGCAACTGAATTGGATGCACATCATCCAATGCCTGGACCTTTCAGACTGAAAGATGCCAAAGATTTAAAGTGACAATATTCACCCTTTCTGCATTCCTTTCACATCCAGAAGGGGTGGAAATACAGTAGAAATGCATAATCATCTGGGATAAACCATAATTAGGCCCATTTCCAGGGTTGTATTATATGGAGAGAGAGCTCATGAGAGGAGAGGTTTTAATGAGTTATGGGAGAGTGTTTCCCCTTGTGAAGGAAGGATCTGTTCCTCTGAGGGGACAACAGAAGCTGAAGAATAGACGTGAATAAACAAAGAGCTGGAGCAGAGATATTTTGGGTGTGGTGCGGCCACACTGGAGCCCTTCCTGGTGCAGATGGACATTTCACACATGGAAAGCCCAGCCCGTGGTTTGTGTCAGTCCAGAGCAAACCTCAGGAAGCTGACACAAAAATGTGATGAAGGAGGGACCCCGAGGAGGGTCAGTGGTGCCACATGTGTTCCCCAGGGGTGACAAAAATGCAGCTGGGGCAGGTAACACCAAGGCAGCACCAAGGCTTTGGCTGTGCCCTGAGCTCCCTCCGCTGCACTGCGCATTTCAGGGCTCTGCTTCCAAGTGGGACACTGTGTATTTAACTCCGTGAAAACTGAGGGCAGCTTTTGGTCCAGCAGGATGTGCCCAGCGCAGAGCAGAGCCCCAGTGCAGAGCAGAGCCCCAGCGCAGAGCAGAGCCCCAGAGCAGAGCAGAGCCCCAGCGAGTTTCCAAGCTTGGGGCAGGGTTCCGAGCCAGCCTCCTCCTCAGCTGGGGATGGATCTCCACAGGATGGGTGCTGGGGGACCAGGCTGCAGGACAGAGCCAGCCTGAAGTCACAGAGTCCGTGGGGCATCTCCTCCATGTCCTACGTCCCACACCTCCCCCGGGGGTCCCTAACAGAAAAGATAACAACTTCCACGCTCAAAGTCCAGAAAAACTCGCACAGCTCCATGGAAAAGACCAGGAGACACGGTGAACATCTCCACCATCCCTGGCCATGCAGGAGCAGGGATTTATTGAGTCAGCCTAACCAGGAGCCCCGAGATACAGGAGAAGACAGGAGATCAGGGTGACACTGCTCGCAGCCATGGCACAAAACCTTTGCTCCCAGCTGGGAGACCTTGGCAACTGCTGCCTCAAAGTCCTGCCTGGGGAAAAACATCATGAGATCCCCGTGTCTGCCGGTGAGAAGGGAGCTGGAGGAGGATAAAGGCATCCTGTTTGTGCAGGGAGGAGGAGAAGGAGGGGAGGCTCACCTGGCTGTGCCAGGAGGAAGGTGAGGGAAGACGGTTATAGGGGGTTTTTCCTGATCTGCCCGTCCTTGCACTGCCTTCCACCTGGCACGCCGGGGGAACGGTAAAACCCCGCGGAAGAGGAGAGCCGGTGCCCTGCGATTCTCTAATCTCTGCTCTGCAGGCTCTAATCAGCCCATTTAGCTGCGGTGTGTAAAAAGCACCTGGATGATTCACCACCTAAGTGCTGCTCTGGCGGGGCCAGTTTGCTTCAGCTGCTGTAACGCTTGTTTACATCTGCGTTAGGGCAGCCTCGAATAAGCGTGAACCTCCCACAGATGCTAATTCATATCAGCTCTCCTTTGTGTTAAATATTTATGTTCCTAATAGGCACGCCTAAGAAAAATACTGGCGAGTGAGCCTGCAGCTCAACTCCATTACAACTCGGTTTTACCTCAGCGCAACTCGCATCTCACACGAGCAGGATGAGAAAACACTCTATTCACAGAGCAGAGCAGCCCAGCAGCCCGGCCATTAGCAATCTGTCGGTCAGATGACAGTAAAACCCATCGATGAGAACTTCCAAAGACTTTCTGTGGCTGCCTGGACCCATAACTGCGCCCCAAAGGCAGGCGAGCTTTCGGCAAATCCCCACGGCAGCAAAACATGAAACAACCCGGGCCCAAACAAATCGCTGTTAATTAACTGCACGAAATCAAAGCCAGTCTGTGCGGAGAGCCGAAGGAAAAGATGCGTCCTCGGAGCTGATGCGGAGCCCGGACGGGTTCTTGGCAAGCTTAGAGCTGCTTGTTCCAGCCCCAAACGATGTAAATCAGGGTGGGCTCATTTCAGGAGACACATCCTGGCTTGCACCACCGGAGGAATTTTTTTTTTTAAAGTATGAAGCGTATTAAATTTTTGTTCGTTTCTTACTATCCCACAGAACGAAAGTCATTAAGCAGCTCTGGCCTTACTAAAACTAGCAGGGGTGCAGGGAGGCTGCTCACCTTGCTGGAAAGTGCGCGGTGTCCTCGCAGGTGTCCCTTCTCCACCGAGCCCGGCGCCTTCTCTCCTCTTCGCCGAGTTTCAAGGCACTTTTGTTCACTGTTCTGCCACCTTGTCAGCTCGGGAACAGCACTGTTCGGTAATTCAATCCTCTACTTAACCGCAGAGACACTCCTACCCGGAGATCACACCCATTCCCAGGCTCACGGAGGGACAAAGAGGGAGCCGGTACCGGAGAGTTTCAACCAACTCTCTGTTTGCATCAAATATCCACCGCTCTGAATTCCCTGAATAATGATTAAGTGCTGCTTTCATTAAAAACCTGTTTTGTCCAGGTTTACAAGGGCACAGGAGGGATTTTTTTCCGCCCTTTTCTCAGTCTCTGCGGGACAAAGCAAGGTGCGGTGCTGCTCAGCGCTGCCTTAGTTCTTGGGGCCAAGGAGTTCCAGCTCCAGTCTCTGGCTCTGACTGTCCCGAATTTTGGCAAAGCTGCTCCAAGGGGAAAAGTGCTCGGGGAAGACCCCTGCTCCTCTCTGCAAGGCCGAGCTGGGTGTCCCTGTGCTCACAAGAGCCCCGGGTGGGTGCAGCCCAGGGCGATGGGGAGCAGGGATGAGGATTGCTGTCAGGGTTAGTGACTGCAGTGGGGATGTAACAGAGCATTGGAGTGTTTAACTGGGCTGCCCTCCCAGGAGGAGAGTAATGATAAACCAGACAGCCCCAGCAGTGTTTGCTGAGCCACCTTCAGCAGCAGAAAGCTGTGTCTGTGGACACTTGTAGCTTATTGCTGACAAAAAATTACCTGGGAAGGTTGGCTGTAATATTGCAGCCACTGAAGGCTGCCCCGATGTCACTGGCTGGGGATGACCTGAGGATAAACCATCTCCTGGCATTCCCAGCTCTTCCTGCCTGGCATGTGCATGCTGCTGCTTGCTGCTGATGGAGGGAACATCCCTCTCTGGAGAAGGCACCACTTGGTACCTTGTCATCAGCCACCAGCTCTGCTTTTGGGGGTCCAGGGCTGTGTCCAGCTGTGTTCTGCTCATCTCTGAGGATGGAGATTTTGGGGGCCCAGGGCTGTGTCCAGCTGTGTTCTGCTCATCTCTGAGGATGGAGACCACACAACCTCTCAGGACTGGGAATCATCCAAAGCCTTCCCTTTGGATGCATTTTTCTCTTGTCACTTCCTTAATTTTCTAGATTAGCCCCCACAGTCTGAAAATAGATCTGGATCAGCTCACCAGCTAGACCAGGTGGCTGAATAGGTTTAAACCACAGTTCCCACAGGTCTCATCCACTGACCACTCTTAGACCTCAGGGACCTGTAATGGGAAGAGCGCCCAAAATACCAGTGACGCTGCCTAGAGACCGGTGTGCCACTAACCACAGAGAGCTGCAAACCAGGGTGTGGGCTGGACCTGCTTGTTCAGCCTGGGTGTGCCCATTTCTGAGAGGATCTCTGCAGAGACCTGAGTTTCACGGTTAAAGATGCAAAACCAACTCCTAGCAAGTGATTTCTCCCTTTGTGTCTGCAGGCTACAGCTCATAAACCCGTAACAGCCTTCACCTTTCCTTCTGCATTCTTTTCATTTCATTCTTTCATTTCATCGTGCTGAGAGCCTTCGTCTGTTGCAGGGGACAGAGGAACCATGTTTTGGTTTTCCTCCAGTCCACAGAGGCTGGCAACCTGCAGCAGGGTCTGCTTTTACCTTTGGAGTCTGCCCCAAGCCCACTGCTGGCCCAGCAGGGAGGGTCACACACCTGCAGATCTGGTGGGAGGCGTTGGAAGGTGGGGTGAAAACACCCGGGATCTTGGAGGATCAGCACCAAGTCGTGTTGTGCTCCCATTCCCCTTTTGCCACATGGACTCGTTATCTCCAGCATCAAGGATTTAATTAATAGTTGTGCATCTGGGTGCTTTTTGGTGCTGATGTAAACCAAGCCACTTCCACGGCTGTGGCTCCATGAATTTGAGCCCTGGGATGGAGCCTGTCATTCCTACACCCACAGCTTTGCTAATGCACTTCAGGCTCACACACAGGTGATGCCTGAGCTGCCTGTCCTCTCCTCCTCTCCATTAGTGCCACAGTGAAAATTATCCTGTTGAGATTTTGAGGAGCCCAACTCTGCAGAAATATGTGTAAAGCAGCTCAGAACAGTCAGTGCCAAGGGAAAAGAAGATATTGGTCATAAACCACGGGCTCATTTAGTGCTGAGCTGTAGGCACTTTTGCTTCCTGCTAATTCTGGTCATGCCACGGGGTTATAGAGCAGAAGACATTATTTCCGAGCAGTTTAACTCAGTAGTGGTGGAAAACAGCATAGCCTGACCTCCAGAACTCAAACGTGCTCTGAGATGTTCCTGTCCAGCTGTGCTTCCCACGTGCACGACTTGATGCACTCGTGTCCTGGTCCTAAGCCTTGCCCTGGTATTCCCGGAGCTCGGAGACCTTGTGGTTTGATATCTTTTTCATGCATGCAGACAGCAGATGAGGCTGTTCTCAGTGTCCCAGTGCAAGCCCAAGACACTGAAGCCATTGTCAAAGGCCCGTGCTGGGGTAGATCAGAAGCTGCTGGGAGGAAGAGTGCACAACTGCAAACTCAGGGTTTGGCAGCAGAGTGGCCCAACATCTGCCTCAGCCTGGACCGTCCCACATGCCTGTGGACAAGGTTGACATTGTGCACGGGGAAACAGGCTCTGCCAAGGATGTGTTTGCAAAATGACACGTTCCAAAAGTATTTCCACCCCACTTTTGGGTAGGGAGCTCCGGGAGGAAGAGGGAAGGGCCAAACCTTGCAGATGAGATAACACAGCAAGGGCCTCATGCCTTGGAAAAGCAAGGGAAGGAGTTAAGAAAACCCCACAAGCTGCTCAAAACACCAGTGCTTCATCAGTGTGAGGTTAAAAATCCTGGCCTGTAACAGCCAAAGCAGTGCATGAATTTCTGAGAAGCTTTCAGGAGAGCTTTCCTTGCCCCACAACCCAAGCATGTGACATTTCAATGCACATCCCTCACGTAGCCTCGCTCAGGCTCTTCTCTGCCCTCCAAAATCGTGATGTCTAAATGAAATTCTGCATAGTGCCTCTTACCGGTGTAACTGCTGATCTGATAAAGGAAGATTGGGTCATAACCTACTGCTCCCCCAGCTGCTGTGCTCCTGGGTGTGGGGGAAAAGTTGAGAAGGCAACACAAATGCTTGTGTGCTTGTGTGCAAGATCATCTCTTGGGGGAGACCTTGTCACTCTCTCCAACTCCCTGACAGGAGGTGGAGGTTGGTCTCTTCTTCCCAGGTAACGAAAGAAAAGAGGAAATGGCTCCAAGTTGTGCCAAAGGAGGTTTAGCTTGGACACTAGGAAAAATTTCTTCACCCACAGGGGTTGTTCAGCATTGGAACGGGCTGCCCAGGGAAGTGGTGGAGTCACCATCCCCAGAAGGGTTTAAAAGATGTGTAGATGTGGCACTTGAGGACAGGGTTTAGTGGTGGCCTTGGCAATACTGGATTTACAGCTGGACCTGATCTTATAGGTCTTTTCCTAATGATGATTTCCTCATGATTTCCTGAATGATTCTGTGATCCTGCTCTAGAGCTCTGTGGGCAGCAGCTGACAGGGCAGCACAGAGCTGCCCCTGACAGGCAGCAGGGTTAATGGTTAACAGCAGCAGATGGGAACGTCTTGGGACAGGGGAAGGTGCCTGGGCATTCAGGTGAGGAGCGTGGATGTGCTGCAGTGCACAGCTCTGCTCTGTCACACACCTCTTGAGCCACGGGGACTGGTTGCATCCTCCTCTGGCCAGCTCCTGTCACACAGAGGCTCCCTGCGCACAGAGAACCCTCGGTCCTCCCGTGGGGCATGGCTGTGCACGGAGCCCCGGGACCTGCAGGCTCTGTGGAGGCAGGGGCAGGATGGGCCCCAGTTCTGAAGAAAGGCGTGGCCTTGGCAAGCCAAGGGCATGAGGGTAAATGCCGATTTGGGGCGGGAGTAGCTTTGGCAAGAGCTCTGGAGATGCAGTTCACCCTCCCAGAGCCAGCAGCTCGCAGCAGGTGAAGACAGGAGCAGTCTCTGACGTGAGGGTTACAGCCCTGAGGCTGATTAAAGCTGAAGCTGTTGCTCCAGTTTATTGCTTGGCCATGTCAGTGCAAAACCTATTTTAAGCCAGTTATGTTGGGCTGTGGACTGGAGACACAGGGCTCCTGTGTCCTCAGGTTTACGGGCAAAAGTACCCCCCTGGAGAGAGACAGAGGTGATGACTTCTGGCAGCATGACAGCAAGGTCTGGCAGGGCTTCTGGTCAGTCCTGAACCCTCTTCTACATCCTAAAATATCTGTAACCCATCCATGAAAGGGGGATGCACAACTCTAAGTCTCTGGCAGCCAGGAGAAATACCTCAGAGGATATAGCTACAGCAATACTGATGCAATGGCTGTAGCATGTCCCTCGGTCTGTCGGTGTGAGCTCTGGCTGGAGGTTTTGCAGAGGGACATATGGCAGCATGTCAGGAACCCTGGGGAGGAGGTTTATTCCAGACCTCTGCTGGTGAACAACTCCTGTCTTGGAGCAAAAGAGCTGCTGTCCCCTTCCAGGAGGTTAATCTGCAACTGGCTGGGTGCAGGGGAGGTGGCAGAGGAGGGGCAGCTGCCCCTGCCTGTGTGCACTGCGGGCGTGGGCTCCTCTGCGCCTCTCCCGGTTCAACCTCGCCCGCCACTGCCAAGGATTAGCAGGTGCACCGAGAAAACAGGATAGCCCAGGTGGGACCGTGACGTGG
Source organism: Oriolus oriolus (assembly GCA_013400235.1). NCBI lineage: Eukaryota > Metazoa > Chordata > Aves > Passeriformes > Corvidae > Oriolus > Oriolus oriolus. The sequence continues at coordinate 372,263 of VXBT01003842.1, forward strand.
CAGCCCTGGCTGCCTTCCAGCCAGAGGAGGAATGCAGCACAAGGGCCCCAGGCCAGATCTGGATGTGTTCAGACCGTTGTTTTATCTGGGGAAACTTCCAGAAGCACCCAAATCCCCAAGGCCCATCACCCCCCTGTCGCTGTCAAACCCTGCTCCTAATGCTGATGGGCACAAGATGTTCTTTGGGTTATTGACTCACTGTCTGCGAGGATGGATGAGGTTTGTGCTAGGAAAACTGAGGTTTGCTGCTGCAGAAAATGAGCCTGCCTTTCCAGAATGCCGAGAAGATTTAGGGAAGCGCTTGGTGGCAGTGAAGACTCAGCAGGAGCTGACCCTTTAGGGAAAGAGATGGAGTCTAACGGGGTGAGTTTTGTGGCAGCTTCACAGAGTAACCATGGGAGAACAAGGTGCAGGAAGACAAATCTGTGCTGTTCCTGTTCCTGAGTGTTTTTCTCAGCTGTACACAAGCCACAACCGGCTGGGCCATTTGGACGATCAGCTGCTGATTCCTGCTACTGAATTACAATCTTCTAGAGACCTTAAATCCTAATTCAGATTTAATCCCAGGCAAGGCATTGTGGGAGCCTTGCACTGAGATGTTTTCCTGTCTCATGTCTGTCTTGAGAAGGTAGCAGGGATTATTGCTTGTTTTTGTAGGGGTGGTAGCAGGGAGGGAGCACGGGATGCACACTGAGGTTTCCCAGCCAGGATCACTGGCAGGAACTGGGTAATAAAGGCAAAACCAAACCCAGATCACCCAAGCACAAGCCTGGCAACTTGGTAATGGCGCCCAACCTCCTCCTGATCATCCTGTCACCACCCTGTCCCTCAGCCACAGAATCATTTAGCTTGGAAAAGACATCTCAGATCATTGAGTCCAGCCACTCCCCCAGCACTGCCAGGTCTGCCACTAACTTATGTCCCCAAGTGCCACATCTATGTGGTTTTGAACACTTCCAGGGGTGGTGGTTCCACGACTTCCCTGGGCAGCCTGTTCCAATGCATGACCACCACAGTGGTCTGTACTTTCAGCCACAGTACAGACTGGATGTTTCCCTAAGTGTACACTTTGAAAACTCAGATAGTCAGGAGAGGAAGAAAAAAAAGCAGAGAGGATCAGTAAAAACAAACACCCCTACGAAGAGAACAGTTTTGCAAATCACTGTATGGATGGTTTAAGGGTTTCACAAACCTCAGGGGCTCTCTTGCAGCCCTAATGAAAACCTTATGAAACCCAGCAAATTCCAGCACACTTTGGTCAGGGTCATCAAGCAGAGCCTCTGCTATTTCCAGCATCAGCTGAATCCAGCAGAAAGGAGATGTTTCACAGGCAGGGGGGGCTCAGCCCCAGCGCTGGTTAATGGGTGTGGGAGCCTGACAAAGGTCAGCCCACGGCATCCCGTGGAGGAGGAAATCACTTGTGCTGCGGCAGTGACAACCCCTGAGGTCCAGGTTCCTTGGAACTGTCCTTTCACAGGAATCACACCATGAGCAAGCAAGGTGGGGGATTAACACCTTGTTCTAACACGGGAGCTGAGGCGAACAGAGGTTATTTTTGCCTTTTGGACAAGATTACATGGGATGTCTGCACAGGAACCAGAAAGTTGACTCAGTTTCCCCACATCTCACCCCCACCCTGAAGGAGGGGTGGCCTGGGTTTCTCTCCTGCAGGGTACAAGGCTGGTCCTTCACTACTCAGTAATCCAGCTGGGTTTTAATCCCAATGGCTTTGCTGTGGGTGAAGATCACTGGATGCTGAGGTAGCTGTGGAACGTGTTGGCTTTACTGGTGAAGGTGTCTGGAGCTCTCACCCTCACTGTTTATTTCCTTTTTTTAGCACTCAGGCAGACCAGAGGTTTTCAAAACTAGGGGAAACCTGGCTGCTCGTGTTGGTGACCATACCCGAGTGCCCACAAAATATCTCCACTCTCCCTTGCAAACTTAATTTTTAACCTGTCTCATTTCAGTGACCAGGCTGCACGTGTGAGTACAGAATGTCACCCTGTGCTCAGGGATGGGGTGGGCAGTGAAATCCTGAATCCCTGCCCTTGCCAGTGCTCACCAGTCTCTCCCATGAAATTGTTAGGGTCACAGCAGCTGCTGACCAGTCTGTGGTGCCTGACATGGAGAGTGTAGGGGATGTCCTTCTCCCATGTCAGGTGGGAATTGTGCCCTGGGAGAGAATCCAGGTTTTTCTGAGGGACTTTTGAGTTTGTTCCCCAAAACAGAGCAAAGATTTCCCCAGGACAGGTGGTCTGGCAGCTGAGTTGAGTTCATCACTCCTCTTGTTCACATCTGCTAAACAGTGATGCACAACCCCTGCGAGTTCCTGAGCCCAGGAACCTGCAGGCAGAGCCGAGGCTGTGCCTGCATGGCCAGGGGGACAGTGGGTGGCCAGGGCTGGGGCTGCCCAGGCGGAGCTATTGTCTGCAGGAATGCAGCCCTGCCCGTGCCAACCAGGAAGGAGCAACAAAAATCCACCCCCCTAAAAGCTGGGAAAGTGCCACCCCCCTGCACGCCAGCCCTCGCCGCTTCCCGCAGTCACTGTCCGTGCCTGACGTCCTTCCCCGGCCCATTACCCCCACATCAGGTGCTGGTCACGTCAGGCTGCTGGAAGGAGCTCTGCCAGCACTGCTGCAAACACCAGGGCAGGGATGATCCCCATCACAGCCTCGGTGCAGCTGCGGGATGAGCACTAGGCCCTGCACCGGGTGCTGTTCGCACCTGCCCGGGTGGCCCATGGGCTCCTGCACGCCATCGCCACCTCTTTCTTCTAGACCAGCTCAAGGATCACAAATTGGGTGGGTTGGAGCGAGCTGGGTTAACTGGGACCCACAGAACTTCTCAAAAATGGGAGATAGAATAGTTAAGGCTGGAAAAGACTTGTAAGATCATCGAGTCCAACATTAACCCAGCACTGCCACGTTCACCACCAAACCATACCCCCAAGGTGAAGTGCAAGTCTGATTTGTGTTATTACAGCTTTCCAGTGAGTGAAGAACTCAAGCAGCCATTTTTTTAGGCAGCATCACAGCCTGAAGATTTCAGCTGCCTTATCAGAAATGATTGCCATAGAGTCCAAGCCCGAGCTGAACCCTCAGCTCCTGTATCCCCTGTCCCCTCTGGGCCACACTTCCTGCTGTGCTGCACGTGGAGTTGAAAAGCCCACCATGGTCTTGGGTGCCAACAAGGAATGGTGTCCCCATTAACCTGTGCATGACAGGCTGGTGAGGAGCAGCTGATCCCTGAAACCCTCTGATTTTCATTGCCACGAGGCTGATACACCCAGTGCTTCCCAGGAACCTCTAGGGGTTTATTCCATGAGAACACTGCCCAGTGCCGGCTCAGGGCTCAGCGGAGCCGGGAGCCTTTTCCCAGGAAGTTCTGGTTACTGTGTTTGAACACCAAACAAGAGGCTCACGTTACTTCCCCGTGGGACTCCTTCTAATACAAGCGAGAGGTTGTTCTTGGGGCATCCCTGTGCCACACCCCAGCAGGAATCAGCTGGATTCTTGTGTCTCCTTCCTACTTTTCCAGGCTCTTCTGAACAGCAGCACTCGCACAAAGAGCTCGTCCTGCAAAGGGCAGTGTAATCTCACCTATTTTTGGCACGAGGGGAAAGCATCAGAAGTTGCAGAACTTGCCTCCCTTTCCGCCCAGGGCTTGGCTGATTTGGGTTGAGCACATTACCCATTACACTGAGCAGATGGACACCCACACAGCACAGCAGGCAGTCTCCCTGCTCACCAAAACCGCCTGGGGACAGCGGTGACGGCCCCAGTGACATCACCACGCACGTGGTGGCATCGATGTGCACTGGCACAATGTGCACACCTCCCCTGTGTCTGCTCGGGTTTTGCCTTGCCTGCAGACAGAGGCATCACTGCCTTTGCAAACAGGGAGGAGGAGGAGGAGGAGGAGGAGGAGGGTGACACTGAGGCTCACCAGACTGGGGAGGGGTGAAGGGCAGGGCACTCACACCTGAGCAGGAGTCCTGGCCCTTGAGGCAGATCTGCTGCACCCACTTGTGGGTTTAGGGTGTTTTCTCTCCTCAGCAAGGATCTGAGTGAGGCTGAGGATCAGAATGGGACTGGGACTCCACTCCTCTTTGCTCGAAGATTTACTGGGGAGGACTTTTCCAGACCACATTCCTTCTCCACAAAAATCCAGCTCCAGAAGAGGATTTTGGGAGAGGCCCGCAAACGGTGCCTCCAGGGTTGCATTCCTGTGCGGGTGGATGAATCCTTTTCCAGTCCCACAAGGAAAGAGCCCATCTCTGATGCACTGAAGGCCAGGAACCAGTCGAGGGAGGGGATTGGAACAGGCTGGACTGGTTTCCAAGCTTCAGGCAGTTGAGTGAAGCGAAGGAGAGCAGCGAGCAGTGAGCACTGTGTGTGTTTGCACATCTCTGCTAGTCCTGGCAGCTGCAGCCTTTGCTCCCTCACGGGGACTGCAGGGCACACAGGGACTGCTGCTCGGATAACCTGCCCGGGGAGCACAGACCCTGACGTTGCTAAAGGAGCACACTTTACACGCAGGAAGTGTGTGGTCTGAACAACTGAAAAATCAGAGGTTTCTCAGGAACGTTTTTGCACTTTACACAGAAAATGACGATTATTCAATAAAACCCCACGCCCCAGCTCTCAGCCATTTCAGCCAAAATCCAAACCACTTCGAATCTCCAATGACGCAGGCTTGAAGTTACTTCCTTACATCCCCTTTCTTCTCTCCTAAATCAGCCTTCCCAGCTGGATTACACTTCCCAAAATGTTCTTCACTGGGGTGATTTGCACCTCACACTCCCTGACAGCAGAGCAGCAGCAGGTAGGTCCTGCCTGGCTGCTGGGAGCTTCCACAACATCTGCTTTTGAAGATGAGTCCAGATGCATTTGTGCCAGAAAATTCCAGCTGCAGATGTCCTTGTGGTCCCAGGGAGGGCCAGAAGCCTCACCTGCAGCACGGTGCCAGCGACAGGGTGTGTATTTGTCTAGATCAGGGGTGTCCCAGCTTTGGCAAGGGAAATAGGAGGTGTGAAGGATTCTGAAGAGGACAGAGCTCCTGTGCAGCCACAGGAGTTTGGAGTCTGCACAGCTGTGTGCTGCTGGAGCCCGGGGGCTGAGTTTGTTTTTCAATATCTTCTCTAAAAGGAGGTCACAGATCCTACAGGTATCCTGATTCGGCATTCATACAGGAGAGAGGAGAAGTGGGAGGAGGTGGGGAGAGGTGGGAGCAAAGTGAAAAGAAGAGAGAAAAGGAGAGAAAAGGAAAGAAAGGAAGAGAAAAGAGAAGAGAAAAGAGAAGAGAGAGAGGAG
>VXBT01003842.1:377772-468795 GCA_013400235.1 Oriolus oriolus
AGAGAAGAGAAGAGAAGAGAAGAGAAGAGAAGAGAAGAGAAGAGAAGAGAAGAGAAGAGAAGAGAAGAGAAGAGAAGAGAAGAGAAGAGAAGAGAAGAATAGTTTTCAGCTGGAAGGGATCTGCAGCAGCCATCCACTCCAGCTGCAGCATGTGCCCTTGCAGCAGGATGTAGCTCTATGGGTGTCCTTACACATTGCTGAAATCTCGGGTTTGTGTTGTAAATTAATCCTTCTTTTTGATGTGACACCAATCAGACATCCTGCTGAAAGCTGAGCATTTATCCTGGTAATAACTTTCTCCCTCTTTTAGAATCCTAGAGTGGTTTGGGTTGGAAGGGACCTTAAAGGTTGTCCAGTTCCAGCCCCCTGCTATGGGCAGGGACACCAGAGGAGGGAAGAGCCTCTCTGTGTGATGCTTTCCACCCACTGTGCTTTCCACACTCTCCGTTCCGTGGCACTCCTAGCCCCCTTTATCTCTGATTTCTGCCCTAGGGCCCACTGGCACTGACCACAGCTCCGACCGAAGCCTCTCTGGCATCCAGCAGAGCAGCAGCACCTGTTTCCCAGTTTTTATAGAACTCCACTCCCCTTTTGAAAATATACCACTCGAATGAGATGGGGATTTTTTTGGCAATAGTTTGTTTTTTTAAACTGGTGGCTGTTTTTCCTTCTGAAGCACGGCACAGGTGATCCAGCCAGACCTTGTCTTTCACTGCACAGGATCATTCAATCCTTAAATTTGGAATAAACCTCTAAGATCCATGTGTCCAGCCTTTAAGCCAGCACTGCCAAGCCCACCACTAACCCCTGTCCCCAGCTGCCACATTCACGTTTTTTGAACACTACCAGGGATGGTGACTCCACCACTGCCCTGGGCAGCCTGTTCCAGTGCCTGACCACCCTTTCTGTGAAGAAATTTTCCTTAATATCCAAACTGAACCTCCCCTGGCACAACCTGGGGACATTTCCTCCTGTCCTATGCTTGTTAAGTGGGAGAAGACTGGCTCCCACTTCATTACCACCTCCTTTTATCTCCCTGCTCTCTATTCATGTGTGTAATCTGCTTGCATTTGTCACTCAAGGAGATCTCCCTGCTCGCATCTCTGATGTCAGTCATCCCCAGGTTAAACTCTCCTCTGCTCCTCATGGAGTTTGAACTGCAGATTGTTCCTCCATGGCTTCAGAGACCCATCCCCAGCACCCTTCCCTGGTCTGGCTTGGGGAGCATCAGTCAGGTGTGGCTGAATCCACAGATCCACTGACAAACAAGGCTTTATTGCCTGGACCTTCCCTAAACAGCAGCAGTGTTTACCACAGGGCCTTGCTTTCATCTCCCTCCAGCACCACAGTTTAGTTCACACAAGACAGCAACCAAATCCCTGCAGGAAAGGGCTCTCCCTGGGGAAACTGAGTTAAGAAATGGTGCCTGGAAAGCCCCAAGCCCACCCAGCTGAAGCAGCTGAGCTTGAGACAGGAGGGTTTAGTTCTTTCCAGGGGGCTTTGGGTGTGACTAAAGCATTTTTTCCCCCAGATTTTCTGTAAGCAGCACTTCTGGTCAGGCTGGGGGAGCTGAAGGATGAGCAAAGCCTCCTTGCAAACCTCTGATGGAGACAGACCTCACCTGGAGCAGGGAACAGCAAGGGAAACCTGACCTCAGCCTGCCTGGTGGGAGCTGTCCCTGCCTGTCTTGGGGTGACTTTATGATGTTGTATCCCCTATCACCTGCTCTGTGCCAGACATGAATCCTGTGTCTTTAAGCTGTTTCTCAGGAGAGGGGTGGGAGAAGCCAGGTGAATTTTTCTGAGCGGTTTCCCCTGCCTTGCTGCAGCTACAGAGCCGAGGAAAAGCACCTTCCTGCTGCTTTTCTCAGCTCTCGGCTCTCTGCAGCAGGGAAGAGGGGTGCATTCCCTTGCTTTTTACCTACCTTCTTGTTTGTTAGCTAAAGCAAGGAGTTTCCTGGGGCTTTGGCTTCTTCTTCTCCTCTTCTGGACCGTCCAGCAACATCAGAACATCACCAGCAGGCCCTGGAGGGGCCCACGCCGAGCCCCAGCTCCAGAGAGGGCAGAGCCACACCCAGAAAGGATTCTGGATTCTACACAGGTTTCTTCTCCACAGCGAGAGGTTTTATTATTTAACATTATTCATTCTCTTTTCCCTGCCTGCGTGCACTTTGCTGGTTAAATAAATTGGGTTTTTTTTCACTTTCCTCGGAGGAATTTCTTTCCAGACCTGGTGGGGGAGGGGCTGCTGAGATCTGCCTTCTCACAGAGGTGATGCCTAAAAGGCCAACCTGGAAACAGAGACCAGACAGGAGTAAGGGAATAAAGGTGGGTATTTATTGGAAAGGCCTTCAGAGGCACACCCTGGGCAGGCCAAAGGCTGCACCCGAGATGGACCCCGAGTCACGAGTTCTTCACACTGTTACAGGTTTGGTCCATTTGCAGATCAGCATAAACTGGCCAATTAAACTTTAGCTAATGATGGAACTGCCCCTCAGCTCGCCCCCCTTCTCAAGGTGCTGGGTTACACATTTTGGGCCTGGGACGGGCTGGGTGTCCTTGGAGAGCAGGCCTGGAGAGGCTTTGTTATGTCTGTGTGAGCATGAGAGAGCAGCAGCTGACAGGCTGCAAGGCAGCTCAGAGTCACACACTGGGAATGCAGAATCTGAAAAAATATAAGAGTTAAAAGCTAAGGCACCAGAGGGATGTTCATTTCGGATGTTTTCCTCCAAATTTGTCTCAAACCAGGACACTGCCCACGGCAGGGGGTTGGAACTGGATGGTCTTTAAGGTCCTCTCCAGCCCAAACCACTCCACGATTCTATGAATGACTTTTTGGCCATTCCCACCTTGGGCTGACCTGAGATGAGAGAGGCTTCTCCCACCACCGCTTTTCCCAGTGAAGAGGCACCTGGTGTCATTTTCCCCACTCCTGAGTGTTTTCCAGCTCAGAGAGCTGAGGTTCGATGAAGCGCTTTGAAGCTGCTGCCTCGGCTGAGGATCTGAGGGCAGCTCCAGCACCTGACAGCTCGTGCTTCCCATCCTCCCTCCTGCCTCAGCCCCACACAGTCATTCTCCCCTCCCACCCCGCTCTGTGCAATTTTAAATAGAGCATCTGAACAGACATTTAGGAAGACAGGGCTGTGCTTTCACACAATTTACAGACCTGGACTGGGACCATTTAGAATTCAGCCTCTCTCTCCCCTTCCCTTCCTTGAACAGTGGTTTAGGCTACCTGCAAGCTAAAATTGAGTGTTCAGAGGCCACACAGAGCTCACTGGTACTGCAGCAGCCTTAGTTTTCCCATCTCTGTGTTTCTTTCATTACAGCAGTGCAGTTTTTTATAACAGCCTCAAGGCTGTTCGTTGATAAAAGCAGTAAAGCTGTAGCTGCTGCTCATTTAAGGAAAAAAGAAAAGGAAATAAAATAATAATCACAGAATTGTTCTGAACTTTGAGAATGCTGTTGAAAAAATGACTTTTTTTCATTGTTCCAGAGCTGTCATAGAACAGGAGAGGGGAGAAGGAAGTCTGTAGGAATTGACGATGTTGAGGTTTGTTTTGATAAAATATTGGCACTTAAAAAAGCAACTCAGACCACCTTCACCCATTTCTAATTGCTGTCATTCTCAGCAGGGCCATGGCAGGTGGGATCTCTCAGAATCCCAGAATGGCTTGGATTGGAAGGGACATTAAAATTCATCCAGTGCCACCCCTGCCATGGGCAGGGACACCTTCCACTGTCCCAGGCTGCTCCAAGCCGTGTCCAGCCTGGCCTTGGACACTTCCAGGGATCCAGGGGCACCCACAGCTTCTCTGGGCACCCTGTGCCAGGGCCTCACCACCCTCACAGTGAATAATTTATTCCTAATATCTAATCCAAATCTTCTCTCTGTCAGTGTGAAGCCATTCACACATTCCCTGTGTCCTGTCCCTCCATCTCTTGTCCCAAGTCCCTCTCCAACTCTCCTGGAGCCCCTTTAGGCCCTGGAAGGGGCTCTCAGGTCTCCCCAGAGCCTTCTCTTGCTCAGGTGAGCACCCCAGCTCTCCCAGCCTGGCTCCAGAGCAGAGGGGCTGGAACATCTCCATGGCCTCTGGAGTTGCTCCAGCAGCTCCACATCCCGTCCTTGTTGTGCTGGGAGCCCCATTTCTGCTCCCAGCACTGCAGGAGGGATCTCACGAGGGCAGAGCAGAGGGGGAATCACCTCCCTCGACCTGCTGGTGCCAGTTCTTGTGGTGCAGCCCAGGATGTGCTCGCCTTGCTGGAGGATGAGCTGCCGCTCCCTTTATTTGCAGAGGTTCTTAATGATCCAATTTCTGCTTCACTGATAATCACACACGAGTTCTCAGGAGGTGCCTGCTCTAAAGCTCAGAAGGATATTAGGGAAAAGAACCCACCATTATGACTAATTAGTGGCTCTGCTTCAGCATTTCTGACTGTCTCCAGGATGGAGCTGATACCTATTTTGGTGGTGAGATCCCTAAAAATGGGTGACAGCGTACAAACCCAGTGCCTGTGCAATCCAGCCTGTCAGCAAGCACATCAAATTCATTATTTTAAAAAACATCACAACAAAGTGTCACAGCTGACAACCTGGTTATGAAAAAGTTAAAAGAAGAACTTGATTTTTTTCTGTAAAGCTGAAATTTAGAAAATCTGAAGCAGCCAGAAAATCTGGCTCCCTTCGCTGCCTGTAGCTGACTCATCACAGGCAGATAAAAAACATTTATCCCCCAGCTCCCAAAGATTTTCAGGAGAACCAGAGTGATGTGGAATCAAAGGAGATGAGGCCACAACCTTTACAGAAGACATAAGAAAATATATTATTTGTGGAATGGTTTTACCCCTTGGACAGTGAGGTATAGATTATTTCCTTCCCTTTCACAGGAGCGAAGGTGAGAAGTGCCTGTGCCCCAACAGCATCCAAGGAACTGAACGAACTCGAGGAGAAACTGGATCTTGGAGAGATGAGACCTGCATTTAACATCAAGTTATTAACTGGAGCCTGACCTTCTCCCTGGCACACTGTAAAGGTTGGGAGATGCCTGTCAAGGAATTTCTCTCCTTTTAATTTAAATATTCCATATTGGCTGGTTTATATTCATCAAGTTACACCTTCATCCTGCATCCCATGGGGAACGTGTTTGCAGATAGTCTGATTCTTGCAGCCGAGAATGTCTTTGTTTGCTAACAGAGATGCAGGAGTGACTTGCAGCAGCTTCTCCTCAGCTCCAACACCCCCAGGGCCCCGTGTGGCTGGAGCTGCTGGTGAAGGGCAAAGCTGTCTCCTAGAAAAGCCAGGAACTGGGATCCCAGACGGGATTTAACTTTTAAAGCAGTCTTGCCCTCATGAACTCAAAGAGAGGCAAAAGAGGGTGGACCATCCAAGCCAGAGTGAAATGTCCAAGGTTGGAAGGCTCCTCCTCAGCTGCTGGGGCTGCAGAGCTCTCCTGCTTTGCCTTGGTCACCCCATTCCTGGGGCCAGCCGGCCGGGAGGTGGAGGATGACACATGGGAATCACAGAATCAAAGAACAGCCCAGGCTGAAAGAGATCTTGCCCATCGGATCCAGCCTCTCACAGAAAGGGAGCACAGATGAGGTTTTCTGTCACTGTCCAGTCGCACCTTGAGATCCTCCAGCCATGGGGACTCCACCATGTTCCTGGGGAAGTTGTTTCCATGATTCTCACTGTAAAAATTTCTTGTGTCGAGATAAAACCTTTTCTGGGGCAGCTTGTAGCCATTGCCTGTTGTCTTCTCCATGGCTGTGTGTGAAGAGAGAGCCTCCATCCTCTTTGCAGCACCTTTCCAGCACGGGGGTGCTGTGATGAGGGGCCCCCTGAGCCTTCTCATCTCCAGGCAGCAGGGCCCTAACTCCTCCTAGCTTTCCTCACAGGGCAGGCACTTCCAGGTGGGAAGGAGCCTGCCAGGAGAGCAGAAAGCCAAGGAGATGGGCTGCAAGGGGGGAGCTGATGGCTTGGAAAACCCCCCCTTCTCCCCAAAAAACCCACGAGGGTGTTAGGAACGTGAAAGCAGATGCTGCTGTCACTAACAGGGAGAGGCAGCCCTGCAGGTGTGGGGTCCATTCCCCAGAAAGGCCCAACCCTTTTTGTCCAGCCTGGCCCCCTCTCCGTGTCCCCCTGGCTGCCCTGTCCCCTCGCCCCCGCACGCTGGACACGGGCAGGGAGCGGAACTGGCACAGGGAATGTGCCTTGTCACACACCTGCCAGCTTGGCACCACTTTTATTCCTTCTTTCTTTTTCCTCCCCCTCCTGGAGATTTGACATTTGTCCATAGTTCTCCTCGTGTACTTCAGCCAAATCTCGATTTAAAATCATGTTGTTTAAAAAAAAAACAAAAACAAAAGCTTTGCTGCTCACCTTTCTGAGGAAGAAAAGGTTTAGCACACTAGGGGTGGTGTGAGGACATAATTTAGAACTCAACTGTTTAAGAAATGCTGATTTGCCTCTTTAATTTTTCTGTGCTGATCATATGTTTCTGAATTTTCATGGAAGAAAAAATAATCAGTGACTACAGTTATGAACACTTACCCCATATTCAGGTGTGGAGCCACTGGTTCCTTTCACAAAGGAAACTCAGCACTCATTGGGAAAACGAAGAAATTGCTTGTGAAACACCAAAAGAAATTTTTACCTGAAAGAAGGCGTTATCTGTGGGCCTGCGGAGCACAATCCTGGCAGGGCACTCAGACATTCAAAGCTGTGGTGATGCTTTCACTTGAGATAATGGCTTTGAAATTTCCTCTACGGCGCCTTTAAAAGGCAGCGCTGCCCGGCTGCACCATCTCGTGGTGTGACCGGGCCCTGCACGGACCAAGCCCTTTAAACCCTTATTTTTCCCAAGACTTCCATCACAGATACACCAAAGCCAAATGCTCCCACTGCCAGACCATGCCACGGCTTGGCCCACCACAATCCAGAGCCACGAAGGCCCTCCAGACCTTCCCCCCTCCTCCTCCTTTTTGCGATGCAACACTCCCAACTGTTCTCCAGGCATCGTCATCCCAACTATTTGCCTGATCCCTCTGGTTGTTATTCCAAGATCCATCCAGCAAATTAGGTATCAGGCCAGTAGGTGATTACTCATCTGAACCCGCTCTGAGTTACTCGGATGTGTTACAGAGGATTCCAACGTGAGCAAGGCTCCAGTCACTATTCAGAGGAGAAAAATCAGAAAGAAAGGGAAGGGTCCCAGAGCTCCAGCCCCGTGATGCAGAGCCAAGGGCAGGAGCTGTACGTGCCCAGCCTCAGCCCGACTCCTACGCACAACTGGTCCCTCTCAGCTCTGACTGTTTCCCAACAAAAAATTACTCTGTAATTCTGTGATTAAATGGGTTCAGGTCTTGACAAAAAATCTTCCCCTCTTCTTCTAGATGTATTTGCTTGTGAAGAAAAAAGATGGCCCATTTCAGGTGCACAAAAAACCCCCACAGATAAATTTCACACAATCTCTGGTTCTCAGTCTCTGAGGGTACAGCAGGTATTAACCAGGGGATTAGGTAGAGATTAGAAAAAAAAAAATCCTAAAAGTATTTATAAAATGATTATCCTATTAAAAACACACATGAAAATGCCAGACTTTCATCTTTCTGTGAGTTTGTCGTCCAGCAAATGCTTAACTTGCAGCCACCTTCTGCAGCCTGATCCCTCCATGCACACCTAACTCGAGATGTGCCAGGTGAGGAACTGCTTCCCATGGGCACCTTGAACCAACCCAGCTCCAGCAAAGGCAGCTCCCCCAGCTTCTCCTTTCCCCCAGGGGATAAATGTTTGGCTGCAGACTGGGTGACCCGAGACCTGTGCCAGGTCAGCTGCTCAACATCAGCACTCACAACAGGCACTGTCACAAGTTACAGAGCGGTGACACCGCAGCCTGGGAGAAAGGCAGCGATCCTGATCCGCTCTCAGCCCCGTTTATCCCTAAAAACCCGGGACAGGCAGGTGAGGAACCACACAACTGCTTCAGGGATGCTGTGAATGTCATACGAGGGGTGCTCCATGCAGGGACTGAGAGGGGTTACTACAGAAACCCCACCAGCCACCACCACATTTCCCCCTGCCCCCTCTTCCCCTCCCACAATCCAGGATCTTGCTCCTTTTCCCAGCTCCATCTTACAGGCTTCAGTGGCTTTGGAAAGCAGCCAGATGGATTTATCCAAACCTCAGCAGGTTAACCAAAAAGAACAGGAGCTGAACCTTTCTGCCAAATACGCTCCCAGAGGAAGAAGGCCTTGGTGCTCAGCAGTCAGGGCTTTCATCTTTATTAAAGCCCAGCAACTCCAAAGAGTTGTGAGAAGAATGGAATGGGAACTTTCTGGCCTGATTCTCTCAAGTCTTTGCTTCCCCCTCCCCATGTTCCCCCCATGGAGAATCGTATGTGGACAGAGAAAGGGGGATTTCTGGGAACAGACCTAAACTATTTGCATTATCAGACATGAAGAGAATGAAAAAAATAACACAGATAGTTTATTGTCAAACTGAATCAAAGCATGAGAAAAAAAAATTACAAGGTTACACGGTAAAGAGATTTGGTTTTCATCACAAAGGCTCGTTAAAATCAAAGAAAACAACCCATTGTCAAGCCAGCAACTCCCCCAACAACCTCTCAAGCTTTCAAGTGCAACATTTATTGAAAGGCTGGGAATTCAGAGGTGGTGACATCACGTTTGTAGGGACAAAAGGATCACCCCTCATTATCTGGAGGGACAGAGCTTCTCCGAGGGAGTGACACATCTCTGGCTGAGCAGTGACTCCTCTGTTCGCCTCCGAGCAGCAGCAGCAGCCTTGTCCTTGCTGGAGTGCACCCTGAGGTGATGAGGCTGATGGGTGCGAGCTGTGCTGTGCTCCTGTGTCCAGCTCTTCCTGCCATTTCCATCCCATCAGGTGTGTCCATGTCATTAAATCAAAATTTAATGCAAAACTGAGCGACGCTGGTTCGAGGAGGGCAGTGGGAGGCACCACGGGGGGATAGGGACACAGCCACCGCCTCCCAAACTCAGTTTGATCTGATTTTAGCCATGACCAAACATCACCTTCTGATTTTGGGGTGCCCCGCAGAGGCAAACCTACCCTATGGAGCCACAGGGATCCCTGTGTGCCCCGTGCCTCAGAAATTCCCCTTCAGCCACGGACACCCTGCTCCAGCACAGCTCCTTCCCAACTAAACTCCTGAAAGCTTCCCAAGGCTGAGTCTGCCAACCTGTCCACACCAGTGGGTTACTCCCAGATCATTTCTCCTCCAGCAGCTCCAGCAGAACCAGGGGAGTCCAGCAGAACTTTGCCCGGGCTCCTGCCAGCATGGCTGGGCTGGTGGGGAGTCTGGATGGCGAAGGAGGCTGCATCCCACCTGGAACAGCCCTATCCCATCCTGCAGGGAGTTTCAGAGCAGCTGGCTTTCTTTCTGTGTCAAAAGACAACAAAAAGGGGGGAAAAAACCATTGGAAAGCCTACAGGTTTACAGACTATTGTGTATTCAGTTCTGCAGACACTTGGTTTCTGTCGGGACAGAACAACAGGACCTTTCTCACCACTATAAACGGGCTGTTTTATGAATTTTGAAACACTTGTTTTACCAAGTGAAAAAAAAAAAAAAAAGAAAAAGAAAGGCATCTTTATCCTAAGTAGCAGCTAAGGAGATTGGTAAAATTAAAACCAAAACCAAACCAAACCTAAAAAAAAAAAATTTAAAAAATCAAGAACCTGACCTACCAGTACAAAGTAAGGCAGTCCAGGTCATTCCAACCAATCATAGGACTAACTAAAAAATATTTTTAATTGCAACTAATGTGCTATCTTGAGCCGGCTGCTTATTCCAACAGGCCTGAGGTTTTCTGCTCATAAAGCATCAATAATATGTGCCTTTTCCTAGAAAGGAAGGCTCTGCCTAAGTCTTACTGTGTCAGATAAAAAGTCCCAAAATAGATTTTTCCAACCAAATAAAGTGTTTTATTCAGATATTCATGTGGATATGGCAGTGATGTTAAGAACAGCTATTCAAGTAGCTGAAGTAAGCCCTTCAAAAGAAGTCACACAGCTTTGAGACTTGAACAAATTATTGTATGATCTCATCGAAGAGATCTAAATAGCTGGAACATCTGCAAGAGTCGCCACCAATTTATTTAGCAGAGTTCATCAGTAGTTCATCAGCTCTGTTTGCACAAGCAGGTGCCAGGGCAGCCACTGAGGAGTCCTGCACATGACTGAGAACGAGGAGAGGGGGAGGAGGGTGGGACAGAGATGGGTGATTTTATCCTCTAACATGGATGTGCATTAGCAGGAGTAAAGTCCTTGCTGAATTAGGGCAGTGCCTCTTACTGAAGGAGAAGTGCAGAAATGCTTTTTCCCAGAGAAGTATTACATGCACAAGTAACTATATTGTTAAAATTTTTTATTTGTGACAGTAAAGAAACCATTCAATACCTGATTGACAACACTTCTCTCTCCTGCAAACACTCATATGGTATCTGTAGTGTTTCTCAAGTATTGCTGGATTGTTCATTGCATCAAAGTGTAAACAGCTCCATCATAAGGAAAAAAAAAAGGAAAAAAAGAAAGAAAGAAACATTTCCATTTCTTACTCCTCTGTTAAGGAGTTCCCAATAGATCTTTAACAAGAAGAGAGTCAGCTGGGATTTTTACAACATCATGTGAAACAGAAAACTGACAGCTGGTTTTGCATAGTTAGCCCAGAGATTTTGAAGCAATTGCCCCACGCCAGTCTCACCTGCCCCTCCTCGCCCCACAAAGGCAAAAAACATCACAGCACCTTGGAATCAGAGGCACAAACTTGTTTTTGTTTTACAAATAGGGCTGTGCGGAACTGTCGTTTATTAGGTTAAAAACAATCTGTCCAACAGAGGGTTACGCCTTCGGAAGTCACAGAGCTACAGATTCTTTTTCTTGGTTTTTTTTTCATTTTTTTTTTTACACTGAAATTTCAAAAGCTGCAACATCAGCACACACCAGTGTCATTTAGATACTTTATTGTCCCCAACCAGTCTAATCAAAATCATGCTGTAAGAAAAGTGATTGTGTACACTGACAACCAAAATGTCTCCAGGTGTTGAGTTTCTTCCACGTATAACTTCTGCTGTTTTAATAAAGATCAAAAGGGTGAAACAAAGAGACAAATTATTCTTCCAAAGCTACCTAAATGAACACAGCAATATTGTACATTTGCTACCATCTCCCCATCCCAAGCTTGCCACGCTTTCCTGGTGGTGAACAAGGACTCAGTGCACAGCCCTAAGGTTACAAATGGCAATTTCATTGTTAAAACTTCCATTGGATTTCAAGGGTCTAAGGCATTCTGCCTTACAGCTTAATTTAAAAATACCTATACAGGCAAAAACCGTTTTTTAACCCAACATAAAAAGGACAACAGAACTTCATCTCTTTAGAATGACCAACTGGGAAAAGACTTTTTAATATTTCTATAATATCCAGAAATAGAATTGAAACCCAGGGTTTGTAACAGCCCTGGTGACCTGCATGCACTCACTGCACTTCAAAATATGCAAGAGATTTAGGAAACAAGTTTGGTTTTTTTTTCCTATTTGAATTTTTTTTTTTTAAATCTTGTATTTAAAATACAATCAAATACCCGTATTGCAAATTTTACAAACATTCCACTCGTTCTCTGACTTTATGGACAGAACTCTATTGCTTTGTTAGAATCTAGAAACTCTAAATATATCGCGTATGTGTATCCACGCAAACTCAACACCTGAAATTTCAAGTATGACGACAGTGTCAAAATAAACAACTGTGACAGTTCGATCCCTTTGGCCAAATCTGAATACCCAGGGGAGTCCAAACCTGATTGCAGAGCACTCTGAGTTTTATTTCCATACGAGTCGGGTGGGTTAAAAAAAATAGAATTGATCAGAACTTACAGAAAATACTCTTAAAACTAGCAGAGATCAAAGCTGTCCTAAGTTTTTTGTCTTTGTATTGTCACCAAATGTCATTTTAATGCTGTACTAAGTTAGAGTAAGTTGTTTGTTTTTTGGTTTTTTTTTTAAATTTGGGGATTTTAAGAGCCAAAATAATACAGTACAAGTACGGTTGTACACAACATCATCAGAACCGTTCCTCCAGAGGCTGGTGCAGAAGTTCAGTTGCCCATTCTATGTGGATTTGAAAACAATACAAGACACTTTAATAATATAATCAACATTCATTCACAGACTTAAGGCAACTGGTTCATGAAATCGCTGCTTCCAGAGATGCAAACGGGTGACACGGTTTGTCTCACGTCCAACAGGTCACAACTGTCACACGGCCCTGTCTCGTGGGTTACTCATTGTCTGATTGTTTGGTCTAACGCTAACGAGAAAAAATCTTTGAATTTCTTCAGCCATTCCTCTCATACCTGCACGACTAACTACAACCTGAATACTTCCCTGCAAACTGCACCTGGGGCCCAGGAGCCACAGGCACAGTTGTAAATACTGCTCAGAGAACAACTCTTTTTTTTTTTTTTTTTTTTTTTTGGCAGCTTACAGTTTCATTACTCTGGAGTCAAATACAAAATTAAACCATCTTAAACTGAAAGTAAACGTTAATGGACTAACCAGAATCCATACGTCCTTTTTTTTGTTTGTTTGGTTTTTTTTTCCTTTATATTTTTAAACAAAGTAGGCTTTTTTTTTTTTAATTTTTAAACTGGACAGTTTGTCTTTTTGTTGTGGCACAGATTTATACAGTACTAAGGTGATGCCAGCTGGTTAAGAAACAAAGGGGTGATGCCGTACAGACTCACGGGTGTGACGGGACTGCCTCCAGCACCCCTGGGCCCAGCCACAGCTGGGGCACAGCTGCACTGCAGGGGGCTCGGTTTCACACTGCACCCACGACAACCCACTCGCTGCCTGTGTAGACTGGCCTGCCCTTCTCTGGTGGATTTGTTAAGCTGCTTCACCAATGTTTTTGAGACAAGGATCACAAGCCAAGTCCATCGCAAAGAAATTTTTTTTTTTTTTTTCCCCAAGTCATCAGGACTTTTTGAGAAAAAGAGAAAAGGCAAAGGGGGTCTACAATTCAGAATTTAGCACGAGGCTAATTAGAAGCACCAAATAGTCCATTTAGTCTTCTCTGATGACAGCCAAATGCAGCTGCACCTTTTATGTTTCCAGATTTCTGCTGTGGACAATAACTGAAAGGTGACACTGGAAAGGGGGGAAAAAAAAGGTGTGCCTTGTTCTTCAAAGGCATGAAATATTAAAAAAATTATTCATCTGGAAGGGTACCTATGGCACTGCAGAAGATGTTAAGCAGGCTCTCAGATTCAGAGATGACTCTAAGCCAACTCCAAAGCCAGAGGACTGATTTTAGTCTAGGCCAGTAACTTCTGCCCTTCCAGCAAGACTTGATACAGCTCCTAATCTGCACCTTACACCTTGGGGAAAAAGAAATACAAATCAAAGGTGTGGGCAAAGTATTTTCTGCATTTTCATGTATCAAAGAAAGGAGAGGGCTTCATCTTAATTGAAAAATAAAATTAAAAAAAAAATCCTTTACAGGTCACCTTTAACTGGGTTCACTGGTATGTCAGATACCAGTGGATTAATCCATGGGGGTGGGTTATGAAGCCTGCATGTTATTTATTGCCCAAGTTTGCAGCTTACAGAAAATGTCTCATAGCACAGGCACAGTGGCAAAAACAGTATAACAGCCGATGGTCAACTCCATTTGGTGAGTATACAGTAGCAGCAATTAAAAGAAAAAAGTACTCCAAACAGCTCAATACAGATCCAGCTTACCCAGACGGGTTGTTTTGAGAAAAGAATCTTAAACTAATAAATAGATCTCGTCGCCGTTCTCCCAAGATAATGGTTTTCCAAAAAAGAAGAGGCATGGCAGTTGTGCGTAAGCAGAGACAGCAGAACTTCATCTGTCTGGAATTAAAGGTGCTTTAGGTCTCTCAGCCACCTCGTTTTCTCAACTCCACCACTCCCTAAATACTCAAACAACTGCAGATATGTTTTGAAACTGTGCCCAAAATCCTCATCAGTGAAACAACCACGTTAATGACCCCAATTCACCCCTCCCACAAACGCTTGAACCTTCTGAGCATGACAAAGTGTAACACAACTTAATGTCATTGTGGAGACAGGAACCCAGCATCTTGGTTTCAACTTTTTCCTTTGTTATATATTACAGTGCTCTATAAAATTTTTTCCTTTTTCCTTTTAAAGCATTTAGACAATACAAGACTAAAAGATGTCTGGAAATACGTCTTATACAAAAATGAATTTTTATCTTAAAATAACATTCAAAAAGGCACTTCATTCTGTAAGAAAAAATTCAGAGTCAGGTCAACTGCTCTAAGCAGGGGGGTAAAATTGTCTGCATAGTGGGAGGGGAAGAAAGGGAGAGAAATTCAACTGCTGAAATACAAGCTTCTTTTTTTGGCATGTTTTAAGAAAAGCTGATCCAGTAAAAGATGTCCATTTATGAAATTAATTAAAAGAGTCCCATTTAAAATAGCTTCTTTTTTTTTTTTTTTTCCTTTAAAAAAGTAGTCTGAACACATGACCTTAGGAGTCAGGCTTCTGAAGGCTTAATAGCATCACTCATGATTGTCCTTCGTGTCCAATGTAACAGGAAGATCAAGAGTAGCACTTCTGACAGGGGTGACCTCCCCAAAGCTTACATTTGAAAGAGCTGAAAGAGATGGAGACAGCCTCTAGCAACTGCAATCTAGGAGCAGGAGTCAGTCAGAGTTAAGGGCTACCTGTTGCAGAGTTTATGAAGCATACTGTAAACTTCTTCCTCTTTGCTTAGTCCTTCAAAGAAAGGAATAAGATCTAGCAGCTCTGTGTCTGTCATGTCATCAAACCAGGACTGCACAGGCACCTGAAACAAAGCAACCAACAAACACTGAGAGGGTTTCATGATGTAAAAGACACGTGAGTTTTGTCTGTGTAGGTGTTCTGTAACCATCATCATCATCATCAAGGCAGTTAGCTACTCATTACGGTTCAGGTGGAGCAGCAGGTTCAACCCCAAGCCCAACCAGGACAGCTGACCTTCACCTGCATGTCCAGGTGACCCACATGACCCCACACTGGGCAGCTCTCTCTCCTTGCTCTGCCTCCCTGGTGTCCAGAACACGCTGGAAGGAAGACACAGGTTATGAAGCTGCACTGACACTTTATTTAGAGGCAAATCTTTTTTTTTTTTTTTTTTCCTCTAAGAATTATCAGAGTGAGTCACCAGGCACAGGCAGGCAGCAACAACCCCTTCTGGCACGGGGTTTGGAGGAAATGTTTAACAGCAAGGGCAGAACAGTGCTCAGGTTAAAATGTTAGATCTAGAGAGTGGGTTCAAAAAATAACACATATAATAACCCTTCTTAAATATGTGGGCTGGATTTAGGGAAGGTGTTCTGTGTTATCTTCATTATGGGAGTACACTGAGGTCTTTTCAAGACTATCTTGGATCTTGTTACAAGCTCTGGTTTCTGCAGAGACTCGAGTATCACTCAGCCAGCAGCACTTTTCTATACATGATTAAACCACTCTGACAAGGCCCTTAATTTCATCTCCCAAATTTCTACAGCTCATTATACCCTTGGCACTGATTTCCGAGATATCAAATGATGATCTTGGATCAGGTTTTTAATTTTAACCATGAACATAAATTAGAGTTACAGGTCCTGGTTATTATAAATGGCAGCTTTAAACCATGTGTGGCACCAACCAGAAAAATGTTTTCACCACATCACTTAGGGCATCACAGTATTAGGATCTGAACTTGAAAGCTGAGTGCTGGAAGATAAATAGCTCATGTTACAAAAAAAAACCCCTATTCTGGAGAGGCAGGACGGTGCAAAGCAGTGTTCTTAATAAAAGATTTCCTACACTGATTTTAACAGTTCACAAAGAAGACAGCCTAAAAACATCAAAGAAAACAGTGCACAGCCTGGGTGTCTAAAAGCCAGGAGATCTAAGGAGTTCCAGCTTCTCCCCTGGCAGCTAAAGCAGATGTGAGCAGCTGTACTGGCTGCAGCCATGGATGGAGCACCCCAGACCTCTCCATCAGAGCTTCTGGAGCTGATACAAACACAGTGAAAATTCATATTTCTCATTTTTCTCCCCTACAGAACTGCCCTTTATCCTTATTCCTAAACCTTAATGAACTCATTGAATAACAGTTCTAATTATGGAGTTATGACAAAATTAATTGAGGGAGGAGCATAACAACGCAAGATCTTGATTCTTTTTCTTTCCCTTACCCACAAATGCAGATCTCAGTAGCAACCAGTAAAGCATTAATTATCTTGCCTAATAAAATATTGTCATTCACACAGTGAAAAAAGATGGGAGTACAGAAAGAAATTCAAGCAAACCATTCTTTCTGTAATCACCATTAAAAAGAACAAAATCTGTGCTGCAGGGCAGCTTTGTTTCTTAGAGCTAGGTTGGTTTTTCAGGTTCCACACCACTTGGTATTTCTCAAAACTGCTGGACCTCAAGCCAACAGCTAAAGCTCAGAGCACACGAGCAGTCATGGCTGTGACACGCTGTCAAGATCAGTTTGCCCACATCCCTTCACATTTGGCAGTGAACCCCAGAACCTACCTGCAGCCTAAGAAAACACAGGATCTGACACAAGCCAGTGCTCTGAGAAGTCTATTTTCTGAATCACAAAACCTGGGCAAGGGGCCAGAGAGATGAAGTTACGCTCGAGTACCTCGAATACTTACTGCATTTTCAGGATGGAAGATGTAAGATGCAGGAGAATTATCTACTATAATAACTTTACTCAGCTCACGGCCCAGTCGACTCAGATCCTTCACGTAATTTCCTCGGTGGAAAACACAGGATTCTCTAAAGAGCCTTGCCCTGAACACACCCCAGCGATCCAGTAAGTCGGCTACTGGGTCTGCATACTTAAAAATAGAAGTCAGAAACACCAAATTAGCAACGTCCAGGTAAGGCTAAGTCACAGAGCCAAAGAAGGGACACGAAATAATTTCAGATAAAATGCCCTTTTTCTCCATTTTCTTCCCTGCTCCTTGTTAATTAACTCACTCGCCTGCAAACCTGAAGTGATTAATAAAGAGATAAAGCAAATGTAGGACAACTATCTTTCTAGAGAAGGCTAACTTGCGCTCTAAATGTTTTCTGTGATTTATTGATTAGGTTTTATTCTCAGGGCCAACTCAGAGTTACCCTGAGAGTTTTCCAGAGGTGGATGGATCCAGAGATCTCACCTACCATTACCACAAAACCAGCCAATGCTAACAGAAAATCAATGTGAAGCATTTCCCCAGCTGATTTGGTTCTGTGTGCCTCTGAAGATAAACTGCAGTGAACACATCTGAGCCTGATGTGGCTCTGCCAAATGATGCCCTTGGAGCAAGTGGGTCAGCAAGACTCTTTAAGATTAACAAATTGCATAATTGGGTCATAAAAGATGTTATTAGGAAAAATGCCCATGAACAATACCGAGGAGATTCCCATTTTCTACATAAGATGATACTTTGAGTGAGGCACAGCTTAGAATCCAACAATTTACATAAACTGACCAAGAAAAAATATCCAAATAAACTCGAACATGAATAACCACATACTTGAAAATGGTAGTTATATCTTATTATTGCCCAACAGGAGTTACCATTTAAACCGAGGAAAAAAACTGATGTCAAAATCAATCATCTTTTGATTATGAAATAAGGCACCTAACTTCAGTATGAAATTGGGGCAGTATTTGGGATTTTTTCAACATGACTGAGCAGTATGTGGTAAAGAGAATGCAGGGAAAAAGGCTTTAGAGAAGATCAGGATCCTGTCCCCTTCCACCATCTCTACCCTAGGCTGGAGCAAAAGCTTGCCATGCTAAAGCACGATTTAGAAATAACCAGTATCATTTTACAAACGAGACACCACAAATACAATACACTGAAGGAAGTGAAGGATTCCAGATCAGTCTACTACTGTAACATCTACCACAAAAACTACCTACGAGCCACTACTGCTACTGCAGGACCAGAGGGCACAAAATATTCCTGGTGACATTTCAAGCTTTGCAAAAAAGGCCTCATTTTCTAACTCCAGGTTGCAATTGCACCTTGACAGAGCACGAACCGTGGTTCCCAATTTCCAGTGAGTTTCTGAGTCACTGGTTGATGGTGTAGACAGGGTTTGATTCGGTGTTTTATTTCATGCCCAGCTTTAATGTGCTGCTTCTCTCGCACGCTATTTGTTCTAATTTCTCACTATAACCATGGTAACTTGTGAGCCTTTCATATTGGCATCATGAGCAATGCATGGAGGCTACATTATGAGACAAGCCCATATGTGATGGTGTTACCATGGAAACACTTACCCACACACTAGCAGACAAAGTACACACTGTCAGACAAAGAAGCAGAAAAGAAGGGGAAAAATTAAGATAGTACCAACTGTGGAAATAATTATCCATAGAAAACCCAACCAAAAGTCCACTGACCAGCACCGAAAGGGTTAAAGAGATGAAGGGAGGAACAAACCTTGGCTAGACTGGCTGTGAAGAGTACACATTCAAAGAGCTCTCCCATCCTCTGAAGAAACTCGTCCACATGTGGTCGTTTCAATACATAAACCTGGAATGATAACGGCATTTAGGTCAGATGGTGCTCAAGGAAAGGAAAAAAAAAAAACCCCAAACCACTCCTGAAATCCCAGCACTTGAAACAAAAGTTAACAGGGAAGCAGTTCAAATGAAATGCTGGAGAAAAAGGAAAGTACACAAGATAAAAGTAGAGACCCAATAATGAGAGATTGGCAGGCACGGGCTGCCAGGCCCCTGCTGATCGTGCAACTGCAAACACCGAGCATCATCTGGAGTGGTGCTCCCTGGAAAACCTCATTAGAGGCAAAGGCAGACAGGAGGGCTTCTCAAGAAGTGAGGATTCAGCTCTTCCCACCAAACCCAGTCTGGTGCTGGTGCCTTCAGTGCTGAAGAGCTCCACAGCAGGAATAAATCTGACGAAGCCTCTGTGACGGCAGGAACTGCACAATGGGGACCTGTTTTCGTTCTGTGGCTGATGCTTTCATTTCTGAAACTCCAGGAGCTAAATACCGTAACTCTATGGAGAGTGATCAAGCCCTCCAGCTCTGCAGAGAGCTTTTTTCACCAAAATTCTTCACAGCACCATGCAGAATGCCTAAAAATGCTGGTTCTGAAACTCACTGACAAAGTCTACAGCATCTTCTGAAGAGAACCTTGCCAAAAGGTGGCAAAGTCCCAGGATCTCTCTCTCCTCTTCAGCATCCTGCCTTCAGAAGTGCTCTGCTGCCTTTTTGCCCTGGCTTGGCTGCCTACATTCAACAACCTGATTAGCAGATATTAAAACCTCCCTGCTTCTCTTTTCAGAGCACACAAGATGACTTTGTGTTCACAGAAGATACCAGAACAAGGAAACTGCTGCTCAGAAAGCTTGGAAGCAGCTCACAATATACTGGGAAGCTGAAGAGGGGAGTCTGCTTGAAAAATATTTATCTGTCTTGTTTGCAACTAGATTAAAAGGTTGAGAGAAAACACTGGCAGCATTTTATCTTCTTTTGTTTGGCAAATAATCCCTAATACTGGAAATTTCAAGTGGAGAAGTCTGGCATAGAGTTGAATTCAGGAGGAACTGCAAGACTGATGCTATTTCAGGAATTTCATTCTTTGATATGTAAAACTACATTAATTGTATGGATTTTACTAGATTCATATTAATAAGAAGTAAAGAAAAAAAAATCAAGGTACCCAGAGAAAAAGCCTGAAGGAGAAAAATATGGAAACAGCAGCTTGAACTCAAGTGTAACAATTAAAGCCTTCAGCAAAAGAAGAAAAAAAGAAGCTGTGTAATTGAAATTGAAAACCTAAATTTGAACGCAAAGTTTTTTTTAAAACACATATGATGGAGCTATACCTTAATGACTAGAGCAGAAATGTTGATTTTCCCCTCTATGCAGCATAGAGATCATACCATGAAGTCTTTATCTCTTTTAAGTTATTTCTGTGAAATTTATCTAAACTATTTCTGGCCTCATAAGCATTACATTCAAACTTTGATACAGAAAACAATTTATAACCCAGGTTTTGGGTTTTTTTTTTAAGCAACCACAGCAGCACCTAACCCATCAAAGAATTGTGACATTTTATGGATTAAAGACAGTTAACAGATGTAGTTCAACACCACTCTCTTTCCAGATAATTACAGCAATGTTTCCTGTATTTCACCAGGCATAAACCAAGTAATTTCCTCTCCTATAACAATACAATTAATTTTTCATGTAATTTTTTCTACACAAAGTTGTGCTGTAGTGTTTCCTCTCCAAATTCTATCTCTGAATTTTTTTAAAGACAGAAAGACAGCTGCAGTCCCTCTCCATTTGGGTATCCAGAGAGTATCCAACTTCCCAGATGTGAGAGGAAAGACAGCAGGATCCAAGTTAATTATTAAGTTCTTGATTCTTTAGCCTCAGGTTTTATTCCTGCACTTATTTTTGAGGGCACAAAAGGGGCACCCCAGAGTCTTAACATCATTCTTGGAGAGTAAGTGCTGGAATTTAATATCAACTTCCCTTTTAAAGCCCAGTGCTTCCAGCCTCAGCAGAAGAAGTCTCCTCTTTGCTCTCCATCCCTATCTCTGCCCCTGTCGGTGAAGTATTTCCACTTGGAATGTAATTACAAACTCCCTGCCAAGGATCTGAACTTTGCTGCTTGCAACATAAGCCTCCTCCTCCATCAGGAGCACTCAGTAAATCAACCCCAGAGCTGCAGCCCCAGAGCTCTGAGCCACAGCTTGGCCTGCATTTGCCAGTCTTTGCAATAAACACTCTTTTGGCTGTTTTTAGGTCTCCTAATTCTGCACCTAATTCAGGATTAGCTGTGAATACACAGCATTTTTAGTTGGATGGTCTCCCTTCTGCAGTTTAGGGCTCCTGATCCACTACAGAGCCCTCACAGCCTCCTCTACTTGAGTTTCTCTTGCTGCTTTGCCTTAAATCTTTCCCTACTGGGATCTGGCCAACAGATTTGCTTCTCATGTTAAATGCCTAATTAATAATAAATGTCATCTCTTAAGATGAAGTCTCACCAAATTTTTCCCTTAATTATTTCCCTCTGTAAAATGCCCCAATTCCTTTTCTTTTTTTTGTCTGTCTTTTTTTTTTTTTTTTTGGCAGAACAACATATCTTAATACTCTGGATAGTTATTCTCCTTGAAGTTTTCTTTGAGAAGTCCTACTTAGAGCCTGGAAGCAACTCCAAAATGTACTGGCATCCTGGGCTACAAAATCTCTTTGGTTTACTTCACATAAAAAGCTTTCTTCAGCTGACAGTGCAGCTCTTTTCTCCTCTTCCTTCTCATTTGGAATTTTTTCCCCTTTACTTTGTTAGTGGCTGGACTTGAATCTCAATGCTGCATGGTTATTTGTGGCTTGGCTTTTCCCTCCATTGCCTGATGTCTTCAGTTGAAATCTCCAGACTAACTGGCTCCTGGCATTTTTCTGAGATTTATACAGTGTCTTCAGGGCGTTAAAAAAAAAAAATCCTTTCTTTTTTTATTGCACACTCACAAATTTTTTCCTTATCACGGCAAGAATTTGGAGGAATATAGTCTTTTTTTCTTATTATTATTATTTAAAATGAACTCTACTCAACATTTTAAGCACAAATCAGGCACTAGGCACGTTTTCACAGGATTCTTACAGCTGCTAATGGCAGAACACAAGCAATTATCTTTAATTGTTTTCGAGCATTTCGTACTTCCACATGAATTTTCTACACCTCAAAGCAGCCTCAACCTACAGAGACTCAGTATTCATGGAACCCAAAGACAAACCCAGCTCATTTTCAATCAATTTAATAGGACACGCAGAATGGCCTTTCAAAACCAGCTTGACAATGAGGAAATCTGCAAGTAATGACCAAAAAACATCTGCCCATGACAAGTCCAGCTCCTGTGATCTCCTGTTTTGTGGGGTGGGTGCCTCTTCTGAGCAGTGAGCAGAAAATCCCACGTGTCCTGGAGCCTCGTGGTCCTGGGTCACACAGCTGTGGTCGTGTCCCAGTGCAAGTAACCAAGAATAGGCCAGTTAGAATGGACACAGCCTATCCTGGATTACTTGAACCAGGCCACAGCCTTCTGCAAGAAAATCCATGAATTCTGTGCTTTTCAGGAAGAAGTTTATTATTCGAACAGCGCTTTCTCCCCACATTAAAAACCAAAAATTTTGCCTATTATGTTCAAAGTATACATGCCAAATGTTCCTTTAGCTTTCAACTATTAAAAATAAGCAATTAATTGAATTAACTCCCCCCTCACCCCAAACAAACACTTAAGAAGTTAGTTTTACTCAACAAACAAATAGTATTTAAAAATAAATTCAAAATAACACCAAATCAATCTCTTCCTGGCTGCCCTCTTTACTCCTGGACATCAAGAGCAAGGCACACAGCCACTGGCAATCAAACTGGATGGAAGATGAAGGACAAGCATTCCTAAAAACTTCCCTCATGGGGGATTAAAGCTGTGTTTGATGCACAGCTTCTGGTCTGGGGGCTGTGCTCACTCTGCTCTTGGTCAGGGGGAAGCAGGGTCCAAGGGAGAGGATGTGTTCCTGCAGAAGTTAAACCAAGGTACCAAACAGGTCGAACATCTCCCTCCAGCCACCACTTTCACCACCACATTCCA
The DNA here is from genome assembly GCA_013400235.1 of Oriolus oriolus. Lineage (NCBI taxonomy): Eukaryota > Metazoa > Chordata > Aves > Passeriformes > Corvidae > Oriolus > Oriolus oriolus. Next base: position 400,469 of record VXBT01003842.1, read on the forward strand.
CTGGATTTCCCAGAGCTTCTCCCTTGTAATTTGGTGGAGCAGGAGACCAGCTCTGATTTCCTTTCACCCAGAGAACCAGTGTGGAATGAGAGAAGCAGCCACAAGGGTCAGTGTGCATCAGAACCCCCCCTCTGTATCTGGGCCATCACTCCCAGCACAACGTGTGGGATTCTTCCCTGGAACTTCAGCTGCCCTGGGATGGACACAGCTTCTGCAGGCATCTGAAGACCCACAGCAGAAAGAAAGAGAGGTTCCTCTACACTTGATTTATTTCCTTCTTAAAATAAAATGACAAATCCTTTCGAAAGATAAGGTAATTTAGGCTAGAGAAAGAAAGATGGGAGAGGGAAAAGGGATGTTAAGAAAAGCTGGTTTTTGATCTAGGGAAGCTCGTTTACCCAAGCACTCTTTAAGATGATGAACTGTCCTCCCTATAAAAAAAAACCCCAAGAGTCTGTCTGACCTTTGGATTATAAATTACATAAGGGAAAACAAATTCCCCAAACTAAAGCCATTATTTTTTTGAGAGACCTCTGTTGAACAGCAAAAAAAACCCCAACACTGCATCTACCATGAAAAAAACTTGTTAGATAAGTCAACCTCAAAACTCTTTCAGGAGTACAGCATTTCAATTTGCTACAACTTGTATTTTTTGGTATATGAGAGCTGAACAATCTCATATAATTTCAAGTTTCTCCATGAATGGGCACCTCTGAAATGGTGTTTCTCAGTTCTTTTCACTGGGGTTCTGCCTAAGGCAGAGTTCAAGGACAATAAAAATCTGTCAACCTCCTGCCTGACAAGGTACCAGGCTCACTGGTGAAGCAGGGATATATGCACTGTGGTCAGAGTGCTTCCACAACATTTCCCTTTTCCTGGGATATTTTGCACAGGTGGAAATATTTCTCAATGCCAGTGATTAATCTTGGAGTATATCAACTGCTTAAGAAAATGGACACGCATTATACAGGTGACAAATCTTGATAAATGACAGAAATTGCTCATATCAGTTCATTTATGCTCTAAGTGACTACAGAATTACAGGTTTGAAGTGGGAACAGGTTGTCAAAGCTCTACAGCCTGTGTTAATGCACATCACACTCAGCCAGAATATCCACTTTTGCCCTTTATCACAGTGTAAAACAACAAAAAAAAAAATAGATTCCTGAATGTCAGCAGTATTACAGAGACATTACACACACAGGCTTTGCCTATTCTGTGTGCCACACAAATTACCTTCATTTCAAGAATCCCAAATTCCTTACAATTACCTTCATTTTTACCTTCCAAACGTGACTGAGGTATTTACCTATTTTAGAGGTTAAAAACTTGAAATACAAAGAGTGAAGCAATTTGCAAAGCACAGAGAGCAATTTCACTTGACCACCTCTGTCGAAGGAGATGGAGATGCCCAAATCCACTCCCTTTGGACCCAGTTGTGGGGTTTTTGTTTGTTTGGAGGTTTTTTTGTTGCTGTTTTCTCTTTTCCCCCCACAAGGAATCATCTCCAGGTGCCAAGCTGCATCAATGTTGGTGAAGAATCTGCGAGTTTGCAGCAGGAAATGGAAAAACAAGGGAATTTTGAAATGTTTGACGGCAAAGCCCAAATAGCCTTTTATTGGGATTTGTTTCAAAATGTAAATATGTCATCTTGACAAGCTAAGTGATCGCAACTCTAAGCCGTTCAAAAATTCACTTTCAAAAGCATTCTGCAAAGTTTTAGGGGAGAGAATTTGTCTGTTCTACAGCACCAAAAACAACTGAAGCCCACATCAAATCAGGACTGAAAATCACAAATCTCCCAAAACATCACTTAAATGTTTTAAGCATCAGCTCTGGTGAACATTACAGGTGGAAGTACCCTAGATATTGAATTTTTCTACATAAAACAGGCACATTGCAAAAACTGTCAAAACAGCTATTACTTTAAAGCACATTTCAGTCCACTCACTGATATTCAGGAATCATTTTAAGAGTGACAAATACATGGATAGTTTCCATCACAGGAAATCAGAAAAAATTATTAACTAACTTTGTGATCCACCAATTAGTATGAGATCAAAATATACAAACCTCTTTGTCCAAGTAAAAATAATCCATGAAAATAATACATAAATAACATTTCAAAATTTAAAGTATTTTAAATATCTGTTAAATCACATCTAGGGAAGATTTGCTCCTCAGTAACTGTAACATCCAACACCCAACAGAAGATGTTTCAAACAATTTGCAAGGTTCATGTATCAGAAAGGCTCAACTTCACATTAACCTGTTTTAACTCATCTCCAGCAAGAATGTCAATGTCTGCCTGAAGAAGGGAAGTTACAGCACTGTAATTTATTTTATTCAACCCTTCAGAAATGACTAGTGATTAAAGACACCACGACAAGATACATGGAGGGGAATGATTTTCGAATTACGGGCATTTTCATTTACTGAAAACCATTTCTTAGAGCCTTAAGTGAAGTTTTTAAAGAGTAAGACATAGAAATTAGTCTCCTCGTGATTTGGTCCAGACCTTTCAAAGGTGCTGAAGTATGTAAAAATTCCTATCAGAGGAACTTGAATTACTTACAGGAATAAAAGGGGACAGAAATTAAACATAGATTAGCACAAAAATTGAAGAAATGTCTATTTTTCCTTTATACCTTTATAAAATATAAATAAGCTTTAGCATATGAGCTACCAACAGACACTGAAGCCAACTCATGTCCTGTTTGTCTTGGAAGGAATGAGAATTGCAGTGTTCAAGCAGCTTTTTCTGGGCCCAGCAATGTTTGAAACCCTGTCCTAACATCATGTCCTGTTTGAAATGTTTTAAAATCAACAAAAAGTATGGAAGTCCTGAGAGAGAGATTCCACCTGATCACACAGGGATGCCTGTCTGCATTCCAGAATACACAGCTTCCATGCTTTGCAAAAGGACAAAGTATCGGATATAAAGCAGCAAATGGAGGAAGAGAACGTTCTGGGACACTCAGGACAAAATGCTGAAGGAAAAAACAGCACTTACCTGATGTATGGTTCCATCAATTTCAACAGGAACGATGAAATCAGCATTGCTAATTGGCTAGAAAGAATGACAAGGAAATAATCAGCATTAAAAATAAGATCATTAGAGGGAAAATTTCAGGGGCATGAAAGAGAAAAGTGCCTGCTTCTGAGGAACGAGTTAATAATCATTACTGACTACACACATCCACTCTGTGTGTGCCCTTACACAAGTCAGAAGCTCACAGTTGTAATTCCAGATGCTGCATTTCCCTCTTCTCTCCTATTTTTAAGCTTCATGAAATCTAATACACCACTGCTTGAATAACCCCCACTACCACTGAGTGTGTTCATCAGGAAAATATCTCTTCGGATAAACTCTTTCCCCCAGTCTTTGTGGCACATGACCACCAAGAAAATCAGCTGTGTATTCCACATATTCTGCTCAGGGTCACCCATTAGTAATTAATCAAAAATAAAGACAGTGGTAAAAGTAATACCTACTGGTTGTATTTGAATCAGCAGCTGCAAGAAGACTTAGGTTGTACAGCTAAAGGGTTCTAAAGATGCCAATTCCAATCAACCTAATCATGTAAAATTGCATTTCAATTCCAAAGAGAAGAGCAAGCACCCTCTGCCCAAGCCCTTGAATCCATTTCTCCAGCCTGTCAAAAACAACTTAATTCTCCAGACTTACCGTGAAAAACTGCTGGTCAAGCAAAATGGCTTTGGAAAGCAGGAAAGTGGCCTTGTGGACAGTTCAGGAGTACCTAATCTAATCTTGGCTAGACAGCAGGGAACAGGCTGCTGCCAATGTTTACTGGTTCAAGTGGACACCAAACTTAGGTACAGCTCATGCGCTGTGTCCGTTCTGAAAAACCAGCCATGTACACATGCCTGGCTGAAGCCTGGAGCTCATTCCATCACCTGCAGCCTGGAAATGGCTGAGACAGAGCTGCCAAACACAGCTTTAACATGACTGATTAACAGACAGTATCTTTCATGGGTAAGAGCCCAGTCTGTAACTGGTGTTACCAAGCTATGGCTGGAAAACATCTTCACTCAGCTCTGGGAGATTTGTCCAGACCTCCCCAGCTGGTTTTCTGGATCAGTCAGCAGGCTGATCTCAGGAACCACCAAGAAGATGCCCCTGAAGTGTCTGTAGGACTGGAAACAGACTTCAGCGGGGCAAAGGGGTGCCAAGAAAGCAGAGAAGCAGCCGAGGTAAAGAGACCAAGTAGCAGATCACAAACTGGGGAGTCTAAACAGGTGCTCTGTGAAAAAATGGTGGGAAAAGAGGATCCTGCAGAATTAACCTGCTAGCATCACTTTGATCTCACTCCCTGGAGAAACCAGATTCTAATTCCACTGTCAAACAACCTTCCTGCTAGCACAGCAAAATGACCACAAGAATTTCTGTGGAGGGAAACACCCTCTCTCAGGAGCAAAGAAATAAAGATGGTTTGATCTGACACCTGCAAGTGCTGGGTCTGAAGGCACAGGAGAGGCTACATGGAATCCCCTCATCCTGACCAACCAGGACTGGCAACCAGACCTCCAGAGCAGCTGGTGATGGAGAATTCCATCCTCTTGATGACCCCTGTGCTGGTGTGATCTGAAGAATTCCTCAAATACACACAGATCAGTCTAGATTTTTCTTATCTGACACTGAGCAATCCCCCCTTCCTGCTTTGTAAAAAGACAGAGGGGAGGTTCCCGTCTGTTCCCTGCATGAAGTCCCTCAGATAAAGATACTCTGCAGCTCTAACAGCCACAGAACAGGGACACAAAAGTTCTGATGCTTCACCTTAAAAAGAAACCCAAATGAATTGTCAACAAGCCTCAGCCACCAGTTTTTCAGTGGGTGCCAGCTCCCTGCAGACTTTGAAGAGGCTTGCACACACTTGAAGGATTTATATATGCATGACTCCCTTCAGCAACAGAAATACTCTGCAGCAGCAGCAGAAAAAGAATAGGTCACTGCAAGCTGCTGAGGTTTTGAAATCCACTGATAAAACTACAGCTTTTACAGAATTTAATCCTAACGGGAGCAACATGAAGCGGATGCCAGAGAAAACCACATTCTGTGTGAGCAACTTTGGTTTTTTCTAACAAATAAAACTCACCCTCAGACTTCGAAACACTGACCAAACTACTGCCAACTACACATTTGCTTACCCCACTTACACTTCAGGTATTATGTTGCTTTCTTGTCGGCACTGGTGATAAGGAAAGAAGCACAGACTGGGGTTCTGTGCTCCTCAGGGAGGGAAAAGAGGAGAAAAGTCTGCAGCAATTTGCTGGTTAAAGGTTTGTGGGGCTGTGCTCATGAAGCATGTCCGTGCCTTCAGTGGGAACCACAGAGACAGAGCCTGGAAGAAGGCAATGCATTTCCACTGAAAATCTTCAGCTCAGTTAGAACCGCTTCTGTTTAATAATAAAAAAACCCCCAAACTTTCAACATTTTAAATGTTCTAAAAGTGTTTCACTGCCAGTTTTGAATAGGACTACATTCCAGGCTTGCATGTGGTTTAATACATTTTATACAAAACCATGTTTACATCTCCTTGATTTAATAATTTATTATTTTTTGCTCCTATGATTGTTTTATGATGGGAATGATAACTATCCTGTCTATCTATTCCTTTTTTACTCTTGCCAAAGAACCCCAAACTTTATTCCTTTAATATGCACCTAACATGAAAGACTAGTACCTCCTTAAAGCTTCACAAATATGCAGGGGCATAAAAAGATGAGAATTACCCTCCTTCAGATGTTGCTGCTTTCATAAAGAGCACTTTAAATATTCTGCCTCTCCGGTTGTGTCAAAAAAACATGCAATCTGCATTTGAAATATGAAGCCTGTTTCATAACAGAATTACGAATTCTAAAATATCAGGTGTTTTAAATAAAGCCTTTTGTACTAAAACTCTCAAATTTATGTATGCTTTTCCAGCTTTTAAGTGGGGACCTGCCTGGTTAGAGCAGACATGTTTTAATGGAAGAAAAACCCCCAAAATACCCCAAACCCCTACAAACTGAAAACCTACAGAAGCAACTTGCCTATCCAGGCAGAGCAGGGTGCACACAGGTGTTCAAAACCCCTGCTCTGCTGGAATGTATCATTATTTTTGATGGCAATTAATGGCCTTAATTCACCTGAAGAATTTCCCTTCATGAAACAAAACCCAAACAGTACCACTGGACAGTGCCAGCCACTAAACAACTAAATTCATTTCCTCCAGCACGTGCTTTTCTCTGACACACCCCCAATCACAGCGTTTCACATTGAAATAACACCATTGTAGCCCCAAGACTCAAATACTGCAGGAACTCCAACATCTGCCCAGCTCTACCGACCTCACACAAAAAAGGACCAGTTTTCCTTCCTTCACACAGAACACTATTCAGTGCTCACCATCAAGCAGAAAAATCTTTTGGTTTTTCTTAAATATCTACTCAACATCATTTAAATACCCATTAAATATAATTTGAATGAATGGGAGGATTAAAAGGAGCCCGCTAAGAAACATTCTGCAAACCTCAGTCCTACAAGAGAGATTTACAACTGTGTCAACCATTAAACATGCAGTTCTTTAAAATGGTTAAAAAATAATTAAAAGCACCTAAATTGAGTCCCATTTTGTTTCAAAAACCAGGAAAAAATCACAGTACAAAATTACCCACAACACTCAGAAAGCAAACTTGTATTTTTACCTTTCAGGTAACACTAAGCCTAATGCTTCATTTTTATTATATACAATTAGATTTTTAAATTCAGCTTTCCCTTCCTATTTTTGACTCTTGTTTCATTAGGAAGGCATGGCTTCTTCCCTTTCCAATCCAGCTGTGGTTTTTATCTCCCTGAAAAGTTCTCTAGAGCAAGCTCAGTCTGGGTACAGAAGACAAATCTGGCACTGAGGCTGAGAGGTTCCTGCACACCCCCATAAATTGTTCTATACCACCAGGCACAATAAAGACACAGAAAAAGATTCTTCATTTCAGTTTGAGGCACAGGAATATTCGTTCTAATATCTCCATATAAGGTTTTCTTTAAGCCAACAAAGAGAGGCTGCTGCCAAATTCTAACCACAACATGAATTACAAGTTTGCATTTTGAATACTGGCAACTAACAAGTGAAGGATTAAAAAGTGGAGTTGATGCTTGCAGTGAAAAATGGAGTACAACCACCTAGAAGACTATAAGGCTGGTTAATCTTGTTTGGAAGCTGTAAGGTAGCATTATTCATTCTTATAAATTCTCCAATCAATGTATAAAACCAGCAGACACTTTATCAGTATTAGATGTACTAATCAGAAATGCTATCAGTATCCTGAGCCAATTTAAACTATTTGTATTTCTGAAGTCTCCTAATTTCAATCCTCCCTAAACAACAGAAAAAATACCAGTACTTTCACCACACGCTGAATTCTGAAGGGTTATAGAAGTTGCTTCTTGAAGATGACTAACTCATCAGCAGCAACTAAATGGTATTTGCTTTCCTGCTTTGAAAACGAGACACTTAAAAACACTTACTGTGATCAGGACAGAAGGCTGACCTGGAAAACAACATCCTCCAGCAAGAGAGAAGAGCCACCACTGGTGCCCAAAATCTCCTGGTTTAAGGTACACCTAACCTAGAATAAAGCTGTGCTGATTCTCCATTCTCCAACACTAACTACGGCATCATTTAAACTGCAAAAACAAACCCTATTTTCCAAGCAACAAATTTTGTACCTGTTCAAAACACAGGTCCTTGGTGGAACATTTAAAGCCACGAAGCCAATACCTATTCCAGGCCTTGTTGCAGTCAGTGTGATTTTCTCAAAAAATAAAATAAAACTGGTGTTACTCCCCTGGGAGCTAAATTAGGATGAATAATCATAGGAGAGGCAATGAGGACTCCTAGGCAGAGGCTGTGAGAGGAGTTCAAGTGTTAAGAGGCTTAACAGCTCCTCCAGCATTCACTGACAGATTCAAGCTGCAAGAGATCCCTTTTGCATTTACTTACCTTAAATGAACTGTGTACTAAAGTTTCATCTAAATCAATGACCACACACTTCTTCCCATAGTCTGATGCTGTCAGTTCTGGCAGGAGGTATTTAGCTGGTGGCTATAAATAAAAAGAAAAGAAGAAGACAACAAAAAAAAGTAAAACCTCTATGGAAGGGGCACCCTTCTGTCAACATTACTATTCTAGTAATTACTGGGAGCTGGCGTACATGACTTGAAATCAAATGCTTTTCTGGGCTCATCCCAAGGACATGTATGGATATTAATGGCTCATGCATTTGCAATACCCATACAGACTTTTCTTTTTTAAAATTCTTTTTTAAATGAGAGACTTGTTTAGAATGACCTCCAAAGCACTGGAAATTAAAATAGTAAAAGACCACCACTAGCTAAAAAAAAAAATCAGGAAACCAGGATATTTGATACAACATCTTTTTCCAGTGGCTCTTTTCCCAATGCCTTGTTTTGGTTGCTGTTGTTATCCTATTTCCAATCAATGCCATTTCCAGCCGTATTGGGCTGATGGACATTTACACAAATCATTATTTCTGTTTGCCATGAAAAATGCTGAAATTGAGGAATCCATCCTGATGGAAGACAGCATTACTAATTTAATCCTCCAGGACATGTCTTCACTCTTGTTTTTACCACTTATGAGGGTGGTGATCAACTTCCATGTGAATTATGCTCCCAGTCAAGGTATTAAAACTGCAGCGAAGAACCTGAGCTGGGCTCTTCTAGAGCACACTGCCCTTACTAAAAATGGCACCAACCCCATGAAGTGACAATTTTTCTGAAAGCAACGCAGACAGTCCCATATTCTTCAGATTATTTCCCACTTCAACACCCCAGTTCGCAATAAAAATACGTTACTTTCGATTTTGGTACTGGATACTTTCTGAAATCACAGCAATGGGAGAGAACGCTTCCATTTGGAGCTGAAACACTGCTGCCTCTCAGAGAGGGGTTTTTTGATGAAGGAAAAGGATTAGCTTTATAGAAAAGCATCATTAGGGAGAAGTTCAAGACTGAGAGGAACTTAAATGAATTTAGACTTGGATACACAACTCCAGCTCCGTTCTTTTCCTATCTTTTTATCTGTTCACTGTCGCTCTGGTAAAGATTCATCATCTATCAAAGGTTTCTTTTTTCCAGTGGCCCTTTGTAGGGGTGCTTGCAGAGATCCAAGGCCACCCCTGTGCAGGCAGGGGGTGACACAGGTGAGGCAGGCACCTCTGGACACCCTCCAGCAGCCAGGGCGGATTATCAGCCACTGGCTCAATTCAAGTGTCACCCTGATAGATACTGGCCAATGATGCCTAATAAGCTCTTGTTTAAATGAAGCACCTAAGAAATCAGATTCTGGACTTAATTTAAGTGTTTTTAGCTAAAGCAGGAGTTCTTGGGGCATTTTAGGAGCGTTTGCTGAAACTGATTTAGTTCCCTACAATTAACACCAACAACAGTTCCCTCAGCCACCAAACTGGAAGCTGCCCTGCCTACAAACCACTTGTCTCAGTGCATTTCCTCTCAGCACACTTCTGACAACGACCTTCAAACTAAAACAGCTTCTGCCTAATGCCTGCAAAGGCTCCATCCACCACAGCCACCTAACCAGGCTGAAATTCATACAACACCCTGTCTAGGTTATGGACAGTCCCCCAGCTGCTTCAGCTCCGCCTCTGCTTGTTGGCAGCTGGACCAGACCTAAAGAATTTTGGTTTCTCCCTCCTATTCAAAGCCTAAAAAGTATTTAGCACCCCACCTCAATTATTTACATTAAGAAGGATCCAAACTTTCAACCTAAATAAACTAAAAGCTTATTGGAAGAAAAATCCAACCCATTTAAAGACAATAATCTTCAGCACCCATGTTCCAATACTTCTTGTCTTTGAAGATGAAGAAAAGGTAGGAACATCCCAAAAAACCTTAAACATACTTTTAAAAAAAATAATAGTTCCGTTTATTGTTGTACTCAAAACCCTTATCTCCTTTGAATTTCTGACTACATTAATCTGCACAAGCAGTTCAAAGCCAGAAATTCCTTCTGCTATGTGAATTCTTTATCAATCTGAAAATATCTGTATCTATGGAAAATATATGGAAATAGATATTCTTCCCTATAAAAATATGCATATGGAAAATATGAGCACTGTCGTACCACAGATACCTTTAGCTTTTTAGCTGGAAACTGTTGTATTTGTCATCAAGAAAAGGATGGACACACACCAAAGACTACAAAATGCAAGAACTTTCATCTCTGACAACCCAAATTCCCTGACTGCACAGCGAGGCAACCTGTGACTTTTTTTCAACCACCTGCACCTCTGCTTTCTCAAAAGCAGTGGTTGGGAGAGGCACAATTTACCTGTGGTATCTACACAGAGGTGCTGGTTACTGCTGGAGTTTCTCTCCTTTTTCAGTATTGCTTTAGGAGATCACGTGCAATTACTGACCTAACTCGATCTAACAAGGGCACAACCAACTCTCCTACAAGCTTCGGCATCTTGAGTTCAACCTGATCTTGTTTCCTTAAGTTCACACGTTTGAAGATCAGAAGAAATAAAATTTTCCACTTCACAAACTGCAATTCTGTTGCCTTCAATTGCGAAAACACTCACCCTCTGATAATATAACAGGGATAAGGAAATCATTCTGAAGCTGAAGTCACTACAAATTGTGAGGCTGCTAAATAGCTGGTGTAGCACTTGGGAGCAAGGGTGGCATTTTTGAGGCTTTTAGGAACTTGAAAGGATTTGTATGCAAAGTATCAGCCCATTTGTTCTGCTGTTCAAGCGTTCTGATCTAAAGCAATTTCCACCTGTCAAGGGCAGCAAAGCTTTTAGGCAGAAACAAAAATTACTCAACATGGTGTTTTAATTTTCTCACAAATGGAGACATACCCAAGAAGAGTTCTAAATACCGGATTTCCATCACAGTTAACAGTTATGGAACCTTGATAATTTATTTTTAGTTTTACACATATCAGCTTTAAAATATCTGAGATAATTAAGAGTATTTAATTGTGGCTAACAGCAACTCATATTTACTATGCAACACTCCCCGAAAGGCTGCAGACTTCCACAGAACTCAGCAGAAAAATAACACGTGGTATCTCACTGGCTTGGTCTTCAATTCCAACAAGACACAAATTGTATACAAGTTAAACTAGTCACTGTTTGGGATTTATGCATTCCAGCCAGGTCTCGTGGCTGATCAGCTCAACAGACCTTGTAGTGAAACGACTGCTGCACTGCTTCAGTCCCGTGGAAATAGTATATTCCCTAAGAAAAAAAAAAAAAAAGGGGATGGTGGCGGCAAGAGAACAGGACTTTTTTGGTTGAAGCATAAACAGCTGGTCAACACAAATCTTGCAGAAATTCACTGTATAGAACAATCATCAGCTCTCCTCCCTGTAGGCCCGTATTTCCCAGAGAGACAAGTATCAGAATTAACAGGCCCTTTTTTTTTCCTCTCTGTACTGGCAATGTCGTCAAGGCTAAGTGCAGCACATTAATTTACTGTTCGTGTCCTCCTCAGCTCACACTCTGGGCTGCACTCTGCAGGGCTAGCAGCTTCTCCCAGCAGTTATGGGCAGAAATATGCCTACAGGAGATAAATGATTCCTACTTAAAACAGAGCTGCCCGAAGATGCCAGCTCCTCTTGTGGAACAGGCAGTCCCCAAAATTTCTTCTACAGTTCCCAAAATTTCTTCTAGAAAAAGCTGTAACAACGTGAAAGTAGGTGAGGACAAGTGAAAAAAAACCCCCAATATCCCTGTGCTAAGATTTAACTTCTGCAGGGATTCTGAGGGATAATTTTGATACCACTCGTTAAGAGTGGAACTTTAAGCTGAATAAAAGAAATGGACACTCCAACTAATTTAGGAGTTGTTTAAGAGAAGTTTAACAACATCTCATTTAAGATGTTGCATGAGTGTGGCTTTGTATCTCCATCTACCTCTTCATTCAAAAGAATATAAAATAGTGAAGCTGCTATGGGTCTACTTTGATTTGGGGGTTGGAATGAGATAATCAGTTAAAGTTCCTTCCCACCCAAACCATTCTATGATTCTATTTCTCTACCACACTCCTTTCCAAACAAAGTTGAGAAAAATCCATGAAAACACAGGCATCCTGAGCAACATTTAATAAATTTTTAATCTATCAGGTCTATCAAAAATGTGTCAGCTGGGAATGTGTTGGGTTTGCCTTTTAAAAAATTTTGTGCTTATTTCAGCCCTAAAAATAAGTAACTTTGCAGGATTAGGAAAACAATCAATTATGCTGCTGTTTAATCTACGCCTTATCTGGAAACAGTTTCAAAAATGAGACACAAACAGGATAAAATTCATATTGTAAAAGAACCTAAAGTAATGCTGTTTCTATTTTCTGAAGAACCTAACTTGAAGCTGGAATACTTTTTGTTTAGCAGTTATCTTTATCAATAACCAAGTGAAAATTTGTATTAAGTCAAGCTTTAACACTCAGTGCAATTAATACAGGACAAATCTGATTGAGCAGAAGATCCACTTCACTGAACTGCACACATAAATGCAAATAAAAGCAATGCACAACGCACATAAAGCAACGGAAGCTTTCAAACGGGTGACCTCAGCACACTGCCAGGTTCAATACACGATAAAAAGCACAATAAAGCTCCAGAAATCCTCATATTTTGACTGGAGGCTTCCATTTGAAAGTAGGGAGTGGGCAGTGCTCTCTTTGAGTCACTCAGGAATTCTCTAAACACTTGAAGTGACGACATTTGCAAGGAGCCCTGTAAAAAGTAAATGTCCACTTAATTGTGACCAAGCTCACTCTGTGTCTGTTCAGAAGATTTTTCTCCTGGTTTGTACAAGACATGCAGTTCACACAGCCCAGTTCTCAGCCCTAGGTAGCAAAGCACCAAGAATTTCTGCCTTAGTGGGTCTGAAACACACAATTAGAGTTGTCTTGGAGCAAACCTTTGGGCTCCAGCCCTCAACACCCCTCCGAAGACCAGCAGAGCAACACTTTAATTTTAGGAGTTCTTCCTAACGTAACACTGCATTTTCTTTCCTAGCACTTTCCCCATGTGCAGCTCCCTTGTGCCTTTATTTAGACAATTACACAGCGCTGCTGGCTGGTTCCTGAGAGCCAGCAGCACTTTGATACTGGGGAGTAAATGTCACACCAGTGCCCGAGGGCGATGGTTGCCTGACAACACTCCTGTGTCCTGCTGCAAGAAGAAGCATCAGATGGCACTGGAGAAGGGGAAGGAGTGTTTAAAGTCACCTGCTCGCTCAGAACTCTACGTCACGACTACAGAGATAAATTAATCTTACTGCCTTGTTAGTGCTGGGAATATATGTCTGCAAAATTACAGCTGAGCTTAAAAAAAAAAAAAAAAAAAAAAAAAGAAAAATCCCTTCTTGAGTCATTCATTTTCCTACCACTGCCCAAATCGAACAGAGCACTGCTTTAACACTGCAAAGACAGTGTTCCAACAGAGCATTTAATTTCATTTCTGTACCTGTCAAAGCTGTACTCATTTATCCTTCCAAAATTTTGTTCTGTTTGAATTCTTATTCTGCTGGTACCTACAGTCACTCTTGGGAAAGGTTTTTATTCCAGGTCAGAGCACAGCCAGAACACGTTTCATGTTCAAATAATTCCTAGTGGAGCAACTACAGTCACCTAACAGAATTTGGCAGGTATGTAAAAAAGAAAAGTAGTTTGGAAATCAGTATTTTCTGATTTAAACCTGAGGTTTTCTATTCCTACACTTGTAGAAATACAAACCACATGCATGTCCATGCCTGTCTGCGTACACACCATGCATGAGCAGGATCTGAAATAACAGGTAAGCAATGAAGAGGAATTTCCAACAGTTCTCAAATGCAAGAAAAGCTGTTGGAAGAGGGAAGATCTGCACAGTCACAGTGATCTCCTGGCACTGTTGCTCTGCAGCACAGACAGGGGGCTTCTTACAGGAGGTTCTGTAATGCTGGGCTACGTGAGAAGGAAGGGAAAGAAGAAAAAGAATGACATCCTGGGGAATATCCAAGTCTTTAAAGGCTACCAAATATCTCAAAGAAGAGGGCTGGGTCATGATCTCCACACATCAGCACTGCTGTTTTCTGGGAAACTCTGCAATGATGAAGTATTGTAAACAGCAAAGGAGCTCAAAAAAAAAAGTATTTTCAGCTTTACAAAGCCTAAGCCTTCATCCTCATAAAAGAAAGAGAAGCTTTCTGACCAAAAAAGGTTAAAACTAATTAAATTAAAAGCTTCAGTTTGAAGGACTTGGTTTTTTTCTTCCTTTTATTTAGCTTTGAAAAATAATTCAGATGCCAAACAGCATTCCAAGTTTAATCCAGGGAAGATAAACAGAAATATTAAGGCCCATAAAGCAGCAGCTGATACCAAGAGCATCATCTCGAACAAGCGCAGTAATGAGCAATAGTCAGTGTGCTCTGCTTTCTTAACGTGACTTATTTCAAATAAATTATGCAGTTTCCAACTCTTCTTTTCAACTGGAATATAGGGGAAATGAGAGGAAAAGGTTTTTGTAACGGTGTCTCACATAGCGATGATGAGTCACCTTTTGCCTCTATTAAAATAAGTAACTTCAACTTTCAGACTACTTCACGTGTTTTCAAACTGCTAAAAAATTCAGATGGAACCCAGATAAAACCCAAACTCTTCTTTCAGTCCCTGTAGAACACATGCAGTTCAGTTCACCTCTGGGGATACATCACAGACAGAACATAAAATCCTTTTGTTAACATGCAACACAAAACAGACCTGTTAGACTGCAACATAAAATGAATCAAAGCAAAAGTCATGAAAATTATTAAAAGAAAAAGGGATAAAAATACATACACTTGGTATAGGCATGACCTGCATCTGGTCACCCTGGGGAAAAAGAAAAAAAAAATCACTGTAAGGGTAATGGCTTTTAAAGGGTAGAACAAAGGTCTGGAGCAGTAAATGTAGCACTCAAACATTTTAAACCAAAAGTTCAAAGTATTCAAGAAACCAGGGTAAAAAAAAATAAAAACAGGATTTTGCATTTTAGTTGCTGAAATGATCTGTTAGTATACTGGCATTTATGATTTTTAGGAGACTGGACTGATAAAACCCATGCTATTAATAAGAGATGGCACTAAGAAAGTACCTGTATTTACTGGAACTTTTTCAGCTTTAAGATCTACTAATGGGTATATTTGTCAATTTTCACTGCAGCAACAAGAGGCTGAGCCAGACCCCGGCAGCAGGGCAGAACCCCACTCCCTGAACTCAACTTCATTTGGGACAACTGACTTGAAAAAACAGCATTTTCACGTAGGCAGCAGCAAAAAGTCCAAGAAGGACATGATGACAATAAACTAATCCAAGAAATCCCACTTTCTTCCCCCAGAAAAAAGCAACAGTACCAGTGCTGTTCCCATGGTCTCACTTTTGCTCTGCACTTGGGAGAAGGCAGCAGAGTCTTGGCCACCTTGACCTTCCCTTCTCATCCTCGGACATCCAGAAACAAGGACAGCTCCAAAATGGACAAAGCTTGGCCACAGGGGCACTCAAATTTGTAAGAAATTTTTGAAGCTGGAACTCTATTTTCTCTTCTCCCTAATCCTTCAAAACCAACTTTGTTCTCTGGTGGGCACAGCACATAAAAAAGGAAGCCGATCCTTCTAGCATGGATGTTGCTTCGGTAGATGATTTTATTCTTTAATATTTGGACAACACAGGCTCTGATCTCCAGCAGAGGAACTATTGAAAGGGCTGTTTTCAACACTACAACAGCCTCTTCCAGCTGAAGAAGCCTCCTGCTTATTTCTTTTCAAGTCTACCAGTGTTGACACATCAGTGACAAAAAGAAATAATTCAGTATTATTTTTAAAGTGCTCTTTTTTTAATGCTGCTCAGCAGAAATTTTTACTGAAGTTTGCCCAAAATCCTGAGAAGCTGAAGGAGCAACTAGAGAGCGGCAGCTACTGTGAACTTGGCAGTGGTAAAAAGTACCTGATTTCTAGAAAAACACACACACAAAACCTGGTAAGAATCCAAGTTTTCCTCAGGGTAATAGCAATAAGAATAGAAAAAAATTTAATTCAGTACGTTAATGTCCTGTCAGTGGAACTGTCTTTCATGGGAACCCAAAACCAAAGTTGCTAAAGGACTTGCATTACTGTTTGCTTAATTTTTCTCACAGAATTTCTTGAATTAAATTTTAAAAAAAAAGGGGGAAACAAGCAAATTTCTTAAGAGGAACCCTGGAAATACCTATGCAAAAATCAAAACGGTAATGAGCGTGATGAGAACAGGAAAAACAAGCAGAAGGAGAACTGCAAGAGTCTGCTGGGAAAGCAAAAGTGTTCATGAACAGGCAAATGCTTTTTAAAAAACAAGCCTGGTCTGGGAAACTTCTTACAAGTGTCCGGCCTCATTTCCTAATGCCTTGGAACAGGAAGGGAAATGGGTCACAACAGCATCGTTTGAAAGAGATGATGGATGACCGCATTTGCTGAAGGCTTTGCACGAGCTCCTGATGTTGGTAACAGAACAAAGCTGTTCCTAGAATGCCCAAATTTCCCTATTGTACCCCTAAGACAACCCAGGAACTGATTTGTCCCCAGCCATTGAAATCAGGGGTTTTTTTTTTCTTCCATGGGTTTTATTTTTTCCACACCATATACAGATGGAATGATAAATCCTATCTTTTCCTTTATCTACATAATTTTTAGTTGGGAACAACAATTTCCAGCACCGTGTTGCTCACTAGTGTTCTCTATGGTCACGTGTGGGCTCAATGAGCACCAAGTGACAGGCCACAGTATTTTGCTTTTTTTCACAACACTCCATATTCAAAGGTAAGGAGCTGTTTCACTTTAGAGAAGAAGCTGACCAAAATAACAGATTTATCCTGTTAGTTTCTTTAGCACAAAGCTTACTCTAGACCATGACAGGTTCTTTAAAAGCAGTAGTACAGTTATTATTCAACACTTCAGTGATGTGACAAACCCTCAAGCTCTGTCTTGTAATACAGAGGGTTTTTTGGGAGGCAAGGAAGGTCAGAATGAGTGGGCAAAGAGAGGAACCAAACATAGGTATGGAGAGGGGATTTTGTTTTCTAAACAGACCTTCCATACCACATGTTGATGGCGACCAACAGGACCAAACATCTGGAATTTTCTTGCTCTTATCAGCAAAGGTTAAGCAGGAGAAAAAGTACAATGATTTACATTAATCTCAATTATCTTCCTCCACACTGGAGAGTGATTTCCACGTCTGCTCAGAAAGCCTGTCATTAATGGTGTCCTCATCAAAAAGCCCACGCTCCTGCTGCTCCTCGAGGTCTCCAGCACGAAGCAGATGCTACTTTGACCTCAAGAACGTGCTCCCTACAAGCTGTTTTTCTCATTTTGCTGGGCCATATTCATGTGGGACAGAGAAGTTCCTTTTTCCTGTACTGTGTTATAAATAGAGATCCCTGAAGCAGACAAGAGTGCTGGAGACACAACCACAGGGCATCTAGACAGCTTTCCAGCATCACCTGGGAGATGATGGAATCATGCAGTGGGGAGAAGGAACCCTAACTTTTGGAGTGAGGTGGAAATTCAGTGACAGGGAGAGCAGAGGGAGCAGCTTCTGCCCCCAGAAAAAAACCTCCTCCTAATTCTGTCTTCTTCCCTTCTGAGTGTAGATCAAGAGCTTCTCCTCTAACCTAGCAAGTATAAAATCCCCTTCCTCATTGATGCTTCATGTCATTAACAGGAGCCATCTGCCTGATCTGGATCTCGCTGTGAAACAAAAGCAAGGATGACTCCCGTGGAAGTGGGTTGGGAGGGAAATGGCAAAGTGCCCACAGACTCATCAGGGCTCCCTCACCCACCACGACTGAAAGCAAAGGGAAAAAAGAGTTTGCATCTAGCTTTCCTCACCTTTCTCTCTCTTGGCTCCCCCTTCAAGCCTGAATGAATGAAGTCTGTATCCACAGACACCTCAAAAGTCAGGTAACCCAGAAGAAAAAACTTAAATCCAGAAAATACAAAAACTGAGTCAAGCTGCTAACGGAAGAATGAAAATGGAGATTTGAATTTATCCTGAAGAAAACAAAACACAATTCCCTCTCCCAAAACTCTTAGCCAAAACCAAAAAGTGGCTGGAAGGTGTTGGGGAGCTGCCTGCTGCTGAGGAGGCAGGAAAAAATTACCAAGGAGTTCATGAGGCTGAACATTGTGTGCTCCCAGTGACACATCTGGCTCAGCATCCGAGCTGCAGGCAGGCTGATATACCCACTGCCACAGATATCACACCTCACAATGCATCTTCGTGCTGTGCTGAATAGCTGCCGCATTTGAAGGAAAACAAATATGCCACAGTTTCAGTAAATACAAGTTATTGTTGAAAAAAATGTTGTATTGAAACTTTAGAGACAGAATGGACCATTCATTACCAGTATTAGAGTCACACTTGGACAAGCAGCTGCTCTGTGAGTAAAAGGTTTAAAAGTGAACTCAATACTTTAAAGATGTTTTTGGGCTTTTTCCGCTCCCCACTTACAGAATAGAACTCAGCACTGAAAATAACTGTTTAACCAAAACCATGCTCAGTTTGGTGTTTCTTCCAATCCCATGAAGAAGTGACAGAACACTTGACGTGTCAAGCATCATCAAGTCACATCATGAAGCACGGATTGATCTGAGGCACCGATTTAATTTTTTTCTACTAGAGCCAAATAATAACAACAGTAACAATTGTATCACGCATCACAATTACTCTGAACAGAATTTCAGTACCGTGTTCACAATTACTTCATAAAATACTCTCCCCTGCTTTCCTTCCTTTTGAACAGGTCAGCATTTACAAAAATCAAGGTTCCTAATTAGAAGGAGGTTGGCTTATCACATCAGCTTCAGAATATGCCAGAAGCAACACAGAACACTGAATTCCAGTGAAACCAGCAAAACCTTCCCCCATTCCTTTCCTTCCTCTGAAGTCTTTATCACCAGTTTTCATGTACCAACTCCACTGAACAACAAAGACACAAGGAAAGTACATCCAAGCCATTTTATACTCATTTCTAGTGGTAACTGCTCGACATTATTGTGCAATTTTCCTTGTCCATTTTTCAAGGAAAGGGTCACAACACATGGAACGGACTGGACCTGGCCAGAAGTGAATCGTAATGTGATAAATAATTAATCAAACATAAAAGAGAGCAAATTTAACTAAGTGACCACCTGAGCAGCAGCTTAACAGAATTTAAACAATTCCAACTGGCAGTGAAACTAATGCAAAAAAGAGGTTTAATGAAACAGCAGAGGAATTTAAGCAGTGGGTTGTCAGGTTTTATTTTCTTTCCTGAGAGGCAATTTTGTCATTCCTGGACACTTCATTTCACCAATTTAGAATCCAAAGCCCACTGCTGCTTCCCCCACCTTACTTATTTCTGTATCTAGACAAGATGCTCAGTGTGACTCCACCAAATTCAAGCAGCCTGCACAGCTCTGAAAAGGCTGTCCTGGTAAAAATCACCAGCCTGACAAGTGTAACAACATTCAAACATATTCAAGTCTTCAATGCTCTTTTTATTTCTTTTGAAGAATTTCCTCTTCACACTGTGTTAGCACTCAAAATAAAACCAGTATAAACACATATAGAGCTTATTAACCTTTAACACTGCATGCAAAATAGCAATGTCACAGACTTATTTGACCTCAAGAACCACCAAAAAGTTTAGCTATAGTGATTTCTTCTAAAAAGATATGAATATCTGAGTGCCTTTCATTCAACTGAAGAAAACACTCTTTAATTAAATTCTCTTCAACATATTCTTTGCATTTTTCTAGTCTCATAAGTTTTGATCTGGTAATTTTAGGAATGCTGTGATTTGTGTCCTGGTCTCATGTACAAGTATTGCACAACTCCAGAACTGCTCACAGAGGCAGCACAGAGGATGAAAACTTGTGTGGACACACATGCAATCTCTCAAGGCATAAGATATATGTAAAAAATAATTCATTTGCAAAACGCAATCTGGAAACTACTGACTCCAGACCATTTTAACTCACGTTTTTCTACAGAAAAAAACAACCTTGGTTTTATGTTTTAGTTTCTACTGAACTCCCATTTTCTCTCAGCTGTAGTTTTGCCAGTAGTCTCACTTCTGCCTCCTTTCCACTTCCCAGCATAGTGGAAAGGAAATTTTAGTAGCTTCCCATCCCTTTTTTTTCCCCTCTGATGAATGTGTGCATACATGCTACACACTACTCAGCTTTCCCTTCAGCACATCCAGGCTAGATTTCCCTCATTTCACTCGAAATGTACCTTGGCTAGCAGAAGAAAGTCTAAAAATACATGTACAATCCCTCCTCTTGGCAGGATTTTCAGTGCATTTTACCTCTGCGTGAGCAGTTTCAGCAGGAACTGTTACAGTTCAGACTTTACCTCCACACGTACCCAAAGTCTCCATCACTTTCATCTGCTCTCCTTCCCCGTCTCCCACCAACCAGCTCCTTGCTCTTTTTCCTGAGCTTTTCAGAATTCAAACGCAACCAGCAAAATTCAAACCAGAATAAAACAGACTGGACAAGGGAAGTAAGGAATCAGCTGCATCAGACGTGAAAAATTGTGTGAAAAGCAGAAGGGTAAAAAACCCACAGAGAAATCTCCATTTCTGCCATTATTCCCCACCATGGATTCACATGTATTTGCAATCTCAGAGTCCTGGAAACTGTATGGAAAACTTGGCATTCCTATGTCTGCCACATTGAACTGAAACTCTCCAGTTTGTAACACAAATGCTCTCAGTGTTACCAGATTTATAAAGAACATATAAATTTATGTCGTAATGTTTGTATTCCATCTGTATTTGTATCTAAAATCTCCATCCATTCATTTGACTCATTAAACAAAAAAACCTGGAAAAATGGCCCAAAGCTGCTATCTCTGGACTCAGCATGTATTAAATGTAAGTGGTCTGCTTAGGAAAAAAGGTCCAAATAATAATGGTTCTTTTGATTTTTTATGTCACTAAAAACCCTTTAAAGCAATATTCAGAAGGTTCCACCATGTTCCCATGGACACATTTCAACCTTCCTGTAATCAGGAAAGGGAACCAAAGCTGGAGACAACCCAGCAGCTAAAATTTTATGGGAAGTCTCCATTTTTTTTAGTGTCTTAGTCAGGTTTTAAATGTTGGTTGCTTATAAAGCGTATAGTGTCAACACCCTTAACAGAAATATTAGCTTTATATTGCAGATGAACAGACAGTACTAGCAATCCACCATCAAACCAGCAATTCTTTCTGTAACTCACAGCTGCTCCCCACGAGGGAAACCTGTTAGGAAAAACCTCTGGAAGCAGAATTAAGCCTCGCTTACAAAAGATAAACATGACAGTGAAATGAAACAAAATCCTGACCTTCTGAAGTCCTCCATTCTCCTCCACCAAAGGAGGCAGAGCACTGGTGCTGTTGGTAGATGGTGGCTCGACATTGTAGTCACGAAAGCAGCAGAATAAGGTGCTAAAGATACTTCGACTCCTCTGCTTCTTCAAGCTGATATTACATTGGGACACTGGGAAAAAAGAAACACACAGCAGAAAAATAAATTCATGTGGTACAGACCTGGTTTTCCAGGCCACAGCAACTGAATTGAAGATGTGTGGTTGTTATACTCAGAAATCTTTATCAAGTTTTAAGATTACAGGTATTTTCCGGCGTATTGAGAACCCTTTTCTTCTGTTCCAACTCATTTTTTCCCTTGTCAGACTCATACAGTGACATCCTGGAACCAGCCTGGAACTGCATAATCACACTGAGACAACACAGAGAGTTTTCCAAGTAACATCCACAGTGGATACTGTAATTACACAAAATAACTGCTAAAATGTGTCTCTGGACTGAGGAAGCAAAGAGGACTGACCTAAACCAGATGAGAAGCGCTAAATGCCTACTGTAGAGTTTATAGACAACTACACAATCACGTGTGGAACATTTAGAAGTCCTGCAAGGGTCAGGAAAAGCTCTGAGATGTTTCTGAGTTTCCTCTGTTACTGCTTGACAGCATTGCTGGAGGACCAAAGACACAACATAGAGGCTTTAGGAGCAAGGGTGGTACTAAAGAAACAGGAGCCCTGGCCTTGATTTTCAACTTGCTTATTGGTCTATCAGGATAAAAATAACCCTAAAGTGGTAAAAAATTACATACAGCTGAATGAAAGCAAGTGTAGCATTTCTAAAGAATGAAAACTGTAGTTAAAAGCAATAGCTTAGAGAAAAGAAATGCACATAAGACATCCAGGGATTTCCCCTAAAAAAAAATCTTGAACATACATTAAAATAAAATAGAATAAAATAAAAGAGCTGGAGAAAAGTTGTAGAATGTTTTAAGTAATACTAGATTTGTTCACCAACTATTTTAATGATCTACTGTCATGTTCCTAGATAATGCTTATTCAGAACTATTTGTTTCCTATGTTGGATAGGAAACCAAACACTCCCTCATTCCAAAGCTACAGGTAAGTGAAATTCTTAGTAAGTCCCATCACACACATCAAAATATAATTCCCCGTCTTTCTTCCCCTCACAGATAATTAGGGAACTTCCACACAACACACATCCACCTTCCTCCTGACAGTACAAATGTATCCAGTGCAATCAAGGAAATCGGCCACAGGAATACAAGTAACACAATTATTGATATATAAAGAAAATTTCAGTGGAAGAAGAGTTGTGCATGGAATGCAACAGATCTCCCCGGAAAACCTGAGGGATTCCATCTCGCTCTGAAAGTGTGCAGGTCCCCACGTGTGCTTTGACAGGAAAGACAGAAAAGCAACTAATGTGTCCAATGTCCAAGGCCAGGCTGGACAGGGCTTGGAGCACCCTGGGATAGTGGAAGGTGACCCTGCCCATGGGAACTGGATGATCTTTAAGGTCCCTTCCAACCCAAATTATTTTGGGATTCTATGATTTCCGTATTTGCCAAAATACTTCTCCACTTTAAGGCGGTGAGCAACGCCCAGGTTCAGTTATTAGTAGCTACTAAGAGCAAAGCATACCAATATCAAAAACTAAATGGGTTTTATAGACTTTCACCAATTTATAAAGTGCTCAGATAGCAGGATAAAGTCAGAACTTTGCAGAGCTTTGTGTGCTCAAGAAAGTGTTTCATTACTTTTTAAAAGACATCTGTAAACTGAAACCAATCCAACACCACTTATCAATACTCCAGTTAAACAGAAAACACATGCAGAACTCTGGCCACCAGTGCTACAAGTTACAGTGAAAGACTCATTCTCAAAATGTCATACTCTATTTACAACAACACGGTTTTAGAAATCCCCAAAGGACACCTGGACAGTTGGGAAGGCCATTTTCAAAGCACTCAGAAAAAATGGTATTGCAAGCACAAGCAAGTTAGTTGCAATATAATCCTGGCAAGGAGAACTCCTTTCCGACATTAAAAATTGAAATATGCTGAAATTAGAACGGGAAGAACAATGCTGTGTGTCCTACAGCTACTGCCACAGAAACCTTCCTAATAATTTCTCCTTTGTTTCCAGCCTCTACTCAAAAATATGAGGGCGAATTATCTCATTTGAATGCAGGTATCAATTACAGCAGGGTGTTTAAATTCCTAACTCACAGCCTCAGCTGCACAACAGATCAATGGGAACACCAAAGCCATTTCAGAACTAATACTTGTATCTTCTCTACCTACTATAGAGACAGGAAATTGTCTAAACAAACATTCAAAAATCTCTAGACAAAAAATACTGATTGGTCCAAAACTTCTAAGAATACTTGGATTCAATCATACATGAAATCTGGCCACTCCCTTTCACTTACTGAAATATTTTACTAGGAAAAATAATCCTTCATGTTTGTTTTCAGTCTTGACAATTCTGCCATTCATAACACAGTGCTGTTTCAAACAGGTCTTCCCATTAAATTAGATGTTATTTTAAAGGGATTTTCTTTAATAAGCTATTATAGAGGCTTTACAGACATAATAAATGATAATTTTGGATGCGGTAAGGAACAGAAGTTCTCAGGTGGCTTTATATGCTGTGCTACATTAAAATACAAGCACCGCACACACAGAAAATACTTGCACCCTATCTCACTTTTAGCAACTCTGACAGTGTTGTGCATCACAGAAAATAGTTTCTCCTTCCTTAGTTACCCTGAACCACCTGCAAGCCGTGTGCTGTTTGCTGGATTTGCTTTCCTTGAAGCACTGACAGCACAAATAGAACAACTACAAAGGTGCGAAGAAGCATTGATGTTGAATGACTAACACAAATTTAGGTATTCTGGATGGCAGCAAATTCTGAAGAGGAAAAACTGCTGAGGACAAAACCTGGTACTCCTTAAAAGCTCATATTGCTCCCGAGACCAGGAAGGAACAATAATGGGAGGGTAAACTGAGTTATCCAAACTGCAAGTCTGAGCAGCATCCAGCATACAGAATTCAGGGAACATTTTCTTCCCCCTCCTCCACCTTTTGGAAGTTACAGCCTCAATTTCTGGAGCTGATTTCCTACATCCTCCCCAGACACACTAAATAATCATTACCCCACCACACTGAACGCTGAGGACACTTCCAGTGACGTTTTACATCTCAAACCCTGCACATGGAACACGTCAACACCGTGTCCCAAACAAGCCCGGGCAGAACAACTCGACAACATGAAAATACATTCTCTGTGAAAGCAGAGAAGACTGAGAGCAGCAGGTGTCTGCAGGAGGGTTGAAGAAAGGATCAGGGTGAGGATGCAGAGATGCTTTCCCCTCCCACCACCCCAGGTTCACTCCAAGTGCAGTTTAAGGACCTCCCCACCTGAACACATCAAATGTGTGTGTAACAATCCTCATCAAATTCCTCTTTCATGGTTTTGCCCCACCACTTTTTGAACCTACACCCACTTTTAGAGCTCGAAGTATCGTGTGGCAGGAATGCCCACAGCTCAGCCAAGAGTTCAGCTGCTTCAGAACTCGGAGCGTCCTTGCTTCTTACCTTTCTGCAGTCCCTAATTCGTATTTTTGAAGCAGGAAGAGAAGGACTGGAAGCGCACACAACATCCAGGATGAAAGGAAGAAATTCCACCATGAATTTATACTCCCACGCAATGCTTTCTTTGCTCTCTTGCTTTTCTAATAATTCCTAATATCTTACCGGAGGTTTACAACAAGTGAGCATTGGGCTAATGTGATTTTTCAGATCTGATTATAACACCAAGATCTCTTCATTAGTAGGGATTTCAGGCATCACTGCAAATATAAATCAAGAATTCTTATACCTTTCCATGCAGAAAATGTCACATGTATCTACACTTAATTCCATCTGCTATTTTAAAGGCCAGTCATTCAAAGTCACGCTGCCTTCCTACAACTTTTCACAGCTGTTTTAAATCTATATACAGATGCATATATGTACGCACACATCGATTTACCTGCGCTAACAAATACATAACCTTTTCCCTCACTAATTTTGATCACTTCATTTCCTCTTCCACACAGTTTAAGGCCACACTGAAGAGCAGAGTGCACAGATCCCCCACTGCTTCGCCACGGACCTCTTGGAGGTCTGCAAGAGCCTTCAGTGAAGCACTCTGTCAAATTACCTGAATTTGTGAATCATTATTTGCAGCCAGGGTCAGAAACAGGAGCACAGTTGTTTCTGTCTAGAAGGGAAGTAACTCTGGGGCAGAATGCCCTCAGTTTAGGGTCTCACCTTTAATTTCCAGATGCCATTTCTAAGGACAAGCCTCACTGCCCACGACCCGTTTGCCACCCACTGTTTGAGGCTATATTAATCCCTGAATTGTCTGGAATCCAAAGACAGTCCCAGAACTGTGCTTATGGAAGTCTTCTGGCAAGTCTTAACAAACCCACAGCACTGCTAAGCCTGGGGAGGGGTTCAAGGAAAGATAAAGGCAAGTTTTAAAATAAATTCCTGCAATCACATAAGCTTAAATGGGAGGTATGGAGCCACACTGGGTGGCTTACAAGAGAACAGGGAGAAAATGACCGTAACAAACCCCAAGTATTAACACACACAGGTAGAATAACTGCAATGTTATCACAGAAGTAATCTACAGCATCTTCTCCAAGGTCCTTTCACACAAAGCATCCTCTGGAGGCAGAAGGGTTGTGCTGCTCTCCCACCAGGACAGTTCCAGCAGCAGCACAAGTTACATAGTAAAAAAAAAAAAAGAGATTTTTTCCCTCATGCATTGTACTCTAAAGAAGTTTAGTTGAGGGCTTCCTCCACCAGATCTCACTGCAGTGATGTGAAACTACAAAAGCAGATTCTTGTGCAGCCACAGCACCACAAACCCCTTGCTGCTGCAGGAAGCCACCTCGGGACAACTGGAAGGCTCCAAAGCCATTTCTCTGCAGCCAGGAGTGAGCTAATTACCACTGAATTTTTCCTAATTAAATGAATGCAATATCCAGTTCTCCCACATAACATGAAACTGGATAATGAAGAGACTTCCCCGCTTACAGATGAATTCGCTAAATGCAATAAAATGAACATCTGGGTACGGTGAACTCTCACCATAAGTTTGTTTATAACACATGATGGAAAGAGGCGAGTCAGAATTAAGTGATATTAAACAAAGTCTTTCTTCAAAGGAAGCAGTTTTTAAATCTATACGTGATTAGAAATGCATATTCTCTCCAACTTCTTAAGGAGCTGTATCCGATCTTCTCAGAAAAATGAAAGTTTATATCCCACATGCCTCAAGATGGAAACAGTTAAGTAGAAAACCATCAACTTGCTGATACAGCTCCTCTTTTTGTGATGTACTGAGCAGGACAGAAATTGTTTTACAACACTTGGTGCCAAATCTGCATGTGATGCTCTCGTAACTTTGGTTTTAAAATGCCATTTGCAGTTTATCATTGAAAGGTTTAATCTCCCATGTAAACTCTGCAGAAAATACAGCAATAAAAGCACGGTCACAATACCTGAAACAACCACCCACAACTGGTTTAACCTTCAAACATGCACAGCCCAAGCGAATGGCTCTGCTTAAATTCAGCACGTTATATCCCAGAATTGCCTTAATTTCAACTGAAACAGGCAACCTTTCTCCACCCAGCAGCACAATTAAGTAAAAGTAAGGTTTTAAGTTTTCCACTGAAATTATTACTTTGAAGGGAGGGATCCCAGACTAGTTTAGTGAAATAAAAAATCTTTTCAAAACATCTGACTCTCCCTCTCCACCAACCTGTTTCCCAGGCATTCCATTAGTAGTTTGCTCTGGATGGAGTTGATTAAATAGTTACAGGCAAGAAAAAAAGCTTGAATATGTAAGGCAGGTGGGGACATGAGGGAAAACTAACTGAGTAACTTATTTTTCATTTTGAGATGATTTCTTTAGGTCAGTGCACTTGGATCCAAAAAAAAAAATGTCAATATGATTTAGGAGCTTTTAGGGAGTTTTAGGAAAAAACTGAACATTACTCTTAGTAAATCATTCCATGATGTTTTGGAAAACAAGCTCATGAGTTGCACCAGAATGCTAAATGAAATGATGACAGAAGAACAGCTTATCCCATTCTAAGACAAGTTTTCCAGTGGGTATCAGAACACTACAGTTTCATTTCCATACCTCCAAAGGTCCTCTAAAAATACAATTTCACATAGTACCTAGGACAAAAATCATCAGGACTGATGCTAATTCATCCATCAATTCAGCTAAAGATGTATGAAGAAAAAAGACTTCTACCTAACCAAACAAAGCTTTGGAAACGTTTCTGTTGCAGCAGCTTAAAGCTGAAAAACCCCCCTTATTTTGCCCTACATAAATTATTTATTACAGTCCTCAAATCTGGGTGGATTAAATATCTGCTGTTGGTTATTGCATGCTCATATTTTAAGGATCAAAGATAGTGAAATTCTGAAGTCACTTTTAAAAGACACGACTGAGAACTCAGCACTGCTGTCTCTGTACGGGCTGTGATGTTTCATGAAACGTAGCCAGTAAATGTTAAAAACACCAACTACACCCAGAAGCCTCTTAAATGACAAGGAGGGATAAGAAGCCATGAAAAGGCTCAAAACAGCACAAGAACCTGATGGATCTCAAGGCAAGATCCAAAACCTTAAAGCTGTTGCTACACTTCAGCCTGCGCACTGCGGTTTGGCTGGACACACATATGTGATAGTATAACCTTAATATATGTGTCAGCTTCTCATATAAGCCATGATTTAAACATCTTCTGCAGCATTCCACAAGTGAGGAGAGCTGCTACTAGGCAAGATCATGTAAAAATAAATGCATCTGTCAGAACCCAACTCTGGCATTTATTCAGCCCGAAGACTGAAGGCAGATCCACGGCTTCGGGGGCATCTACATTTCAGAGCGAAGCTGAGAAGTTAAATACTGTTTTAAGAACCCAATTAACCTGCTGAACCATGTTCTAAGTGAAATACCTTCATGCTCAAATTAAACAGCGCCAATTTTGGCCACCTCCTCCCCTGCTCCAGTGCCTGACAAGCTGAAAGGGCTGCACTGAGACCACTTCCAATTCCAAGAAGCAGCACATGTAGATCTGTATCTCCAAAGGACTGAAAAGCAGGGCTCCTGTAATCCAGGAAGGAACTAATTAACAAGCGGCACTTTCATTTTTGTGCCTGCATTGCTTGCCACTGGAACAGCCACTGGGACAAGAGATGGATGAGAATACAAAGGAGAAAAGCTAGGAGATGCTCACCTCCAGTAACTCCCCCAGCAAGACGAGCCAGGGAGCTGCTGTACCTTTGCCTTTTACTTAAACAGCTGGACAGTTCTTAAAGAGGAGCTGAATGTGTCCAGCCAGCCTTGCCTGTGCTCTCCTTGGAGCATCCAGGATGGATGTGCCCCAGTCTTCAAGGATTATCTGTGCACACTCACTTCCTTTTCACCCAGGGCTGAGTAACTACTGAACACACAAAAAAAGGTGCTACAAGGATATACCATATTTTTTAATGCATATCTGAACACACACACAAATCTTCTCCTAATATTTTTGCCTTTTTTTTTTCTTGAGAAGAGTGATAGCACTTGATAGGTTCCAGAGGAGCCTGTGAACATACATGCTCAAAATACACATCTGCTTGAAAAAATAAGTAAACGATTAAATAAAAGAAGTAAATAAGTAAGCAGCCACACCCCACAATCACCCTTCCATCAACTGATAGTCTGAAACACGTACAAAGGACCAGCAGCAATTAAGTTAAAAAAAAAAAAAAAAAAAAAAGATGAAAAATTCAAAGAAATAATGCCCTCATCTCACTTTCACACTACACTCAAGGCCAGGTTTGCAGCACTGGAGTTCAGAGCGAGCTGGCAGAAGTGATTCAACTCCAAGCTTTTTGTCTTGAAACCTTTCCCTCCTGGAGCGAAATTCATGCAATGCAAAGGCGATGCTTCAGACCAGTTTAAGGGCAAAATAAAATACAGTGAATAGTGAGAAAGTAGCTGCAGTGCCACAAGACTGCCATGGTTTGTAACTGGGTGGTAAACCAAGCTAACTGAAGAATGCAAGCAATGCTGTGGAGATGTATTATGATACAAAATAAACAGAACTTTCTGCAGTGGCATTGTGGAGCCATCTCCCCGTCCCCATAGTGCTTCAAGTGTTTTGCCTCAACGCAATAATCTATAAATATTACAGAGCAACAGCCACAGACTGATATATTCACAGCACTGGCACATCATGATGGTTCACTTTAAAAACGGTGTTTTCTGTGAAAAACAAAGCATTTTGGACTGCAGCATTTCTTTGCTGTTTGAGCAAGGTTGGAGCTGCTGGATCTGGATATTTTCCCAGCGCCGAGGTTTGGAGCGGCAGTTGAACAGGAAATACTGCGCAGTCTGTGCATGCATTACATTCCTGTCCCGCCCCGAGCAGCCGCCAACAAACAGACCTTTCTTCTAGTAAAAGAGAGAGGAAAAAAAAAAAAATACACTAGACAAAGTTCACCAGCAGATGTGGCCTGTGAATCCAACCCAGCTTTTTCTGCTGATAGAAAGAATTCGATGTATTTGCACTGTTGGTGTCACGTCACGGTTTGGTGAAGCTGGATCAGCAAAGACCTGGGAGTTTAAAGCTGCAAAATCTGCAGTGTTGAGGTTCCACGAGCTGCTGCACCCACAGCAGAGAGCTTCTCTTGAGAAGGGTTTGCCAAATATTAGTAGCAGCTTACAATAAAAGGGATTGTTTTATTACCATTTTACTCAGCACTTAAGTTTGTTTTCCACCATCAGTAACACCCAGTAACAAGATCAGATGTTTGTGTATCTCGACTCAATTTCGAATCGCTCCAAGGTTGGCCTCTTTGAAAAAAAAATATGGAAAATATTTAACAATAATTTGTTAAATACTTGGGAAGGAAGACAAAGGAGAAACAAACAAATGGGAACAGGAGCAGCACACGGGGTCAAAATGGCCGGATCTCCGCGTTTGTCAGTCAGGGCTGATCCCCTCTGGCATTGGGAGAGGATCCCAGTCGGAGCAGCAGGGAGGCAAATGTAAACAAGCACGTGTTTATAGAGCAGAAAAATGTACAGCATCCGCTCTGCTCTGGGTTCTGCTTACGTGGGACGTGGTGGGAAAGGCAGGGAAGAACAACTTGCTCCATCCCCAGCAGCTCAAACACAGGGAAAAAGCAGGAACAGGCAAGCAATGGGTGGCACCTGGAGCCGTCACACAACCCAGGCAGTAACTGCTACCCCCACACATTAATTTAACTCACAGCTGGCATAATACTACTAATAATAATATTAAAAGAAGTCTTGGAACCAGTGCTGATTGAACAAGAAAGAGGGATGAACAAGCTAAAGAGAAGCCCTTTGGGAGAGCGTTTTCCTATTGCACAGGGTATGAACGGACAGAAGGACGGACACTCACACGTGGCACGGACACACACACGGCCTCTGTAGCCCCAGGCCACATTTTCCCAAAGAATTTATGCCATGAAATTAGTATGAAGTTACTGAAGAGCTGTGAAAACCTCTTTTTCTGTGCTCCACAGGCACCACGCTGAGTGTAAAACATCAAGATACCCACCTGCCACACAGCTTTTACCCAATCATTAATTTTTCAAGACAAGGAGAGATCCAAACCTAAAGAATATTGCGGGACATCATATCTATAATCAGCTCACTTCCTTATCAAAACTGTTCAGTTTAATAAACTGATGTTTGTAAGCGTTTTAATAGGGTTTTCTTTCCCCACAATGACCAAATTCAAATCCTGGGGTTGTGAAATCAAGCTGAGTTTCTTCCTGCCTCCTGCCACACACAGGTTGCCTCAAATATAAGTGACAGTTTTAGTTCTTTTTTTTTGGACTTGAAAAGTGTAAGACAAGTGGTTCACCAAACTCAAAGGTACAAGAAATTGCTCTACTCTTTCCCCCCAAAAATACCACTACACCTCCAACCAAAGCCTTATCAAAACTTTGCTCATCTGAGAATAAGCTGAATTTAATTTTCCTAAATATAGCCCAAAGATGTTCCCATAGAGACAGCAACATTCTCTACTGTACTTTTTGCAGCAAATACTTCAGCAAGACATCAAATCCAAAGCATTAGTTTATTTTTGCAAGCTTTCTCCCCTCTTTCCTAGGAACAGCTCTTCTCTAACAAATTCATCCTGCAAAAATATGTTAAAGGGTGCTCCTCTGCAAAGAAAAAGTTTTGTTTCTCCATTTTGCCTTATGAAATTTTCATTCACTCCCTGGGGATATTTTTGGGACAGGCTACAAGTCTAATTTCTGCCAGGGAAATTCATTCATCCAAAGTTTGCTCCCCAAAAGATACATCCCTAATAGCAAAAAATCAAACTGGGACACCTCTTTTCTGCAGTTCCTTTGATTTCTCTTTCTAAACCCCATTTATTTCTACCAACCCATGGTTATTTTGTGGATATTGAGCGCAGGTCTCATGAAACATTCACCCTGTGAGAAAATACACATCTGAAATTACACTGCTTCTGGTACCATGTTCTACAGAACCAAAGCCATTTACATCACGTAAGTTCTGGAAAAGATTCTTAATGGAGTAGGGAACAACATGTGACCATTTATGAAATATTTATCTTGCTTCTTTGGAAGAAGAATAGAGGTGGCTTAGCTTCAAAAAGACACTGACTTTAACAGAGATGTAGATTTACTTGGTGTGATTACTGTTTTTCCCCATTCCTCCCTGTCCCTCCTCAAATTTCTCTATATTATGAAACCCAGATACAAACGAATAAAGAGAAATCCCACTCATTTGGAAGAGGAAACTTTCTCTGAATCACTGTATTTTCTGCGCTTCAGTCATTAACAGAATCTAAAAGTAACAGCTGTTTCTAACAACTAAAAATGCTCTTAAAATCAATTTACAGGCATCACACAAGTATCACTTAGCACGTTACTTGAACCCAGCCCTTCTGGGAGCAAAATAAAAACATCACGTTTTGATTATGAACTTATTTGTTGCAAGGATTTCTCAAGAAGAGGTCTGGGTTACACTGGAGTGAATCTCCTGGGACAGAATCTCACTCGGAGAAATTGTTGCGAAGGTAATTTCTTCTCCAGCTTTAGCTTTCATGCAGCAGATTTTACCCGATCTTGGATTACTCTTCATAAATGCTTTTTAAAAAATACTTACAATATTTATAGACATGTAATACAAATGCCTATTACAGAGAGAAAAATGTAATTTTATTTGCTGCTTTCTTCTTCAAGCTGCTGAATCCGCCCTCATCAGTTAAGCTGGAAGGAATTATGATCAATTTACGCTTTCAGTAAAACCTACACATCTTCTGTAACTATTTTAGATCTAAAGTAATTACAGTATCAACCACTGTGGGTTTTCAGTTCGATTGAAGTGTCACCTGCAGAACAGCAGCTCTGCCAGGTATCTCTGACAAAAAATTGAAGCTGTAACAGAGCCTCTATTGTTACACACTAAGTAAAGAAGTAAGGAAGAAACCCCCATAGAAGCATGTTGCAAAGTCTCATTAATAGTTTGCTAAAATACCTCACATTGCCCTGGTGCTGCATCTCTCCTTCACTTTTGAAACTCCTTTTTTTTTTAGTGTTAACTGTGTTTTCAACTGGCCCCAGAAAAAAGCTGGAAAATATTCAATCCTAGCTCTTCTGACCTTGTACTTTGGAGTCATGAGTATTTTATCCATTCAGCATTCCCAGACCATTAAAAGCAGCACATTCCCACCTGGAAATATGATACTCAGAAAGCTAAAACTAGATTAAGAATGAAACAAAAGATACAGGAAACTGCAAGCTTTGTATGATAAAGTGACTACAGTTTTGACAAAAAATAAAAGCAGTGAAACTTGATGAACTTCCAGCAATTCCTTCCTAAAACAAAGCCACAGTTTACTGCCTGTTGAGAAATTCAGCTAACAAGAAACACTATTTTTTAATTATTATTATTAACAGGAGGGGATTTTTTTAAAAAGCATTTTGGTGTCTTAAACAAGCACTCAGATGCTTCCACCAAGCTGACAATTCAGCTGCAGGCTGGAACAGCTGCAGACACGTTTAACTGCCTCTCCAAATATCTACAACGTCGAGTACTTCTGACCTATTTGAAATATCCTAAACTTTGTACTGAAGGAATGCACAAGATTTAATGCCCATGCTTCAACTCCTGACAATCCTGTAACACTGAGAGCAGCCCACTTGCTATTTCACAGAGGAGTCATGAGAAAGCATGAATAACAGAGTGCTGTAGAACTGAAGATATTAAATAACCAGCGTCTTCAGGACTACAAGTTTAGAAATGTTGAATATAAACTGTTTCCTTAATTATATTAGAGGGAAAAAACCTCAACAAAACCAGTAATTTTCTGCTGCTTACTGGAGCAAAAATGATGATAATTGTAACTATGTGGATTCATTCTACAAACTCCACTCCTGTTACCCCCAAATAAAGGCTATATACTGACCTTATCAAAGGTAGACTAAAAGGAGGTAAAAAAAATTGCACCTGAGCCCATTAACAAAGCTGAAACTCTTCCCTAGCTTCCTTCTTCAGCATGTGCCTTTGTGCTAATTTTAAGAGAGAGCCCAGGTATGAGGCAAGAGAAATTACTCTGATTCTGCATCTTGCCCAAGCCCCAGCCTCTCTTAGCCTACATTCCTGCCCAAGCTGTTTATGCAGAACACTTCAGATCAGCTGGTCTCTGCCCAATCTGGCAAAAAAACCCTCGCTGTTTTCCTCCAGCACTGATGCAGTGGCAAGGGTGAGCTGTGTACTCAGTACATAATGATGCAATACTACCCCCACTGCTTTGCATCCTTTTCTTTCTTGGCATTAAAGAGCCAGATTTTCACCATTTACATTGAGCAGATCATAGAAGCCTAGAATGGTTTGTGTTGGAAGGGGCCTTTAAGATCAGCTTATTCCACCTCCTGCCATAGGCAGGGACACCTTCCACTATCCCAGGCTGCTCCAAGCCCCATCCAACCTGGCCTTGGACACTTCCAGGGATGGGGTGAGAGATCTTACAGTCCTGTGGTTCTCAGAGGTCAAAGAAGCCAGGTCTTGCAGGGCACTTTCTAAGGGAGGCAGGAACCTTGCCTTACCACCAGCACTTTTAATAGCAGAGGTCCCACTTTGGCTCAAGGCAGAGAAGCAGTGGGTGAGCTCAGGCAGGAGCCCTGACCAGATGATGGATCCAGCACATTTACTGCACTCAGCTTAGATGGGAAACCCCAGGCACAAGGACCCATAAACACTAAATCCTGTTAAGTCTATACTTACATATATATTCAAGCACTTAGAGAGCCATCCCGAGTTCTTGCCCTTTGTCCTCTCTCAGCAGTAAGAAGCTCCAAGGGAGCCCCAGCCAGCGCCGACACCCAGCATCGCTCCTCTTCAGCTACTTCCCGCTCCCTGTGCTGCTCTCACCGCCTCAGCCTCTGCCCCTCAGCAGTTCAGGTGTCTGCACTGACCCCACACGCAGGTGTTCACAAAACAACCCCCTGCCATGTGGCTTGTAACTCACACTGAGGGGAAGAGGGGCACAAAAACAACAATTTCTAACCGAAAACCCTCCATGTGCCACCGGGACCTCCCCCAGCTGCATGCAGCAAACCTGCACAGAGAAAAGCAGCGCCTAAGACAGTCACACCTGCACAGCTGGGTGTGTTGTTTATCCTGATAACTTTAAAAATCCCTTTTGGCACAAATAATGAGTACTATGTTCTGTACCACACCATGGCACGAGCAATTTGAAAGGCTTTTTTCTGGCTGCTGGCTGAGTGCTATCAGTTTGGGCAGAGCCCACTTGGCTCCTTCTGCCCAGCCCCAGCACATTCAGTGAATTACTCAAATCTAAACAGACTCTGCATTTGAACTGATCTCCCAAAGCCCTACAGGGCTGCAGCAGGAAAGCTCTGTATGCGCTGGCATGCCTGCTGCAAAGCAAGATAAATATCTGGCACCTCTCCCACTCCTACATAACCAAAACGAGGACAAACAGCTGCATTATTGGCTTCATTAGGGCCTGTCTTAGATCTTGTTTCTCCTGGTGACATAGAAAAAGAGACAAGAGAGACACTGGCACAGGTTGCCCAGGCACTGAATGCCTCCTACCTGGAAGTGTCCAAGGCCCTGGAAGTGTCGAATGGGGCTTGGAGCAACCTGGTCTAGTGGAAGGTGTCCCTGCCCATGGCATGGGAGGTGGAACTGGATGAGCTTTAAGGTCCCTTTCAACCCAAACCATTCTGGGCTTCTGTGAAATCCATGACCCAACAGGATTTTCCCAGACCAAAATCTAACAAGTATCAAGAGTACAAATCTGGATTGTTACTCTTGCAGTGCAGCAGACATTCTTTCTGCTGAAGAAACTGTACTCCAGTGAGCAGAAATCAAGGTCTGAGTCCCCTCCCACGGGTCCCCACACACGCAAGGAATTCCAGCCCTACAAAATAAACAAAGTAAGGTCCAGTGTGTTTAAGACACTCACTGCCAAAAACCTCCTGCCAAGACCTGGCCAGCTGGTGGGCGGAAGTCTCTGGGTAGTAATGGGTCTCAACACTGAAAAAAAATGGTTTTATTTTGTTGTTTTAACTACATCATTATAGCTCCCAAGTAGTTTCTGTGGATATTCTCCTCACCCTCCTGGCATCTCGGCCACCAGCCCAGCTGACCACAGCAGAGCCCACAAAGCCAAGCTGATAAGCACTTGGAGGGCACAATGCATCTGATTTGTCTACACTAGAACCCACCCTAAATATGCCAATACTGTTTTTCTTCTCTCTCCTGGGAACCCCTGATGAACAGCTCAGCTGTTTATATTGCAAACATTTACAGTTAAGGGAAAGATCACCATCCCCCACACCACTGCTTCGGTCCTTCCTGTAAGTCACTGAAGTTGGCTAAGACCAGGAACAGTCCAGCAAAACTTGCTTATCCCAAAAATACTGCAAAATAACCCCTTCATTTAATCCTTCTGCATCTGTGCCCAGTGCTGCTATTTCCCGACCACTCCACACTACTGATCTGCATATCCAAAACACAAATGGAAAATGTTGTTCACAACAAAGGCAAAACACAGGACTAGGGCTTAACATGAGGTTCCTCAGCAAGGCTGAACCGGGAACTCTGGACACCAAACAGTCTCCCGCCCCTCTCAGGTGTACCCCAGCTTCCAGGATTCCTGGGGAACCCTGTGAGATCTCCATGAGGTGCTGTGAGAAAAATGCCACCGTACAGAAAGTTCTGATGGCAGAACATTTAATGGAAGATTATTTGCTCCAAGTATTTCATGTACCAGCTGAAAGACCACAACACAATTCCCAAGGGCAAGAGCTTACACAAACAGGGCAAAGCTTCTGGATGGGCCTTAACAGCAGCTTTTTTTTTTAAACACTCTTCCTTCCTCCTTTCGCCCAGAGGTGAAAGTGGAAAGTTTTCTCAGGCAGAGGATGCCCTGGCCACAG
This sequence comes from Oriolus oriolus, assembly GCA_013400235.1. NCBI lineage: Eukaryota > Metazoa > Chordata > Aves > Passeriformes > Corvidae > Oriolus > Oriolus oriolus. The sequence continues at coordinate 437,426 of VXBT01003842.1, forward strand.
AGCACTTAACCAAACACATTATCCACAAAACTTGGGGTTTTTTCCTCTCTCATTTGAGGAAATTCAATTGTTCAAAGGCCTTATTTAATCAGCTGGTGCTGTTGTACAGCTGAGCCCAAGCACTGAAGAGGCTGTTTCAGCCCAGCCTTTAATGAAGGATGAGCACAACTTCCAAATACCTGTGACAAGCCACATGTCAAAACACGCTTCCACCACCACCTGATAACACCACAAGGTGATTACAACACTCCTCGGATGTTTGTACCTGCTCTCTGGTCGCAGGTTTTAGGTTTCCCACCACTACCTTACGTCTTCTCTTCAATCCCAAAGATTATTATATTCATGGTTAACATTTAAAAATGGCAAGTTCTATAAATCTGAGCCATTCCTCTTGTTCTTCTGTTTATGGTACCAACTCCTCTATCAGTTTGTGATTTATGCCACTGGAAGTTTCACAGCAAATATTAAGCAATGCGGCTCCAAGTATGTATCAAATAGGCATTTTCTCTTGCAACCCCAAGTTTTGGACACTCCCATCAAAGGGAGAGACAATACAGAAGTTCCAAGTAATGCCAGAAGGTATTAACTGTTCCAAATGACAGCTGGGGACGTGGAATTGAGGTTTCCCAAACTCCGGATCAAGTGACAAAAGACAACACTGCATTGTACTTCTTAATCGGATGTATGTCCTGCAAAGCACAGGGAAAAAGGTCAGCCCCACCCATGAAAACCAGTTCAAGTCTAAAGAGAACCTGATCCACGTTTCTGCTCCACTCCAAATTTCCATTTTTTGGACAAGCAGCTTCAAAGTTTTTGTGCAGCAGTTCCTTGTCCATAAGAATAATTTTTAAACCCTGTGTAAAAACCAGCCGCAGAACATTTTCTGCTTTGGTTTTATTCTCAGGTAAGGCACACACACACAGCCTTTCAGTAGGACCTTGGGGTTGAACATATATTAAAAACTGAGAGGTGCTCATATAATTTAATAGTAGGTTCTAGAGGAGCACTTAGCTTGTTACATCCTAACTTTATTCCCTTATCACAGGGAGCAAATATTCCTGTTTTATCCAATGTCTAGAAATGACATTAACCGTATCTAGGAAATCCTGCTAGATGAGGCCTTAGCATTTGAGTAACAGTTTAAGTTATGCCTTCCATAAGATACAATTGTGGTGTTTGGATATTAATAATTACTGATATTTTTCTTATTCATAAACTAATTGTTGTATAAGATTCTATTAAGGCAATGGAAAAATGTATCTCTGGAGCTGCTTAAACATGCAACTTGTTTTGTTTTTATTTTTCCTGGAGTCATCTCAGACAACTAAACCAAGCATGACCTAGGAATGAGAAAGTACAAAGGAAAAGAACACTAAAAATGATGTCACTCGGCTTATGCAGCTTGTTTATAGTTATACCACAGCAGGAAATGTAATTACAAACATCAGTCTGCACAAGGTATAAAATATTACATATCCAAAAGATGCATTGTATTACATAATACTAAACAGTTTCTCCAAATTCCAGAGCTCACACACATTTTTCCTGCCTTAACAATCCAAAAGTACATAGAGATCTCCAGGAATACATGGTGTGCACATGCACACATCTGCAAAAGCCAGCTTGAAAGTGGCACGAGTAACAAAGATACACAGCCCCCAGCCCTGTATCCAAACCAGAGGCAATAAATCTTAAGACGTGGAGTTTAAAGCAACTTCAATAAACAATCACTCCATCATTCTAAAAAGCACATTCTAACTGGATTTACCCTGACTTATTTTAGGAATTGAATTCCAGTAATGTTGTACGAATTATTCAATGATTGTATCAGCTTATTTTCAACCAAATTCTGTTTTCTTTTCCCTGAGGAAATTCCAACAGTACTTGCATGCACCACACCACTATTAGCAAGAGCTAGAATCCTTTACATTTTTTTTTCTATACAGATAATGTATTCTTCAAGCTCATTTCCACTGAGGGGAGGTAAAAAAAAGCTTTCAGCTTGGCTTTCCTCATGAATAATACATTAAAAATTTAATATTAGAGCACAAATCTTCTTTCAAGCCTCCAGAAACAGTACTATATTTGCCCTATTACTTTGAAAAGATTCATGTGCATATTTAAATAAGGGTAAACCATAAGCTCCTGTTCTCCGTAATTAAGCTGCAACAAAATATTTCACCATTTATCAGACCAATTCTGAAACAATTCTGTAAAGCTTTATAACTGTCATTAAAAAAGATAATCCCTTACCGTATCCACAATAACGAGTGTAAGACATTTTGTTCCATAACTCAGTGTTACAGTCTGAAGTGGAACACATTTTTTTCAGCCATTCACAAAACCCAGGTTTTTTTTTTACACAGAGGAGAATCTGGATTTCAAGGAGGCATCTACAGTCCACGTTACTAACAGCAGACGTAAATAAAACCCAAACCCACAAGAAAAAACAGCTGCAAAAATGATGTAAGGGAGGGAAATAAGTGCCTGGTGAAAGAATGAAAATTTCTAGGAAGAGGAGAGTCCTTCTAAGAACAGCAGCCGCATCGATCCCGTGCCACTTGTTCGAGCCCTGACTCTGTAGGCTGAGAGCTCTGCCACGGCCTCAGGCTCCCGATCCTTTCTCAGGCTCATACAAAAATAAACAAACCATGGAGCACGAACCCAGATGATTCAGGAATCAGACAGCAAGAGTCCAACTGTGCCGCTACGGGAGAAGTATTTTTAAGTGTTCGCGTCTGGCGCGCCGGGAGGCGGCACCGGCGGGGCTCAGCTCCCTGGAGGCTTCAAGCATCTTCTGCAGGAAGCCAGCAGCAAGTTCACAACACTCTGAGGAACTGGACAAGGTGTCCTTTGAGAAAGGAGCACGCATGCTATGATCTGCAGCATGAAGGACAAATATAACCAGCACAGACTTTGCCTTCGCTGCTCGGGCTGGGTCACCAGCGCAGCCCCAGCACAGAGAGGGACTAATGGCTGGATTCAGTGGTCTTAAAGGCTCTTTCCAGCCTAAATGATTCTAGGATTTCCATGCATTGCCTGGTGGAAGGATGATCCATATGGGAAAGGAAAAATGGCAATAGAGTTATTTTTATTAAGGTGACTGGACGAAATGTTACAGACTTGAATGTATGGCTGCAAGTACAGGTTTCAGCCATCACCCCAACTACTCTTTCAGCGTAACTTCTAATTTCTCTTTAAGGTATCGTGTTCCACATGAGTTGGGCTACTCTGCTCATTATTACAGCAAAATAGTAGGAAACAAAATTTTTCTTCTTTACCTAATTTATTACAATTTTTACAATTATCATTAAGCTGTTGGCATCCAAAGATTTCACTCTGGGTTGGACTTCTAGCTCTTCACGTTTCCCAAAGAAAAGCAGATTTAAGGTGCAAGACATGGAAATCAGAGACTCTCATGCCTGGTTTGCAGAGAACTATCTATCCACAAACATAGTTTGTTGATCTGTTCCCAGATCACAGATTGTGGGAACGAGCTGTAAACCCTGTCACAAACACATTTCTAACCCAGCTTTCAAAGGGAAGGGAGGTCCCAGCAAGGATTGGAATTGGCACTGTGAAGTTGCTTGGTTTTGCAGCGTCCATGGAAAAGCTCCTACAAACCTGTGGCTCTTCCACTAGCGACCAGTGAATTCCTGGTGTTATTTTTTTCCCCAGGAACTTCTATTTTCCTACTTCTCTGCAGTAGTCTTAAATACAAAATCCTTAAGGAGCTCTTGTACCTAAACTCCCTCAGAAATTACCTCCAGTTGCCTTCTGAGCTGCTAAACCCACGAGGAGCTCCCCGAGCCAGCTCCTGTGCTCAGCTCTGCATTGACAGTGACTGTCCCCAGCGACCCCCGTGTCCCAGAGCAGGAAGTCCCCCCAGGAGGAGCTGGCAGGCAGCGCCCTGATCCACACAGCCTATGTTTGTCCATTACCCTTTCCCTTTTGGCTGCTGCCTCAGCTTCATGAGCTCCTCTCCCCTTATACAGGAAACTGGGGCCTCAAGCTTAATCCTGCACATTCAGTTCTCTGCTCTTCCAGCTACCACTACAAATTTACTCTCCCAGAAAAAAAAAGGGAAAAAAAAAAAAAAGGCATGGAAAGCTCTCACAATCCAATCTTTGCTAAACTTCTCCACAGTGAGATTATTTCACTTTTTTTTTTTTTCCGGGAGAAAACTGAACTAAAGATTAACAAATTCCTGCAGCTGAACAAACACACTGAACGTTATTCATCAAGACAGAGAGCAGATAATCCAAATCTGAAAGGTACAAACAAACTTTGCAACACCACTACGGCCAGAAAATCTGGAAAGTCCTGAGATCTTTATTCACAGGTTTCAGTGTTACACATCAGGCACTTTCACTCCTGTGGGGTTGAAGCAGCAGCAACAGCACCTGTGGGAGATGGGGAGGCAGATGGGGAAAATGTGGTCGAAAGAAGATTGAGCTTGGCCACAGCAGCCTGGGAACCCAGAGCATCAGATCAAGGAAGCAAAATGAGGAAGGAGTCACCTACAACTGTAATTCATCTCCTTTTTCTCTGAAAGCTGTTGAGTTTCTTTGCCGGCTCGCTCCATGCCACCCTCTGGACTGCACCATCAGCCCCTTCCATCCTCAGAACAGCTTGTTTCCTTCTCAACCCAGAAGAGTGAATGTTCTTTTCCTGTCTCTTGGCCACTGCAACATTGCCAGGCTCACCCCAGTATGCTCCAGGGGAAAAAAACCCAACTAAAAAAGCATCATATATTGAAACACAGTGTTTTGTAATGTTATGTGTGTGTGTGTCCCCTCCCAGCAGCTTCCTCAATTCCTTCTTCCTGAACCTCAGGGCCTAAAATAGAGCAAAAAACCCTTCCTGTCATCCTTTCCAATTATTCTGGCGCTTCCTCAATTATTGACTGTGGGTAAAACTCCTACACCACACATAAAGACATCTGCAATTTGCTTAAATGCGTCTATGGCACTTTGGAAAGGCAGGACTGCCCGGATCCCAGACTCACTGTTCCTTCAGCTGCTGACTGGGATCAGCAGCCAACTCCACCGTAACTTTTACAGGATTTACACTAAATCATTTTACAGCACTGAAGATGTACAGCAGCAAATTGCTCTTTACTGGTGTATCAAGAGCCTCATCCAAAGGAGCTGATGCTTCTCCTAATGCCCGTGGTTGGCTGAGGAACTGCAGCTACTCATGGAAATTCCAGGGGATGTGCAAAGGGCACCATGAATCAAGCGTGCCTTAAAGCACCCTCCCTAAAAACAAGATATTCTGCAAAAAGCATTTGATATGGCCAGGAGAAAAAGTGCTTTCTGAAAAGGGAGGGAAGAAGGGGCACTGCTCAAAGCACCAGCTGAAGTGATTTATTTCAGGCTGTCTGAACTGCTGATTCAAGGTGCTTCCCATGGTAGGAATGAACCTGATGCTTTTAAACTCTCACTCTTTGTGTTGAACTACAGATGTAATGGTTAATAATGGAATAGCAATAAGAGGCGGGAAGAAAGGGAAAGAAGTGACTGTACCTGGATTAACAACGTGCAGAGTTAACCACACCAACACACTTTTTCTATATGAAAACCTCTATTCCAACATCAGCACCACTGCGATTTCTGTTGGCAAACTCACTGGTGAAATGCTGTGGTCACATCAGCCACAGAAACCAGGGGCAGATATATAAATAAATAAATAAATAAATAAAGATCAGGATATCCCTCCCCAGGATAAAAAGAAGATATTCTCAATTTGTTCAGCCTTTTATTGCACGTCAACTTTTCTACTCTGCTTTCTCCCAGTTCCTCAGAAAGTTCTCAACAGCAAATCCAGGGGACAAAGCCTTACACAGCAGCTCACAGAAGTCTTTCCAGAACAGGGTACAGCAGGACAACTTCACCATTCTTACAAATCAGCTGTCACGTTGGAATGTGTAAACAGACACATATCTCTTTTTTTTTCTTACTGCTACGTGTCAGATCTGACTACTACAAATACCTCAGGATTTTCTAAGGTCTAGCAACACTACCAGTTGTCTTTCCTTCTCTGTTTTTGCCCTGATTTACGCCACAAAAACTTGAAATAATCTGATTAAGTAATACAAAAAACACAGGATTTACGTTTTGCTCATCCAGTCCCTTTCAATTTTTAGAGGAAAGGCCCAGCATGGCTCCTATTTCAGTACCTGCAGATTCAGAATCTCCTCCACTGCATCGCCCACATCATCAGCGGCTGACCAGTGCCACACCTGGAAACTCCCACATCCCTCTGAAAGCCCTGGACTCTCGATACATCACCAAAGATTTCTGCACCCATTTTACAGCAGCTTACATGCAGACCAACATTTTTCTAGTTTATTCTTCAAAAGCTCCTTTTCAGCTCGTGGCAATCTACTCGTTTTTCCTCCCCATGTTACCAAGTTACAGAAATAAGTTCAGTCTCTGTGACATGGTTTATTTTTGAAAAGAAAAATCTGCTGGGTATTATTGGCTTCCTTGGTTTCTTGCAATATTTCTCAACTTTCTGTGTTCCTTTCTGAAAACTGAAATTGGAAATTATGAATAAGGCAGCCTAAGCACTATTTTAGGTCTTCTGGGGTTTTTTTAGAAGCTTATTTACTCTTCCCAAGGTGTCAAAGGTAACAGCTCACAGTTCTGAAGCTGTACAGTTTCACACCAGCCACCAGGCATCCAGTGATTTAATTTGCCATCTGCTCCCAATTAAAGTCTTCGCCAAAGACTGATACAAGCTTCCCTCCCCCCAATTTAATACAATATTTTAGTGTCAGAAGTTGGTGACTTCGCTTTCCTGCTGAGCACCAAACCAAATCCTTTGTCTTCCTTTCATTACTACAATACTTTGCCAGTCCTTTGCCTTCCCCACAGCCACTGCCAGGTGCATGTTCTGGCAAGCACAAGACAGGGAACATAAAAAATTAATTTAAGAAAAAATTAAAAAACAGCATCCAAAAATATCAGGGAAGCAAAAATATTCTTGCTCAAACCATCCCTATTGGAAACTAGGGCAGACTTTTTGCAGGCTTCCTTCCTTCCTCTTGTGCTGGAAAAACTTATCAAGTGAGTGAACTACTATTTTCTATGCTTCATTTGAACTGGGACAGCCTGTGCCCGTCTCCACAATAAAAAAGTCTGTTAAACTGCTACATCATCTTAAATCCTCTTTTTCTTTCAGGTTTGCATCTGAAGGAACTGAGTCATGTCTCCAGCTTCTCAGAGCTTACTGAAGTTTGCTACCTTGCAGCTCACTGATTTTAATGTTTTTGCTCTTTTTCCTCTCTGAACTTCTGATAAATGTCACCACTTCAGCCACCCTTTCTGAGCCACCTTCCACTTTTGTGCCTGTGGTGCCTCCTTACCTGTGATGCCTTTAGGGATCTCTCTCAGCTGCCTTTCCCACATCAAATCCTGTTGGAATACGAGAAGGATGTGCTGGGCATCGTGCCCTGCTGTACCCCTTCCCCAAGTGTCTACTGCAAAAAAAAAAAAATCACTTCACCAGCACCTTCTGTGGTTTGAATCTCTGCAGCACCCACCCAACACAGGGCACGTGCTAAGGGCAGGTATGTCAGTGAAAGCACCATGAGGGTTTGTAAGGTTTTCAAAGGAAAACTCTCCACTGCAATGTGACTGTGCTGACACCATCAGCAGTGCTCATTTTACAACCTGTTCTGCTGGGACACAGGAGCTTTAATGAAACTTGCCCACTGCAGCAGCTCTCTGGTGCTACTATTTATTTTACAGTCAGTTTTGTTATTGCTAACATTTCATCTCAATCTTCCCTTCTTGATAACCCCATAAGCGAAACTCAAATATTAATTACTTTGTCACAGAGACCCTTCACACGGCTGCTGGGTGCCCCACCACGCAACAAGAGCACAATCCTGAAGGTGAGCAAGGACAGAATTAGGGTACAGAGTTATGGTGTCCCACAGCACAGGGCAGCAGCTTTCAAACAGCAAATGCAAATGTTACTGACGTGCTCTGGGTCATCATCAGTGCTCCTCTCCACACCAAGCACATCTCAGTCCACCCTGTAACACGTGCATGAGTGTGAACACAGACCACAGACAGTCCCTTCCAGCATCTCCAAAGTTCTCACGTGGCTTGAACAACAGCCACAATAAAGAAGGACAAGGACCTGTTGGAGTCAGTCCAGAAGAGGCCACAAAGATGCTTCAAGGGCTGGAGGCCCTCTGGAGTCAGGCGGGGAGAGCTGAGGGTGCTCATCTGCAGGAGAGAAGGCTCCAGGGAGACCTCAGAGCCCCTTCCAGTGCCGAAAGGGGCTCCAGGAGAGCTGGAGAGGGACTGGGGTCAAGGGCCTGGAGTGACAGAACAAGAGAGGATGGCTTTAAACTAATAGGGAGCCAGGCTCGAACAGACAGAAAGAAGAAATTCTTCCCCGTGAGGATGGTGAGGCCCTGGCACAGGTTGCCCAGAGCAGCTGAGGCTGCCTCTGGATCCCTGGAGGTGCCCAAGGCCAGGCTGGATGTGGCTTGGAGCAACCTGGGATAGTGGAAGGTGTCCCTGCCCATGGCAGGGGGTGGGACTGGATGGTCTTGAAGGTCCTTTCCAACCCAAACCATTCTGTGAGTCTGTGATTAAAGAGGTGTCATCTGGCACAGGTGAAGGACACTGTCCACACCGAAATCGCCCCCAGTGACAGACCCCACATCTTCCTGCCCTTGGCAGACCCCCTCCTTTCACAACCACAGCTTTTACCACATCTGCCACAGCTTGTGGCTCACACTGATCCTTCCTCACCAATGCACAACTCAGGTATTTAAAAAACATAAGCGCTGAAACAAATCTTCAAGCCCAGACGAAATGTGAAAGTCATTTCAAGAGGGGCATATTAATCCTTAGGGGATGAATCTTACATTCCCACCAAGACAACTTTAGGTTGTATTTTTCAGAGTTTAAGAATGCCAGAGAGGCAGCAGCACACAAAAGTGATCAGTGATCTGGAATTCAGCTCAGGTCCCCACAAAAGCACCTCCTGACAGGGCACACTTCCCCTCTGATCCAGCATGGGCCTGACTACACAGTTCTGTCCAGCTGCTTTTAAGAAAGCTGTCACTGGGACCAAGGCTCCCTTCTGGGATTAACCACACCAAATCCTATTTTTTTTTTGTTTGGTGGCTGTTTTTTTAATTTTTTTTTTGCTTGTTTAAGCATTTTTTAAAATTAATTGTTACCTCAAATGCCTGTGAGAGATGATTATACAAAACAGTAACATCAACAAACAGCAAACCTTGTGCAATTTAGTGCTGTTTCTAAAAGAATTTTTGAAGACAGTGTGGTGCTTTGGTAAAATACATAGGTATGTACAACATCTATACATTTCCTTACAGGCAGGATTTAAACTGGCCACCAACACTTCAATCAGTATTAAACACCCTTAGAAGAACAGATAAAAATTATATTGTGGTTGACCCAGGTTGATTTTTTTTAAAACACTATTTCTGAACATCACAGTGTATGTTCAACTGTTCATAACGTTAAAAAATTAAGACCTGAAGAATTCAAAGAGCGCAAAAAAAAGAAGAAACAGAATGTTCCAGGCCAATGATGACAACTCAGAGGGACACCAACGGGTTCCCATCATGTTTCACACAATAACCACTGTCACCACAGAGCAGAGCTGCCAGAGGAGGTCCCCGAACTTAAAAGAGGCTTTTGTAACAACAAACATTTCCACCACCACACTCAATCTACACTACCACTTGACACAGGAATGCTCAAATCTGTTCTGCATATATATTCACGCCAAGCAGATGAAGAGAATCCCATTTGTAGTGATGAATGAAATGACTGGAGACACATTAGTCATGTTCTGTGTCACTGGTGACATGTTCATCTATCAGGTTTTCAACATGAGCAACCACCTTTCCATCAAGAGATGTCTCATTATAGACTCCAGCTAAAGCAACCACGACAATTAACAGCCTGTTCGGCACATTTGTCTCTACAGGTGGGTCACAAAGTCAAAGAGAGTGGGGAGAAAAGGATGAATCCTAAGGAAAATCAGTGGCACTTGTGAAGATGATGGTAAGAGGTCAGATGATAAACTTCCAGCCTGATGATCCCTTTTTTAAACAATAAGGCTGTAACCCTGTTTAAGGAGGAAGTAGGTGCGCATTAAGAAGACAGTTTTTTGTGGACAGCAGTGTAAAAATAAATATTAATCACACTCCAAACACACCATTTGTTTTAGGAAATGAGAAGCCACCAACTATAAGTGGCAGAGCAGGATGGACAACGACCAGGACAGCACCACAAGGCTCCAGTCTGAGAAAAGAACCTCACTTGTTTCAAGAACTTTTCAAGCAGCTTTTCTGAAACACTTCAGAGCACGGGATTTTCAAATGCTTTTACTCATTGAACTTCAAGTGGAGCACTGCTAGTAGATAGCCCAGTGTCCTATATTTTTTGGTACTAGTCAATACAGGGACTGAAGAGAATATACCACTCATGAGAAGCCAGAAGAGGAACAACCACCATCTGTTCCATGTGGAACCACATTTTAAAAGCAAAGTCCTATGAAGCGTAAAGAAAGGTTGTGTGGTTTAAGGTTGTCTTCTGCCTAACACAATTTCTATTTCAACTTAGGTTATAAAGGGAGCCCAACACATGAAGGAACAGATGAGGCTGCAGCAGGTTGTCACATCACGGAATCACTGAACCACAGAATCATTTAGGTTGGAAAAGACCTCCAAGATCAACGAGTCCAACCATTAACCCAGCACTGCCAAGGCCGCCACTAAACCCTGTCCCCAGGGGCCACATCTGCACGTCTTTAAAATTCCTCCAGGGGTGGTGATTACTGAGCCGCCCTGGGCAGCCTGTTCCAATGACTGATAACCCTTTTGGCGAAGAAATTTCTCCTAATATCCAACTTAAAACTTCCCCTGGTGCAACTTGAGGTCATTTCTTTTGGTGCTGTCACTTGATCTCTGGGAGAACAGGCTGACCCCCACCTTGCTACACCCTCCTTTCAGGTAGTCATAGAGGGGAAGAAGGTCCCTCCCTGAGCCTCCTCTTCTCCAGGCTGAGCGACCCCAGCTGCTCCTTGTGCTGCAGACCCATTCCCAGCTTCATTCCCTTTTCTGGACACACTCCAGCCCCTCCAAGTGTTCCACGTATCAAGGGACCCAAAACTGAACACAGGATTCAAGGTGCAGCAACCCTTTAAAAAGAATTTTTTTTTTACATGCAGTTCTCTGTTCCATTTGCGTGAAGTGCTTTACTCCATGGATACAACACACGTGGATCAGCTGCCGGGTCTTTTTGCTTCATGAAGCTCTCACTGACAGCGGTTTTGCTGAAAAGAGCCCCACAACAAATGCTGGAAATAGCAGCAGAGTGAGCGCACAGAATGATTTCCACTAACATGTCAAAAACACACTGTCAAAGATTAACTTCTTGCCTCCAAAAGCAAAGACTCTTTTAACTGGTAATCTCCCAAACTGCAGTTTTTAGAGAGACCTCGATTAATCCATACCAGAGACACAGAGCACAATGAATTATAAAATATATCAAATAGTGCTAATAAATCAGAAAATAGTGCTCCCCAAATTATGCAAAACCTGGCTACATGGATTAATTTGGTACTAAAAGTCCATGTTTTGAAACATTTGGCAAAAACGAACAAATAATCTGCCTCCACAAACATGAGTTTTACTGCAGATACTTCAGTTTGGGCCTTGCTATCCCATAACAGAGAGCCCCAATCCACTGACTAATCCACTTTCAGAGATTTTTTTTTTATTTCTTTTTTTACTTCTCTTGACTAAACTGCAAGACTATGCCCTGCCTTCCCCTGCCATTTCACCGCACGAGAATAAAGACTGCATCTTATTATGCAGCTTAATGATATGTTAATCTTAAAGCAAAACACTGAAGGGAAACACTAATACTCTCCCCAAACAAACAAACAATCAGAAAATGTGCTATTGAGTGTAACAGAGCTGTTTGCCCAAATAATGTGAGAAACCCAAGCAGTAATTAACACAAATTGTTTTATTTGAGAGAATTAAGAGAATACAAGCACCCTGCCATCGTGATGCAGTTTGGAGTTGGCTTCTTATGGGCTAGCTGGTGTTACAGCAATAAAACAAATGGCACTGCAAAATGTAAAGCTGAAGCTAAAAAAGGGAGATGTCAGAATTTCATTGGGAGATACAAAGGGAATTTTTTTTCTCTCTCTCTGAAGACAGGATTCAGAGAGATTTTTTAAAATGAGGTACAAATTTTCCACAGGGATATCTAGCTCGTAATTTTGCTGAATCTTCTGCATTGAAAAATAACATTCATGGTATTCTGATGAAATGCTAAGATAATAGTAATAATACTACTAATAATAAAATATTGAAGTATATGCATTCTTCTTAAGGCTGTGTGAACAGGAGGCTGCATGAAGCATTAAGTTATTTTACCTCTGCAAGTCCTGTGGTAAAATGAGAAGTCAGGGTGAAAAGTAGTACCTAAAATACTATTGTCCTACATGTCCTAGGAAAGTCAAGCAGCAGGAAAATTATCCCGCCCACAACAGCTAGAAAAAAAACAAAAGACAAAAAAAGAAGAAATAGAAAGAATCCCCAGAACTAATGCCACAAAAAAAAAATCCCTACTTAGTCTTAACCGTTATTTTCTGTAACCTCAGAAGGAAGATGTCACTGGCACAGCAAACAAGAAGAGACAGAAGGGAAGAAGGGTTGAAAATACCCCCCAAACCCAAAGCACCAAGATCTCCCATGCTGCCATCCCCCCAAAACCCAACCTTCTCTCCAAGAAGCCCCCCACAGATACCACCTTATAGCACAACCTCAAATTCTGTTTTAAATTGTTACACATTTAGGAAAAAAACAACCACCTCATTAAAAAACCTAAAAAGTTGTCAGATGTCAATTTATTTAGAAGTAACCCATCATTTAAGCTTCTTGCTCAGGAACACTGAGCTGTTTATGGATCATCATCTCATTTCTGGAGGAGGCCATAATCACCTTGTGCCATTACAGCCCTCACTCTAATTTTCTGTAGAGCAGGAACACTTTTGCCCAAAGCTTCCTCACATTCATTCTACACTACGTAAGAGCCATTCTCATTCTTACTCAAATTACAGAAACTCAGATTCTGTGTGCTTTACAGAAAATATATCAAGGTGCCACGCAAAATCGCTGCAGGATATTAAGAACTGCTGAATTTGAACACAGAGAAAGTAGAATTTCAGAGGTAAAGGAACTCACCTAAATTTTGAATCCAAACTTCAGCTGAATTCAAGACTGAGGATGAATATACACTATTTAACAACAGCAAATTACTCAGCAGCAGGAACATTACATGGAGCACGTATTTGTCAAGGAGTGAAAACCACACAGAATTTAAGAGTAATACCCAAAACATCAACATCTCCCAATTCCCCTTTCAATCTTTGAAAATGTGAACTGCTGTGACTATAACCTTCACACAAATACATACCCAGAAAAATCAGTTTGTCTACAACCATTGCTAAGCATCTCCAGGTATTCTGTAGGATGGCCTCAAAGTGATGGAAGACATGAAGGGTTTAGGGGTTTTGTGGAGTTTGTTCAGCCTGGAGAAAAGAAGGCGCTGCGAAGACCTTAGAGCCACTTTCAGAGCCTGAAGGGGCTCCAAGAGAGCAGGAGAGGGACTTGGGACAAGGGCCTGGAGTGACAGGACAAGGGGGAATGGCTTCAAACTGACAGAGGGCAGGGTTAGATGGGGTATTAAGAAGGAATGCTTCTCTGTGAGGGTGGGGAGGCCCTGGCACAGGTTGCCCAGAGAAGCTGTGGCTGCCCCATCTCTGGAAGTGTCCAAAACCAGGCTGGAGAGGGTTTGGAGCAACCTGGGATAGTGCAAGGTGCCTTTGTCTTCACCCTTGTACAAATCATTTATCTGGATATGTCATTGGGCAAATAAAAAAAGTTCACAGTTGAACTGTTTGTATTTTTCTGAAACACTCAGTAACTTGGGTACAGTGTCTCAAGAACCAGCACACTAAATCTTTATTGAAAGACCGCTGGAAAATAGGAACATCACTTTCAAATGAAAATTTCTGAGGGGGTTTTGACACGCAGTATGACTTAGTTGAAAGTGGGATTTTTATTTACTCTAGAAAACCTTAAAAGCTGTGCATGCACAATAGGGTAGCTACTTCCAACAGATGATTATGCTAAACCAAAAAATGGCTTAGAAGAGCAGATGAGAGCATGACAAAATTGTTATTTTTTAAGGAGGAATCTATAGCCACAATATCTTCAAGAAACAAATACAGCAAAGGCAAGCGTGAAGACAGAATGAAGCACTGGCTTTGAACTGAAAATCACTACAACCATTGTGGAAGAGAAGGATCTGTGCAGATGAATTATATTTAAGTGAACAAAGAACTACCTGAGAAAGAGGGAAACACTGGAAAAACAGGCACTTCATTACTCCTTTGCATGTCTAGGTTAACATTTCAAGCAGATACAGCTACTGAGGAGGTCACAGAGAACACGGACTGAGATTCATGGAGGTACAGACACAGGAGCAGTAGAAGAGGCAACGGATCCAAGTTGCAGCAGGATAAATTCCTCCCAAATATTAGAATAAAGTCTCAGAATGGCTGTGAAATCTCCACCCTTAGAGATACTCAAAATTTGACTGGAGAATGCTCAGAGCATCCTCAGCCCTGCTTTGAACAACAACTTCCAGAAGTCTGTTCCAACCTGAATTCCTGGACAGTGCCATGAGCCTGGAACCTCTCCTCACAGTAACAAATCCAAAGGTAGGCAATAGGTATTTACCTATAATTGTTCCATGTGTATACAGGAGCACCAACTAACCCTCAGTTACTTAAAGAATTATATACGAGTATTTACAATGGCTGAAATAACATTAATGGGTTAAAAACTCCACTGCTTTTAAAAAAAAATCCCTTTCTAACATTATTCTGCCAGTCTTGTATGAACAATAAGCCTTTTCTTTTAAATTCTTTTCTGCAGCAGAAAATTAAAGCTTAGTATTTTTATCTTGAAAACCTGTAATGCCAAGGAAGA
The DNA here is from genome assembly GCA_013400235.1 of Oriolus oriolus. Lineage (NCBI taxonomy): Eukaryota > Metazoa > Chordata > Aves > Passeriformes > Corvidae > Oriolus > Oriolus oriolus. The sequence goes on from VXBT01003842.1 coordinate 452,499, forward strand.
AACCCTAAAAAGGGCTTGTGTGACACCTGAAAGGTGATTTGTTTTTTAAACTGACACTTACATCACACTGATTTCCTTAAAAGCTTTCCTCCATCTTTCCTCCAGTTTTCTGTTAGCTACCTTGCTCTCCTTTTTCTCAGTTTTCTATTTACTGTAGAAATATTGGCCTATCTTCTTTTTCCAGATCCTAGCTATTCAGTCATCCTCATTCCCTTAAATTACTTCCTGGGACATTAACAGCAGAGGTAGAGCAAGTAATCTCATAGTCTGCCAACGGAAATAAAATGCCACCTTGCTAATCACTGATCACAGAAAAAGGGTGAACAGTGTAAGAGTTTCACTAACTGCTAAATGCCTCGTAAATATTTCCTAAATTGCAAACTTTGATCAAGAATCTTACCCTGCCAAGCTCCAGCAGCGAGCTAAATTTTATCATTAGTGCCACAGACCAGCCCCACTAAAAAAAATCAGACCACTGAGCTCACAGCTGAGTCTGCAGGATGGTTTAATCTACTCCTAAGGGAGAATTTCAGGGCAGGAGTTTAAAGCTGGCTGTAAATTCAACCCTCTCCCAACCCAAAACACGAATACCTGTGTTAATGTCTCCCCTTGAACCAGAGCTAAGCTCACACAAAGTCCTGTACAGGGGCCAAGGCACAAATACCTGCAGGATGAGACAAGATTCCAAAATACCACAGCTCTAAGTTCACAAGAGGAGAAGAATGGGTACAAGGGAGACAGAAGCCATGGGAACAGCTCTGCCAAGGCTTCTCCTTTCCTTTCCCTTCACTGACAGGAGCACCCTGAAGTCAAGACCCAAACCACTGAAAGCGTTAAGTCCAACGAAATTCATTAAATACAATATAAAGTCTTGGTTGTAAACAGCTATGAAAATTTCATTTTACTGTGAGTGCCACAAATTTATGCTTCCTGAATATGTTAAAAGAGAAGTACAGAGTTATTCTAGCAGGATGCAGACTTTGGACTTCTCTTTTCCTTAGCAGTTCCCTGGACTATCAAAATGTATAGAAGATAAATCCAGCCAGAATCCACTAAAACCACTCAGTGTTCATGTGATCTCTTCCCCCACTTCACAACAGCACCCCATTTCCCTCTACAGCCAGTGTTAAGTCATTATCCCAGATGAATCCCCCTCCCTTTCCAGAACCTAGCATTGATTTCCCTTCGATGCAGGGGAAAAAGAGCAGGAAATGCTCTTCCTTCAAAAAAGCAGGAAACGAAAACTTTCTAACAAAGACTTTTCCTGAATAATCATGCAAAGGATCCTGATCTTGCAAAAAAAAAAAAAAAAAATTTAATTCACAAACAGGCAATTAAGACAGATTTTGTGGCGATGCTGAAGGATAAACATAAAAAAAATGTCAGTGGTACTCACTCAGGAAGGCAGCTGACAAAATCCATCAGAGAAAGCATTAGCAGAGGTGATATTTTATCGGATTCACTTACAGCTTTTTGCAATGGGCGATTTGCTAACATCCTATAGAAACCGTGAAAACCATCTGAAAGGGCCCTGGAATAATGCAGCCTTTCCATAACCCTCTATATTGTTCTCCTGGCTGCGTAACAGACACAAGAAGTTTCTCTGCAGCGGCAAAACAACGAGCCCCTGCTGATGCTGAGATCAGGTTTGCTTCTATGGAGTAGAACGACGGGACTTTGGTGTGACATGAAACTTCCACAAATCGCAATTTAAACACTCTGCCTCGAGCTTGTCCGTGAGCAGATGACACAATTCTTGCATGCAACAGGGAGAGCTTTTAAATCTCTTACATTTTTACTGAATTACTGATTAAATTCACCCAGGTGTTGGTGCTTTGGCAGCACTGATGGACCTCCAGCACACTGAAGCACCACGTTACCTAACGCTGCTCCCAACGCTGGGTTTCAAGATCTGAAAGCCCCTTTTAACAACCACCCCCAAGGCTGCTAAACTTAGAGGAGCAGAACACCACCACCAACCACTGAATTTCTTCTGCCAAGATTTTCTCCTCTTCTTCTCCTTCTCCTCTGAAGAGGAGCTAAATGGTGGCACTCTGCAAGTCCGTATCCCTGGTTACACTGTGATGGAGCCAAACCCCAGTGCTGACACACAGCGTGACAAAGCTGGTGACAAAGCTGTCAAATTAGGATTTTGAACTCCATTTAACTTATCTTTGCACAGAAGTCAGTGAAAATCTGCCCAGGCTTCTTTACTGGTAACGGAGCTCCCAAGATTCACGTCACCCTAAAGCAGACAGCTGCAACGGTGGGATCATCCGCATCCCACAGCACCTGTGTTTCCTCCACCAACTTTTAAGACAAACTCACTTTATTTACACGCACATGTGACAAAGCCACACTTAAGATTTTATTACCAAGTATAATTTTATCAAAAAAGCCCCCATCAAACCCAAAACTGAAAACTATTCAAACACATGGAACAAAATGGAAGATGCCCTCACCTCAAACCTTATCAGCCAAATTCTCCTGTTCCTGAGCACTTGGTAAGGAACAGGGACAGCAATATTTCATTTTTTCAGACATGGAAATGGTTCCAGCAACACCTCAAGCACTTGACTAAAAAGTCCTACTAGGTATGTAAGTACTGCATTATTTAGGGTCCCTCTAAGCAAGGCAAATACTGAATTGAAAATACCAATGATTGCAGAAAGCCTTGTTTGGGAGACAGTTATTGCCAAATTAAGAGGGTCAGAGGTGAGCAGGACACTGCCTCTTTCAGTCACACAGCCACAGCTGAGGGACAACAGAACAACTGGCTCAGCTTCTCCTCAAAAAGGCTGAAATGGATACACAGTGGCGTTTGTGAATAAACACAGAAAAAACCCAAAACAAACCAATAAAAAAACCCCAGCCAGCAGAGAGGGGAGCTAGCCCTGGGCAGGGAGCGCCCTGGGACATCTCCTGGCACCTCCTGGCTCCACACAGGGCAGGAATAATGACATGTGGTCACCCCAGTAATCAAGAAAAGTGGCATATTTGGCCACTTGGACCAAAAGGCAGATCATGGTCTAGAGGCACACTGGTATTATTTCCTGTGACTGTTCCAAGGGCTGCATTTAACCTCTAGGAAGTGATATAAATAGATGGGATGTTTTCCAGACGGAAGGGTGTTAGTGGTCAGTTTCACCCAAACACTGCCAAAGAAATACCTTTAGGTCCAGCATCCAAGCCCTACCTCCAGCTGACAAGTCTTAATTGTTACTGGAAGAATTAAAAAGTGACTTCTCCAGCAAATATTTGATGCTCCCTCTCACTAGAACAAAAATCAATAATTTAACATGTTCATATTCATTTTTCTTGTTCAATATATTTTTTGCTATTATTTACCATGCAACACAGTTGATTACAGAGAAGTTAATCCATGCAGACTTCACAAAGAAAACAATTTACAGGTGTTCTGTTGCTTAGAAAGCTTGAAATTTGGTGGGGTTTTTAATTGTGTTTTTGGGTACTGGGTCCAAACAGTTACTGTATCACCTTAGGAAAATATTCCGTTTATTACAGCACAAGACCATCAAACCTCAATCAATGTTTGATTGCTTTGAATGCTTTTTTTAAACAGAAAGCAAAACCAAAACAGTTTTCAAAGACATCTGCCCACTGGACTTGGTAGTCATTTCCACAACTGCATCATTTTTATCAGCTATTTAACTGAAAATACAGCATGCAGCTTCCCAGACAATCACAGTTGCTGTACACATATGGTCTCAATTAAAGCAAGAAAACCAGTTTACTCCTGTAGAACACTTCCTAGCAGCAGCTGCCAATCACCTGAGCAGCTATTAAAAAGGTGGTAACTGTGAACCTGTTTTCCACTCGGGATTCTTATGCCTTTGAAACTGTGTTGTTATTATTATCCAAAAGAGAAACCTTTACTGACCTTATTAGCAGAAGAGAAGATAAAGCCATTTGTTACTTGAAGGCTTTCATTCAAAGACCACCTGCAGTGGGACTTAAGAAATCATCTTCACAACAAAAATTGCAGAGTGTATTTTTTTTTTTAAGAGCAGCAGGTATTGGGCTGACAATTACTGGAAAACAGTTTAGAAACAGCACCATGAAGTTTTCTTTTCCCACCTGAGTCCAACTGGTATTTAAAGTGGCCAATGGAAACGTTTTACTTCAACCTTTCACCATCAGCAACAGAAAAAAAAATCATCAAGGTTTTTTTGCTAATTACTATGTGCATTTCTGTTTGCTGAAAAAATAATTAATTTTTACGTAGGAATTTCTAAAATTATTTCAAGTGAATTCCAACACCCCCTATCCACAGCACAAGGATAAACAAAGCCTAAACTAAACAGATATTAACAAGAATTCAGGATTATCTCAGCACATTCTGCAATGAGTCAGCCCAGACTTATTTTACTCTTATCTGTCTTTTAGTGCCCATTGAAGGCATTTCCAAAATAAAACCACGGTTACTTCTATGTTTTAGTACAAACATTACTCAAACAAACCCACACCCTTGTACACCAGCATCCCCCTTTCTCAAGGGGCTGGAGAGTGGTTTGTGCAGGCTGAGTGCCAGGTCACCTTGCTAAAAATTGTACTGCTGTGTCCTCCTGGTCACCACCACAAGGTCACCTTCGAGATTTCCAGGAGCAGTTTCACACTCACAGCTTATATCCCTGCTAATATTACTGGGAGTTTTTTGTTTGCTCCGTTTTGGTTTGCTTGATTTTATTCTTGGGGAGTATGTGTGTTGTTTTTTTCATTTTCTTGGATTTAGCAGCACAGGCAATTCTTTTTTTATGTTGCAAAGCTCCAATCAATATTTTTAGATTTACAATTTAAGAAGATTGCAAGTGTTATTTGAGGAAATAGAACCAAATATAATTTGGTTTGGTGAAACAAATATTTTTGGGTGACAAGGGGAAGAACCAGAACCATCTCGGGCACCAGCAATTCACCACTGTGGAAACTGTATTTGAACAGAACCACAACAGCACAAGGTCAACATGAAGTTTTGTACTTCAGAGCTTAATCCAGCATATCACACAAAATGAAACAGCAGAGTTTCATTTTATTTAGGACTTTTCCTGAAAGGACACTTCGAAAAATTATGAAGCAAAACCTCCTTCTGATCTCTTCTTTTTAGTTACCAAATGCTACTCTGCATCCCATGGAAATGGCACCTGACTGAGTGATCCAGGGACACCTGGTCCTCAGGAATCTACTGAGGCTGTTTCCTGCATCTGGGGCAGGTTTAGTCTGAAAGCTCATTTTTCTCCTTTTAATATTATCGCAGTTTTGTACCATGAGACAGTAACAGTATTTAGCTCTTAAGTTTAAGATAAACAACTGATTGATTTAAAGGTACTGAAAAGAATCCATCACTGCCACAAGTGACATTTGTAAAAACACTCTGCTCTCAGAGCTCCCTTGCCTGACAGAATGATGCTAAACAGGTAATTTATAATGATGTGCAGCAGCAACAGCACAAGTAAATACAGGCATGAGACCTGAACAGATTCCTATTTCAAAACTGTCAAGTTTGATTTCTAGTTTTCTTCGAATTTTTGTCTTTTTCCCATCTTGACATGTTTACCAAAGGGAAAGTGGAGGCAACTGTAGGGTAACATGTTGGGCACCAACAAGTCTGAAAGATTGATAGGAAAAAAACCCCAAACTATTATAATACTAACACTGAATGCTCTTTGTAGCAATACTAGTTAGCATGTAATTAGTGTTTACAATTAGTTGTTAGCAACCTTCCCAGTAGAGACAGCAAGAATTTGCTGGAGTTTCAGACTTCTTATAGGGCAAGAAAAAAAAAAAAGGCATTTGAATTTCAGGGCAGAGTTTGCATTAAGCTGTCAGTTTTATTATGGTAATCTGGAGCCAGAAGCATTCATGTATTCAATCCACTCTAAAATTCAGAAGGACATTTCCTGGTTTTTCTTAGGTTTCACTTTCAGTCTCCATTAAACTTCTCCATACATCCTTCTCTGACATATTCAATCTCAGCACAAGAGGGAATCTTCCAGAAAGACAGGAGATTTTGCAATGTGAGGAAAAAAGAAGCCCACAACTATGCACTCCCGATAAACCCGATTAAACAATTCCAGTTAAAATCTCATTCCTTTGTGGATAAGCACAGACCTCTACACAGATGCAAATTGTTTTCCAGTTATGCTGTAAACCCCCTCCTTCTGGGACTTTCCAATTTATGTCAATGTGTAATTAGCAAATGAATTGCTCTGCAGATTGCATTGTGTTCTTTTCCTTTTCTTTTCTTAATTCCCCAACTAACATAACCTTCCGCCCCCCCAACTTCCAAAACTCTCAAAATCATTTTCAACTTGTGGATTCTCAACAAAATCAGCTTCACATCATAAAGAGTAACGAGAACTGGCAGCTGGCCAACAAATGACTTGGCAAAGGTAACCATCTTCCAGCACCCATAACCCAGCACAGGAAAGCTGTCAGTGAGTTCAGGATAAATACAAGCACAAACACTTGACATGTTCAGCTGGTCTCTACGCAATGAAATTTTACCCTTCCTTCCTCTACTGCCCCATCCCTGGAAGTGCTCAGGGCCAGGCTGAATGGGGCTTGGAGCAACCTGGGATAGTGGAAGGTGTCCCTGCCCACGGTAAGTGGTTGAAACTGGGTGATCTTTAATGTCCCTTACAATCCAAACCATTCTGACGACACACAATTCATATGCTGAAACACAATCAGTACCTTTATAATACTGGTTTTCAGCACCTTTCTAAGACTGCATCAGTTACAACAAATGCAAATTGCTGCCAGTTCATCTTGTTTAGGAATTCCCAGATAAACAATTTTGGAAACCATTTTTTCATGGGTTATGCAGGTCACCTGTATGATGCATGAGCAAACACTTCCTTTAACTCAAATAGGATATTCTGCCTTTCACTCTGAAGCCATGCTGTACCCTAGGAAGAGTCCTGGAGTACTAACTCTATTATTTTGGTTATTTTTCATGCATGTCCTCCCTTTAAATACAGCACAACATTCCTTGGAGGTGATAAAAGACCTTTATCTTCCCTAATTTCAACACAAAGAACATCTTGCCTTATAAGACAGCTCCTACACCACCCTGGCCAACTTGCCAGGAGAGAATCTGTCCATACAATATTGTCCAGGGTTCCTCCTCACTGTACCACCTCAGCCCCAAACATCCACTACAGCTTCTCATAGAATCATAAAGCTCAGAAAGGATCTCTGAGATAGAGTCCAACCATTAACCCTGCACTGACACATCAGAGTTATCCCTGGACACGGCCACCCGTGCCAAACACCTCCGAGCCCCTTGAGCTTCAACAGCATTAGAGCACAAAGAAGCAGCTGCTGCAGTCCAGGACTTCTGATGAGAAGATAAAAAGGCAAGAAAGCAAAACAAGGCAAGGGAGAGAACTAAAAAAAACCCCAAAAGGTCAAAGATTAATTCCAAAAATCCCTGTGAAATACATACTTGAAGTGTTTTCCCTGCAATGTTTCACTTTACACTGCATTCATCAAATTGTTAATGCGTATCTTCAACCAATTTTAGTTGAAAGAAGTCCCATAAGCCCATTTTTAAGATTTTTTTAAGGGTTTTGTGAACATTTAATGAGATACTTTATAATTGTACCTTTCTTTCCAGGTGGTAAATGTTAGAGCTTTCTTTGTGCTTGGCTGAAGAAAGTATATAAATGATTAAATATTTTCTAGGAACGTGTCACTACTGACCTCTCCTCTGCAGAATGCCTCTATGTGACTATCACTAGGAAAAATTGCCAACTTCACAGTTCAAGCAAATCTCACGCTGCAAACCAGCTTCAAAATCTACACCCACCATTTTGGGCTTTACCAAGGTGGACCTGCTGCAGCAACACCAGGAGGCCACAGAAATGCTCTGAGAGCTGGAGAACCTCTGGTGTGGAGACAGACAAAGGGCTGGGGGTGTTCAGCTGCAGAAGAAAAGGCTCTGGGGAGACCTCAGAGCCACTTCCAGTGCCTGAAGGGGCTCCAGGAGAGCAGGAGAGGGACTTGGGACAAGGGCCTGGAGTGACAGGACAAGGGGGAATGGCTTCACACTGACAGAGGGCAGGATTAGATGGGGTATTAGGAAGAAATTCCTCCCTATGAGGGGGGGGAGGCCCTGGCACAGGGTGCCCAGAGAAGCTGTGGCTGCCCCTGGATCCCTGGAAGTGTCCAAGACCAGGTTGGAGAGGGTTTGGAGTAGCCTGGGATAGTGGAAGGCATTGGAACGAGGTGATCTTTAAGGTCCCTTCCAACCCAAACCAGTCTGTGATCCTATGAAAGCCTTCCTGTAATTAGATCCCTGGTAACCACATGTACGTGCACTCGTGGGTAACAAATGCAAGTATGTAAATATTCAGGCACAAAAATACAAGACAGCTTTTGTGGACAGAAATAAAGCAGCGCTGTCTGCCAATTGTTAAATGCATGCTCAGAATGACTTTGTATAAAATTTGTATCTTTTAAAACAATTCTTTACTAACATTGCTTCAGAAAAAACATGTGTCCACTGTAACAGCACCTCTGTGGCAAAATTTCTTTCTGATAATTACGAGGATTGAAACTGATTTATCTACCCCGAAGCATTTGCAAAGGCAGGAGCTCATCCTCAAGAGCTGGAAGCACATCCTTCCCTCTGGCTCCCAGAGGCCAGGGGAGGAGTTCCATACTCCAAGGGGACGGCCAAGCTTTGCAAATCATCAAATAAACAAGAAAGTTTCAAATTTTACTGCTGATCACAGCAGGCCAGGAAACAGCAAGATTAGTTTTACTGCCAATTCCGCTGGGAATCCTGGAGGACAAGTCAGGAAGCAGAGAGCTGCGGGGGTGGGGGAGAGCATGGCAGTGAATAAAAATCAATACTTCACTTGCTACCAGGAAAATAAGGTTTGCAACAGTGGCAGCAAACAACTGGCCAGTTACCCAGCAGAGAGGACTCGACTTTAAACAATATCATCAATATGCAAACTGTAACTGCAGGTTGAGGTTCATGAAATATTTTCTTCCTACAAACCTGTCCTGAAATTTTAGAAACATTTTAAAAGTTACATATACATTGGATTTTGACAGATCAGGCACCCATTATTTGGGGCTGCTCCTCTGTACAAAACAGGCCCTGCAGTGTCTTATTTTCCCCATCTGTCAGGCTTTAAATATATTAATAAACATTTGGAATAGAGTAATAGCTTATTGAAAAAATAAATAAAGAAAAAAATCTCATTTCAAACCCCCTGACACTCTTAGAATCCAAGTCTACCATGTATTTATTCAGCTTTAACTCGCAATAAATTTTCTAGATAATAGAATTCTCGTTTCTAGTGCAGCCAATCACTTCTAATAATTGGGTTCTTCTTTTTACAAATCACACTTTATTATCTTGTACAAAGAAAACAAGAAGTGGCACTTTGCAAGTGATCATTTTGATAACAGGCTGAATAAAGCCTACAAGCTTTAGAACAGGACTTTCACTGCTCATTTGGTTAAAGTTGATATTTTTACTGCTAATGTCTGTGTTACACAGTAGCAGCTGGCACTGAAAGGACTGGACCATAAAAGAGTCTTGGATTTTTTTTTCTTGTCTTACAGCAAACATTCTAGAAATACAAAAAAAGGCCAAAATTGTACCACAGCAGATCACGTGGAACATATTTTTACTCAGATCTATTTAGATGCAACTTCTGCTTTCCATATTCATCCCATCCATGTCTGTTTTACGCCTCAACCTCTCCAAGTAAAAATAAAGCAAGCTCCCCTCAAACTCCAGCAAAAGCAGAATTTATAGAAGATTAACATTTCCAATGGAAACTCTTGAAAGTGTCTGTGATGACATTAAAGCACAAAAGGCTTCTTTCCTCTGTGCCTGCCTGCAGCTCTGGGGGTTCGGCAGAGAATTTAAACCCAGTGAGATGTCACCCTGTTGAGATGAGCACTGGAAATACAGCTTAGATCGGGAACATCCACTGGAACTGACTCATGGAGACTTTGGAGATGTTGCTGAATGTTTCTGGGAGATTTTCCAGCCAGGTTTCCACTGCTGAGAGGCATGGGATGGTTTACAATCCTTACCAGCAATCCAGACGTGATCTTTAAACATCTAAACACGCTTGGCCCGTTGTAGCTCTATCAGCCCTTCTCTTGTTTCAGCCTGGAAGATTCCACCCCTTTCTGGAAATAATTCTGAGCTGGGATAAGGGAACACGCAAAACCACCCAAATGGGTGGGCAGAGACCCTCAGACTTCATCAAGGGAGCACCCACTGCCCAGGAGCAGTCAGGGCAGGTTGGGAGCCCATCACAGACACCAAAACTATTCCCTGCCCCATCACCAGCCTCTGCCTGGGCTCCACAGACTCACGAGCCAGGATTCCATACTCTGCTCCGTCCCCCAAACAGGTTGGAGCATTCTGGCAGCTCTCTGCTCCTTCCTGGTCCTACATACAGCCACATTCCTCGCTGCTCTCCCAGCAAGATACATCCCCCAGGCAGCAAGGAGAAAGAGGTATAAGACACATTTCCCCCTTTCTGATTCACACAGTGGGCAAAACCCGAGAAAGAATGTAGATAATTAGACCTGTCTTTGCTCTTCCTATTCTTTTTTTTTTAAAGAAAATGTTAACTCTTGTGGACAGAAATACAATTCAAATACAATTCAAAGTAATCCATCCAAAATTCTCTGTTGGCTGGGCTTGAGTAACAGACAAATTCACCTCCCAAGTTATCATTTCCATATCCAGGATTGTCTGAAAACTGTATTTTTAACTGAAAATGTAATACCGAGTCCCAACCATGGTGGTCAGTGCCAACAACTCAAAAGTCAGCAGAAAACAGCAGTGCATGTGCTTATAGAAGGAATATCTAGGAATTGACATATACATAAAAATTGTGGGATAGATCTAATTTGCACCCATTTTCATGTCAGAATAGTAACTTTTACATGACAGTCAAACTCATAAATTAAGTGTTTCATGATGGGAAAATGAGCCTCCCACAGTCAAACCTATCTATGAGGACAACAGAAATGTCCTTCACAACAACAACCAAGTCAGGGAGTTTCATTTCTCTTGGCCTTTTGCCTTCTCAGCATTTCAGTTTTTATCCCTTTAAAGGAACAAAAATGGACCCGTTATCCAGAGGCTTATTGGGAATGCTCAGCTTAAACTCTGAAAGCTGAAGCGTGGCATTGATCACGCTGCATTTTACTGATTATGTCAGAAAATACTATTTGCATTTCTGAATACTGAATTAACAAAATGTAGGTCAACTTTGTTGGGTTGGGGTTTTTTTTTTTTTTTTTAGGCATGTTAAACTTCTGAACACTTTGGTTAAATCACTGCATTGAAACCAGTATGAATTTGAGGTGACAACAAGCATTAGGAAGAAATTATCACACTGCACGTTACAGACTCTGACTGAATATTTGATATTCAGGCAAATTATCATTCCCATTACTGCACTTCAGCCTGTTAACTGCGACCCTAAATCAAATCTTGGGTTACTACAGGTTACTACAGTCTCCCTGGAACACAAAACCTACTGTATGGCTACTCTGGTTTCATATAACAACTATGTCATTAGTTAATGATTTAAAATTTTACCCTCTGCGAGCAATTCACATTCCATTGGACTGCTGGAGTGGTTTCCACATCCCTTTTTTTTTTTTCCCCTCCCTTTAAATGCTACTTTAGCATTAAAATTCTGAAGTCAATATTATAAAAATCTGTTGAGACAATGTCTCAGGATCATTAACATATGTTCAAGTGTTTGAGTACTCTGAATGTACTTTTTTGCCATTACATCACCAGGATTCAAAGTATTTTCAGCTATTTTCAAAACGCTTTTTTTATTGAAGACACAGTTACAGACACTTATTTTGGCTTTTAACTTGAGATCTTCAGAACTCCTTATTTAAAGTTAAAATGAGTATTGGTCTCATTGTTGTTTCTTCCAACTCTATTTGAAAGAAAAGAAGGCAAAAAAGTTTGTGAAAACATCCTCAGGGACTCACACTGTGATTTAAAAAAAAAAAACTCTAATGGTTCAGGTTCCACTGTGAACCTTTTTCCTATAATTTACTGCAGAAGACAATCCACATCTGTAGGGACACTAAAACATTCTGTTACTCTAAATAACTGAAAATAGACACTCAGCTGACAGACAAATTTTATAGAAGTCAGGAAAGACGTATCTGAAGAGAGAAAATGAAACACCACAGCCTGAAGCAGGTACCTGAAGGACTGGGCTATTTTTCACTACTATTTAACTTGGCACATGGAAACAGCCAAGAATTTGCATCATTTATGAGGATCAAATTAATGCAGGTAGGTAAAAAAGGGAAAATCACTTCTTTGGACTGAATGCTTGCTGCTCATCCATGACTACTCTCAACGTGACACTCAGAGCAGCTCCATCAGCATTGCTCAGTTTTCTGTACATTTAACCGTACAGATATTACATTAGGGGTCTCTGAGTAATAAGAATTAATAACAGTAAGAAAATAAAATAACTGATTGATCTTATCTGTACTGATTTATACAGATCTAGACTTCCAGTTCTCCTTTGCACTTTTTTATTTGTATTTTTTCTTAGTTGCTCACATTTACCCCGATAAAACAAACCTCTTTTCATGTACATAGGTCTCCATTTTAGTTTCAAGTTTGTTAACATTCCCAATTTCCAGAAGTGCCACATGACCACAACATAAAATATTTCTGCGAAGAACCATTATTTTTGTTACTTAAAAAACTATCAGGGAATTGAACTCTCTGTGAATTTAGTGTTCAAAGTATTTCCAGGCACAGACGTATCACTTCCAGTTGGGAGAACCTAAGTTTCTATTTCCCAGAACTAATTTAACAACATAGTTAGGGACCAAAATCCTCCAGCAGCATGAACACCACAGGCATTTGAGAACATTACAATAATAACAATAATAATAAAATATGATTGTAGCAAACCTTCCATGCTCAGCTTTCATTTTGACAGACAACTAAATCCAGTGCACCACCATGTGGCAACACATTAAGGAATGGTTCACATACCAAGACCTGTTTTTTTCCACCTTTGAAATTTTTTGCTGTTTGTTAAAAAATAAATGTTAACAAATCCCTCTCAGTGTTTATAAGCTCCCCCTCAACAAGCTGCCACAGCTTCACCTATCTCAAAAAGTATTTTTTAACATACCTGGACCAGCAAGAAAATGCTTGAGCATTTTTATTTGTAAAGCACAGTATTTACCTAAAAACATAACTGCCCCAGGACCAGAGAACCAGCTCTGTTTCTTGCCAACCTCGCTCCCTCGCGCAGGAGAAATTTGGCATAAGCCTGCACTGCACATTGAATTCCTTTTAAAACATAAATACATTCAAAAAAAATAAATCAAGCTAAATGCTGGTCTCACATCTGATTAAAAGCTTAAAAAAATCTTGGGAAAAAAATCAAAACCTTAAAGGTATACACATGCATTATTTAGCAGCTGCTCAGTTAATGTGGAACTGCCTCTCTCCAGCTTAACAACAGGAAAATAAATTCATTTTTTTCCAGAAGAAACACCAACACAAGGTCTCAAAAACCCTAAGAAAACCCTGATTCCCAAAGCCACCACATGCCACTTAGTACCCTGGAATTTATTTCTGCAGCCAAATACTAAACTCAGAGGCAAAAAACCCCAGCTTTTCATTAAACTGGACAGCCTTGGCTCACACAGCACAGCACTGCTGTATTTCACCGTATCACAAAATTCCAGAATTCAGGCTCAGCTGATGCTGGATTTCACGAAACAAAGAGTTAATTCATTATGCCTTAACGTATTTGTGAGCCATTTTGTACCAATACACTCAGCTCAGCCTGAATTAGCAGCAAGGACTCACTTAGCACCAGCCTCCTGCTAGGAGCCTTATCTGGATTCCCTATCTCGGCTCCAGGCTCTCTCTGTCTCTCACAGCTCACCGGACCTAAAGGCTCTGCTAAAACCGCTCAGAAATCTGACAGAAAATTGGGTGACGCGATGTGCAGCCACGCCAGGGAGGCAGGTAGAGCAACGGGTTTCCACAAGCTCTGTACCTCGAGCACTGGGAAAACCTGTAGTGGAAGAGGTTGGAGCAAGCAGCACTCTCCTTCCAGAGCCCAGGACGGACAGACCCGCAGTTCTCCTGCTGCAAAAGTTGCTCTGGAGTGATTTGAAAGTCTCACCACAGACCTCATCGTCAATCCAACGCATGCACTGTAACCACATCAAAAAAAAAAACCCACACAAAACCCCGAAAAAAACAAAAAGAATTCACCTCCTGTTCGAAGATGACGCTGGAGTTTCCTCATCTCCAACTCCAGCTCCCCTCCTTCCCCTCTCCCCCAGCCCAGCCCTGCTAACACAACACGAAGCCTGAAAAGCTCCTTCTCTGCAAGGAAGACCATCGTGATTTTCTGCCAAAGACAAACCAACAGCAAGAACACAATGCACATTATGCAAGTTACTGCAGAGTTATGCAAGTTAGATGCATATTTTCACTCGCTCTGCTGAGGACTCCGAAGCCACTTGTTTGATGTGGATGCCTACTCTTATTCCGAGCTGTCAAATCTTCCTCTGCTTGTCTCAACTGGCTTTTTTTACACTAAAATTTCAACCAGCTGCTACAGATATTAACGAAGCCCTTCCACTACATACAATAATACAGGCCATTACAACCACAACATCTGAGCACAGTATCACACATGTCTACCCCACACCCGGTCTTAGGAGACACGTTAGGCAGAGCACAGCACCTTATTCACTGGTGATACCCCACGTTCCACATTGCCAAAACAGAGGAAAGCACCAGAAATCTCTTGAGCCAAACCAGGCCTCATGGCGGAAGTAACACCTCAGAAGCAAAAGGAATTAAAGAGTTACATGAACACTCCTATGCTGAAAATAAGTAATTTTTTGTTCAAGCAACCCCCAAACCTCATGGCTTTTTTTTTCTCTTTTTTAAAATCTACCTCCATACTTCTGCAGCCAGCACTGGTGAAGCGAGAAGACAGAGATTTCACGTATGGCCTTACAGTCAAAAGTAACTGGGAGCAACTTCTCCAACAATCTGGGACCCCTCACTATTTCCAAGATGAGCTACACAAAAATGGAAGCTTTTTGGGCACTAAACCCAACCATTTCAGCGCTAGATCTATAAATCTACCATTTTTAGACAACCACTCAGAAATCTGACCTTACCTACCACGGGAACACGGACACAACTCTTTATTTCTAATTCTGCCCTTTCCCCCCTATTTACCAGCACTGCCGGTAACAAAGCATAAAACTGACATGCAATTAACTCCCCTAACCTGTGAACAAGCCCCCAGAACCTGAACCCTCCTGTCCACCACCAGACACAAGGGGATAACCACTTACAGCCTCAAGACTGCTCCAAGCTTCCAAAAGCAAACAAGGTTAAAGGCACTTGTCAACATCCAGACTTCTGAGGGAAGCAGCTCCTTCAGCCAGGCTGGATTCATCTCATTTGGGAGCAAAACCCAATCCAAGTGCGATGCCTTACGCAAGCAACAACTATTTATCTAGGGAGTAAATCGAGCCCGCTTTTACAAGTAGCCCGTGTCTCCTTCTGAGAAGCACAAGTAACCTCCAACAAACCTGAAACCTGCACAGATTCTGAAATAGGAGGCAGGGAGGAATATAGGAAAGAAATCTGGAAACTGTTTTCCAAAAAAAAAAAAAAAAAAAAAGGAAAGGAGAAAAGAATTTTAAATCTTTACAGCGGATATTTCAAAACCTTCCAACAAACCCAGCACAGGTATCCCTTCCCTGGAGCAGGGCAGTAACTGCACAGTGACCACCTTATAAAGTTACCTCCCCGAACCTCAGGGAATAAGAGTATTTTATTTAAATGACTGATGAAATTCGGTATTTAAACACTTTTAACAAGTTCTCTGTTGTATCCAGCAAACTGTTTCAGAGACCTTCATGCAAATATCTCCATCCCACAAAAAAAAAAACCCAAAAACCCAGCCCAAACCCAACAAGCTCTCCTCTATTCCCAGCAGCCTAGAGAGGATTATACGGTCACTGAAGAATGCAAGTTTTTACTACGTGCATTTTTAAGCATAGGAAAATAAAAAAACGCATGGAGAAAGAGAGAAAGCAGCTCACCTTTATCCTGAGTGCAGGACAGGATCTCCTCCTCTTTGGGGTTAGTCACCTGGGTGATAATGGACGGGTTGTCCATGGAAACAGAGTGAGATTCCACCTGGCTATTTCCCTCTCAGAGGCAGGCTTGTGTGCGGGGAGGGGGGGG